>OX392414.1:1408623-2008623 GCA_947623395.1 Synanthedon tipuliformis | reverse complement strand
TATAAATTCCCAATCCTGAACAAAAGTGCCTTCTCGATCTGAGAAGGTACTGGATTCATTTACCACGTAGAACCCACTGCCAATTGCCTAGACTAATATGTCACTGAAGATTGCTAACCCTCTTTAAGACCTTTTTATACTTTTCGAGTTTGAATGGTACCTTTATTTCTAATCCTGAAACTGAAAACGGTCGAAGACAAAAATATTTTCTGTACGCAATATTTTTTATTTCGTAAATCATTTGTTATAACAAAGTTCAAAAGAGAGAACGTGTTTTTAAAGAATTTCAATTATCACTTGGAGAATAAAATCAGTTAAAAAAATGGGGCGTGGCCGTGACATAGATTACTTTTTTTGTATTTATATACATACATACATACATATTATAAATACAAACATCCATGACTCAGGTACAAAGGCAAATGTTAACACATAAACATTTGCCCCTAGCGGGATTCGAAACCTCGACCCTTTGGTTAACAGCTGAGGTTACTAGCCACTAGACCAAACGTGTCGTCAAATCTTTGATTTTTTAGTTGTCGAGTGTTGTAATTAAATTTTGGATGTAAAAATGACAGATACGTAGCTACAGCATCAAACTATTATTTATATCTCCTGATTTTGTTATCATCATACTTTTCTGAATTTCCTCCCACTCTAGAAGCAAATTTAAAGACGTGTAAGTATGAAAAAAATAATGCATGTGTGAATTAAATATAATATTGTCTCAATGTGTCTATGTGGGGTAGAATCGAGAAATATTTGTAAAGAATTTTATTTGTTATAAATACTAGAATTTGGGAGGGTAGAATTGAGTAAGTTTTATTTGTACCTGCTTTACTTTTAACACAGTTAGAACACAACACGCTAGACCCTATTTGATCGAGTTTGATAAAAGATAAAAGCGTTGTTATCAAGAAAATGTATTCCCTTATCAGTGATAACGATATGCCTAACAAGTGCGCCGAATTAAACTTTTGGAAGCGGTTTTATTTTGGTATGAGGTAAATATTTTATAACTTGTCTCAATTATTATCCAATAATGTGTACATTTTGGATGCAAGGTTAGCTGTGCAAAAAAGTTTCGCCCGCTCTCTGTTGTGTGGCTGTATATGGTTATCCCAAAACACGAGCCTAAAAGTGCTTACTTGAGAGGCCATAAAATTGGTGTGTTCAGTTTTGGAGATATATTTATTTATTAAAATGTTTTTTATATATCTTATAATTTATTCTATTGTCATATATAATTTAAATTTTAAAAAACTAACTTGTAAACATTATGTACTTGTTAGAGGGAGAGAGAATATAATTTCTTTTTTGTTAATCATCGTGTAAAACGTGTCATCGATGATAACGAACTGATAACAAGATATCTGTGCTAGTACCAAATCAATATTTTATGAGAACTTTTTTTTATGGACCGGCGTTGTTTGTATAAAAATGTCTTTAATCTATATATACCTTGGTATACAAATGTTATGTTGGTTTGTGTATGGTTTAAAAAGTCGAAAACTAGCCGACGGATTGACTTGAAATTTTTACTCAACTAAACAGAGGAATAATCTTATATACTTTTTTTCCCAAACCTCCAACGGAAACCGATTCTTCTATATAAAAAACATAACAATAACAACTGTTTATACAGGTCAATAAGAGTAATTTAAGAGTAAAATTTTATTTATATTCTCCAAAAAAAAACTACACTAATATGTACGAGTATATTACATAAAAAAGGTAATCTTGAACCTTCTACAATTTGTAATACTTGTTATTGTTATATTTGTTGTAATTACTAGCAATATCCCTCCCTCCTCCCCTTCCTCATGATTTATTTTGAAATTTATATTACGATATTCTCGTAGATGTAAGTAACCATTATTAGACTGATGGAACACCTTGATTACAAACTTTATTATTGAAAACGGTACCTATAAGTGAAAAAAAAAGTTAAACTAGGAAGGTTTCTGACGACACGTTTGGTCTAGTGATTAGTAACCAAGCGGTCGCGGGTTCGAATCCCGCTAGGGGCAAATTTTTATGTGTTTACATTTACCTTTGTACCTGTCATGGATGTTTATATTTATAATATGTATGTATTTACAAAAAACAATAGTAATCTATGTATTATATCAACTGTCTGGTATCCATAATACAAGCATTACGTAGTTTCTTTGTGTGGAACTAGATGGTGCTGTGCGGAATGTGTGAAGATATTATTTATAATTATTTACTATTATAGGTGTATAATTTGCAGAAGAAAATTGCATCTGTGCAAGCCATGGGTCAGTGATTAATGCTTTTTCGCGGTGATCTTCTATGAGGGGGTTGTAACTCTCGCCAGAAACGCTCTCTGGCGTATTTTATGACTGCGGAATGTAGTATGACGTGCCACTACTTACTTAAACGAATTCATTTTGTTTCAGTGGGATGAACATGAACATAAACAACAACAGCACAAGCATCAACAACAACAATAACAATGAAGTGAAAGCCGAAGTACCAGATCCTGATTACATTAAGGTAAAATATCATTAATTTCATTTTACATTATCTGTTTCAATTGTGTTTCTTGATGTATTGGGGAGCATATTCGTCAGTTTTTACTTTTTAAAGACATTGAATTATTTTAGTTAGTCGCCAGAGTTGTTTACATGTGGCACTAACTAACTTACGTTACTTTTGAGTTTACAAAGAGTCATTTATTATTTAAAGATTCATTTAAAACATTCACATTTAATAGCTGTAGACAGTGAAGATTTTGCTACAGTGGACATGTTGATACAATGAACCATTATTACATGAAGTATGCCACTGAGCCATTATTACATAATATAAAATTATTACATTTAGGGCCTCTTTCACCAACTTCAAGTAAAGTGTTGATTAGTTACTTTTAGAAATAATTTTATGTTTTATTAAATTATGCACTCGGTTTAGTGCAGTCCAGAACCCATTCCTTTGTCTCCACAATCCACCTTTTCCGCTATCCTCTCACGGTAGGCAGCGCAATTGCTCCTGGTGTTCGCCACTAGGAGTTCTAGGAGTTACCTCTGTCTTTTAAGACTGCTGTTATACTAAAATTTAATAGTCACGCACTAAAATTTTCAGATGTTCGTGGGTCAGGTGCCTCGAAGTATGGACGAGAACGACCTCAGGTTGATGTTTGAAGAGTTTGGACGAGTACATCAGATCAACGTTCTCAGAGACAAAATCACCGGGACCAGCAAAGGTTGGTCACTTGTTTTAAAATTAACACTCTATCCAGTGCAGATGCAGTACATTGTTAAATTGAAATTATTTTTTATAACTCAAATATATTATTATGTAATATTATTAGCTTGAAGCCGATACCTAAGGTTGCTCCTGTTAATTATTAACTTAGGATTTAAACACTTGTAAACAACTGAAATGTCTTGGGTTCATATTATGACTGATAAATAGAAACGCTTGCATAGCTGAACATGAGCTGCTACATTACATTAGGGATTCTGTAATCTGCTGGGGGGCTATAAATAAGGATATACAAAAATCTCCTAACTCTTTATCTTAAGTCAAATCTTAAGATCTTAAACCTCTAGTGACCTTCAGGTCTTCAGTGCCTTCAGGCAATCTTTGGATAGGTGTCTAGAACTCATATGATTCAGACTTCTCAATTATTGTTACATTTCTGAAATTAGTTTGACACCAACACCATTGACTTACAATTTTTTATAGGAATTTATATTGACTGGAAATTAACTTTTAGCGTTTTAGCGTGACGTATTTTTTTTTGCAACATTTCGCTAGTTTGTCCAAAGCTGGCGTTGTGTTGAGTAGCTTAGGTATCTCATTTCTTGTCTACAATTTTTAATTTATCAAGTAATGTCATAACGGGCTTACATATTTATTTATGTTTTGATCAATATTTTAATTTACACGGCTTCAGTTCATTCATCGTTTCTATAGAATTACTGACCACATTTTTTTATTTTTATGAAAAAAAAATGTCATCTGTTGAGATAGTTTTAAGAAAAGAAGAAAAGAACACATTTGTTTTATATCATGTAAGTAAACATTGTAAACGTTCCACTACAACGTTGTTTCATCACACAAAGGCTCAGTCACTGCTATTCCGTGTTAACATTTTTGTTTGCATTGTTGACGTCTTTTGTATGAAAACGTTTCTTTTTGTCAAGTTTTGTGCAAAATTTATGTAAAAAAAACTCTACTCCAGTTTACACGTTCCATTCCATATGAAGGGATGGATCTTTTTAATATGAATGTTCAACTTACTTATGTCATAAAATGATTATATTGAGAGAGGTACCAAGTACTTTAATTGCTAAAGGCTAATTTAAAATTTAGCCAACCTATGATGTGAGGCTAAATTTTAGGATTTTAAAATGCAACGCATAACTATGCCATTGCAGTTGCAAGTTTTTATAAATTTATGCAATTTATAGTTCTATTGTGATAGTGTAAGGGCTCATTATAAGATTGGCGCGATTACAAACATGGCGTGTACACTCGAGTATAAAATTGACACTCGAGTATAAATACATCGAGACAAATTTAATATAAAACGACCATTTGTTTATTGTCGAATAAATTTAATGTCCTGCAAATTAATATATTCTAACATTATTAAAATATAAAAAATCTAATAAAAGTGCCTTTTGATAAATTTTTAATTCGCAGTTTACAATAACAATAATTGATAGGTTTATTTATATTATAATAGGTTGGATGATTAACCGAGTGTTGCGGTGGGCGAGTTAAGGGATGCCATGGTCAATGGTCCATTTCTCTTATCCTTTATCCTATTGAGGCCGGCAACAAACTTCAACCCCTATGGCATTGCTTTTTTGGATATATTTAAATTTAATTTTAACTGTTCACGTTATTTAACTTTAAATGTATTTTGTACTCAACTGTACAATGGTTCGATGCTTATGTAAAATGAAATCTGATAACACGTCTATTGACTTAGTAACTTAAAATTATTATTAAAGTTTGCATGAAACCGTTGTTTGTAAAATATTATTAAGTATAATAAATGATCTAAATTAAGTAACTTTTAAATGAAGTTGCTTTTATAAAAATGGAGCATAGTTTAATAATAACTGGCTTCAAGTTTATTTTAGAATAATAAAATACATTCACTAATGTACATTTATCGTCTGTTAAAATAAACAATTGAGCCAAATTTTCAATAATCAGTAAAGGAAGTCGCAAATTAATGCAACAAGTAACGGCTAATTCGTTTACTTTTTTTTACCATTTAGGTTTTTCCTCATTCCTCTAATAATAATATAAAAAACTACAACTATATCAGTAACCATAATATTAAAGCATATCAATTTGACATTTTAGAAGTTTTGCTGAATACTAGTACAGTACAAATAGTATAGAACAAATACTGTTGTTACTTACGTATAATAGGCTATACACTTGAAAGTATGTCAAACTGGCGAAGTTTAAATAACAGCTTGCGACCTACATCAGGTATCACAGGAACATCTATTCTAACATCACAGGCAAAATGTTGATTAGGTTCTCTGTCTCGGGAGTCCCGAGTTCGATTCTCGGCAGGGTCAACTTTGGAAATGAATTGGCTCTGGTCAGACAATGAAAGTAAGCATTTCGCAATCATTTGGGCAGCCCGTGCTGTTGTGTTTCCGTGAATGAGAGAGAAATGACAGAGCCCATTTTACTGTCTCTTCCTAATATACATTAGGAAGAGATATACATCTGAGATATACAGAGCTGGTGGTCGCAGATAAATACATCTGCGACCACCAGCTGCCTTGCTTGTGTTATAGGCTACGGACCGTCAGCCTGACTGTAATATGTATGCCAAAATAGTATAGGTCCTTTTTAATCGGTCGCCCTTAACACTAAATTAAATTTAATATTAAATTTAATATTTATATTAATACAATCACCGTCTATGTATAATGTACTCGTACACTAGATTATTTTATGTTATTATTTGTTACCTGTTTAGTTTTAGCGAGAGTTTCTATGTACAAACTTGGGTCCCTGTCTCTAAATCCTCATGTCGCATCTATGTTTACTAGAAAGCTATGAAAGTCAATGTATACCTAACGTATATATGTATATGCGTAATGTTTTGTTTGTGTGCGTCGTGTATATGTAAGTGTGCGCTTTTGTTCCAGGCTGCTGTTTTGTGACGTTTTTTACTCGCAAAGCGGCGTTGAAAGCTCAAGACGCTTTACACAATATCAAAACGTTGAGCGGGGTAAGTGCGTTTTTAAATGTTCTCTTGGCTAAACCGTTTTCTCACAGCATACTCATTTCCTACAGTAGGCCGACGCCTTTGATGTTGGGCGATACCGCCGCCTGTGTAGGTATTTAAAAATTACGAAAGGGTTGACACAAATTAAGTAATATAAAATGTGCTTAAGTACCTTTCTTCATCGTGCGGAAATTGATGAAAGCTTAGTTCTTTATTTATGCGAGATAAAGATTTGCACGCACTTACAGTAGGTACATGCCGTATGCACTATTTTGATTTATTAATAAATTAAAATCTGAAAGACGCGATAGCCCTAGAATATTTATCCCAAGCTACTAAGAACGACGAAGTATGCAGCTTGGGCACGTCCCACTCGCGCCTCACCCCTCACGCCTCGCACGATTGCCCTGTCTAGACGTCTCCGTCAGCCTACTGTACAAATAAGTATACTGTGGTTTTGTGTTTGACACTCGTAACTCGTAACATTAGAGTTTTTTGATCGTGTGATGTAAAATTTGTCATTTAAAACCTAAGTAGAACTGATATCCTTTGTTCAAATTTGTAAGTGTATTAGGGTACGTGGGTACTAGGTATTATAACGACATGCAAATACGAAAATGAATACCAGCTGTTTAAACTAGGATTTTTGTAGGAAAATATGCATATAAAAAATTAATGTGACACTGGCGAATTATGTTGGGTTTTTTAATGTTTACGAAGTCAATATTTTCTAATTTACAGGTTACAATGCAATACAAATCTGTTCTTCAAAGAAATCGTTCCTTAGTAAATAGTTAGGCTTGTAAGTGCTTTGCGAATTGACTACTCAACCGATCATCACCATGAAATTTGACTTACTCAGGGATACAGAAAAGTATCCTTGACCACGAGGGTCGTAATCTAATCGGCGGGAAAAGGCTAGTTTTTCCATATACATTATCATATATTCAACAAATACAGAAAAGACTGTCATTTATATGACAAAGAGTATATTTATTTCAAACTTAACATTTGCATTTCTTTGATAAACTCAATTATTAATCAATTAATGTATTATTTACGGACATGATATAGAATACAAAAATAAATAAGTAAATAAGTAGCATTAATTTAAAATAATAATAATATTTGAATTGTTTTTTTCTTAAAATATATTTTTAAGAATCAATTCATACAGTCAACTCTAAAACAAGAGTCCAGTTTTAAAATGTCCTAGCTTAGCTTAGCTTCAGATTCAGAAGTAGCTTTAAGATTTTTTTTAGCTTTAAAATTAAGATATTTTTGAAAATCATACCTATTTTCTTAACTCTATAGTCGCCGTCTTGCTAATATATAACAAGTCATGCTGGCGCTGTAAGTAGACAAAGATGTAGTCGCCTCTTTCCCTCGATCATAGAAATGATCAACGGGATATGTTAAGCTCGCCAGCTTTTTGAATACACTGAAAATCGTTTGAAGGGGAAATTACGAATAGGTAACATGAAAATGCTTTAGCGTGTCTCAGTTTGCAACGGTAATTGGAAGCTTCCTTGATCGATGTACGATAAAGTGGCTGGCCAATTAAGGGGGGGGAAGCTTGACGTTCACTTCAGACAACTGAACTTTCACGGCGAGCCCAACGGGCCTCTAACTAAAATATTGACAGATTACAAACAATGACTCAATTTTGTTACTTACTTTCATGTTTTTTTTTTGTGTAAAGTTGCGCAGACACGCTGAATGTCCAGTCGGTTATTTTTATTTATTGGCTACCGTCACCTAATTAAGGGATTCACAAAGGCGAATGACATTGACGATTTGATCTTCACCGATATGACCTTTAGAATGTTTATATATATCATACTAATTCCGCACCAAAAACACAAACGTAATCCACACCTCAACGCAGTCACTGAGACACTGTAGCTCCATATATTTAGAGTTCCGAGGCGGCGGAAACAATTCAACAGGCCTGATAAATGTGGTTTTTTGTACTTTTCATTAAAACTACATTAAAAAAAAATAAAAAAATCAATACATTTTTTTAAAATGATATTGACTTATTATTCGGTGTAGGAATCATTTGCGCGCAATAAACCGTTTTCGCAACAAATTTCAATATAAGTCAAATTCTTCTTATGTTCTAACTTTTATTGTGGGGTTTCTACTACTTTAATGGAATTTATAAACAATACAATTTGTTCTTCACATGTTTAAGTATAACATATATTTTTTTCAAACCAATTGCATTGACAGTTTCTTCTAACATATTTTTTTAAAAATGCAAATTTTTAGGATTGGCGTGTGTTTACACCTTAACACAAGCAACGCCATAATTCTTGCAAGTGTACCTTGGATATTTTTGGCATGAAAAAAAAAGATATATAACTAATAAAGAGAAGATAGCTGTGAGTAATAAAGAGAAGAGAAGTGAGCTCGCTCCATCTTAGGCCTCGCTCCATCCTTGATTCACAGCTTTGTTGGCCAAGAGCAAACCCATCTATATTAAAAAAAAGATAGGTTCTGATATCTCACTAACCTGTCATTGTCACTTTCATATTTTCATTCAAAGCTTCAACTTTCAAAACATGAATTGTAAGACAGTGTGTTTAATTTTTGGCATAACATCTATTTTAATTCGGAAAATCAAGTTATATGGCAGATATTTTTTTATATTAGAAAGGATGACAGATAGGCTGAGTACTTCTTGTATTCGAATTTGTATCCTCAATGTTAAAAATGTAGCTTTTATTCCACTTTTATATCGCTACTTTTTAATTGAATCTGATATTAATTATTATTGTTATTATTGTATCGTACCTGTTGCGAATTCAATCTTCAAGTCTCATCTAACAAAACGAGAGCGGGGGTAGGGCAAACATCCCGGCGAACGTTCGATTCTCGAAGTCCCCCAATTGTTACGGAACACAATCGAATTACCGATTCTTTCGGAGGGCGCGTGCCATTCTCTCCGCGTCTCGTCTTCATCTCAACGATAATTCAATTCGATTATATTATCGGGGTTTTCTCTGTCGATTGATTCCCGAACGTTATTCGCTTGGAGTGCGGCAGGTGGGACGGCAAACGTTCCAACGAAATTGGCACAAATATTTGTCGAAGGAAAATCTATAGTTTGCCGTGCCATTTTTCAGCCGGGTCTCAGGTACCTACTTACATAAAGGGTCTTTTACGGTATGCCCTATATCTCTTAATGTGTTTACCTCCGACCCGACATTGCGGTGGATAGTTGTGAGAATATGTATTATCGTATTTATATTGTTAAAATTAACAATTTTTCTGCCAATTTAATTTATTATTTGCTATCGTAGAAAACCAAACTGAAAATTTAACATTGTAGAACCTATATATTGATTATAAGAAAATTTAAAACCTTACCTATGCATTTTATGCATCAATGGATGATACTCAAAACAAAAGATCAATGTAAACCCCTTATGTATTCGGTGATAGAGGAACTGTTTGATGTAAGTTTGTTACATAAAATTTAGAATACTATTATAATTCGATAGCGAGTTAGGAAAATTGTAAATGTGTATCGTCCGGCCCAACCCGAGTTCCGTCGGGTCGGACACGGACGAGGCACCGACAGAACTATGCGGAAAATCTTGTTCAAGACATTACGGTAGACAAGTTGGGGGATTGCTTGGAACCCGGGCGGTTTTTGGGATACGGCGGCTTATGTTACGTTTAATAGACTTAGTTATCGGACCGCAACTTAATGTTCAAAGGGAAATGAAAAACTATTGGCAACATTCGGTTTTTCATATTATTAAAAACATATAAGTATTTAATAACAGACAGACAGACTCATCGTAGCGTTAGTTTTGCATCTCGTTCTAGAAAGAAAGAAAGAAAGAAAGAAAGAAAGAAAGAAAGAGTTTTATTCACCATTACAAAGACACAAACATAATTCTACTGTATTTAAAATGTATATTGCTATCTCACTCTTTCATTTTCATTAGTTATACACAAAATTAATACAACACGACAAAAATGCTCGCGTTTTGTGAGCGCGTTATGTTGAGCAAGGAAACGGCGGACAGGCAGTGGGAAGAGGATCCTCTGTCCAAGCCAAAGCGGATCCGCCGGAAGGCCGGAAGAGTCAGGGGCGCAGGCGGCTGCCCTATATCCACCACCTTCCTCCTTTACTGGGACATGGGCGGTAGTCTTAGGGGAGACTACCGCCCGTAATGAGGCGTAATGAGGTACCCGAGATGGCTGGTGTACCTCCACTTTCGAGCACATCGAGGTTCCGTCAGGCAGCGTAGCACTCCTCTTATCACAACGTTCCCGCGATAGAAAGTCATTTGGTTTTAGGAGTCCGGAATATTCCCATAGCGTCCCCTATCCAATGTTAGTTACAGTACTAAAATTACAAACGAGATCTTAAACTTAGTATGGTATTTTTATGATTTTCTAAGTAATTTTTAAATTTTTTTTTTTAATTGGGGTGTCTAAGTATTCAATATTTTTAAATTACTTCGATAAAAATAACCACATTTAGTCTTTTAATACTATATGAAATAATACCTTTTTAATATCAACGAAAGACATTTTCTTTCTTGTAAAACTAGTGGGAAATATTTTCAGTGCTTAATGTACCGTCACCAGTAAAGTCCATTGGTCCGGTAGCCGGCGAACTTTGATCGATAGTCCCGGATTTATGATCGAGTTGCCCCGGTCTTAAGTAATTGACTGGCTCCATTAGTGGGGTAAGGTTTTTAGGGTACCGTCGGGAGTTGGAAAGCTTTCCCAACTGTTAATACTTGCACGGAGTTACGCAGTCATGAAATATTAAATTAAAAATGTATGATAAATATTTTTGTACCTAATGAATTAGTTAACAAGATTTCAGATAGGCAATGTGTCTAGTAAGTTCCTATCCGCGTATGAGTAACTCACATATATGCAATGCACATATATGCAAATCATATTTATGCAATGGATTTCGAGTAAATGTTAGTTTTTTATGTTAGTCTTTAGACAGGCTGACAGTCCACTTAAGGGCGGGTATAAAGAGAAATAGCCTAGATTTGAATTTTATCTAAGTGAACTAAGTACAATTAAAAAAAAAATTAATTAGATAATTACATTATAAATAAAAGTGAGTACTCTGACAGAAACCATAATATAATGAAATTTTCTCGATAGAAAAAAATCACCAGTTTGCAATATTATCTTCAAAAGAATCTTGAGTTATATGTATGTATGTGTAGGACATTAGAACGTACGTTTTATCTACAATAGTAATACTCACTATTTGAAATATAGTTAGATTACGGAACCCTCACTTAAGTAATCGTTCTATTCTTTTCCTTTTTTTTTTCATTTCCTAAGCAATGCCTAGATAATAAATCACCGTTCAAGCTGTTCGATATAGAAGAGTTTATTCGATAGTTAAGTTGACAGCGTAAATATATGTCGCTAATGTTTTGTTATTTGATTCGTGATATTTGGAAATGATTCATATTATTTAAGTCACAAGGAATCTTTCGTGTTTTAAGGATTGTTATTTTAAATTTAGTTTTTATTTAAACCTCTACAGTTGGATTGTATTCTTACATTTAAATTGAATTTAAGTATATTAAGATCTAATTGAATTGAATTGAATTTGAATTTGAAACAGTTAAAGCTACGATAATGTTAGAACCTAATAGTGTAATACTTTTGGGTAATAATTTAGGTTTTTAGCACACCTTACATCTCCGAATCACCTTACAACTAGCGAATTCATCCGCGATGAAAAATATAATAAGTACTGAGAAAATATCTGACACCTTTAACATTGTACCTAGTGTTTTAGACATTAGCATTTTAGAAATATTTAGTACTGTGACGACGGTGGCGCCACCACGGTGACGTGGCGCTTATTTTTTTATATTTTTAAACGATCCCTCGGGAACCTAACATACATCTAGAATAAAAAGTAACCTATATGCTAATCCAGGTAATAAACTATCTGTATGATATATATATGCCAACAACGCAACCTTTCGCTTTCATAATATTAGTAAGATAATTTCATCTGCTTCGAAGGATTCCTCGTAGCAATGTTATAAACCAATAATATTTATTTAAAATTTAGAGATTATTATAACATATTAACAGTAATTTATTACAATAACGAGTGACTCGTGTAACTCCCGATGTAACAATTAATACCAAAGAGTGATCCCGGTGTTGGTTATAACAACAACAAATGTTTTCATTAAACAACAGTTTGGTATTGCAAGGGCCGGCGAGGGCTGGCCCTTGTAATTATATGAGCAATTACATATGTGCGCGGTGTTACACAATTAGTCAATTAGCAATCTTGTCACGTTTGTGGCAACCCTAGCTTCGAAGGGTGAACGGCCTCAGGTGATAAGATATATAAACAAACATGGCACAAGAAAAGTAGGTGAATTTGTAGTTTCATGTGTTTTTTGTTATAAATGTCAACTTAATATAATATTTTGAAGGTTCAAGGCAACTAAGTCTTACGGTGTGAGCTATACAACGAATAAATTTTTTTTTTTCCCAACTCTGTTACAAAACATTCAGTTTACTCTTCAATTGGTTGTAATGTAATGAAGTCGGGACAACACAACACTTTTTTAATTTTAACTAAAAATAAAATTATCAAAAACGGTCACAAAATGTTTTCATATATAGATTTTGTTTTACCGAAAGCAATGTACCGAATGAAGCGAGTATTTTAAATGAAAATAACAGAGATTACGACTTTACGAATGAAACACGAACAGCGGTCTACGAATTTTTTAATTTTTTGCTTCCCACAAACGTTAAGAATTTTATGAGCTTCTCGTATTTTTTAATTTTGCCCAAAGGAAATATGTGCGTATACGAAATGAATAAGCCAGATAAACGCAAGTTATAAATGTTAAATCTTTACTTATACGTAGGTATATACTTATTGTCGTAAGTTGAAAAGTTTGTTACTTCTTTTGTTCTGAGTGGATTAAAGTACTTATGAGCAACATTAGGAAAGTTCTGATCTCATTCGTTGGACCAAGTAGCTATAAATACAGGTTTATTTAATACTTCTTGTTGTTTAAACATTAAATCTGAATTCTGATTAGGCTCAGTGAGAGGATAACTGTCCGACGACTGATTATGAGCGGACTCAATGTCTAGAGTGTAGTGAGCGGCAAACTGTTGAAAATTAGCCGCGAAATAACTACTCAAGCAATTGTTTTGAAATTTTGCATAAGTACATGTGTTGTCAGGAGTTACTTTTTTTCTAGGTGAAAGTTATTTTAGTATTTTTTTTCTAATGTTTCTATTTAAAAATAATGGTATGTATATTTTTTTCTTTTTATAAAAAATGGTAGGTAGTTAATTATAGAAATCCTTTCCTTTTCTCAATCTCCGAAATTATCCATTAAAACACAGCTAAAAGTTAGTTCTTTATTATTTAAGTAAAGAAATGGGGCCCTAAAGGGAAGTAAGTTATCGCTGCTCGGAGGCCATAAAAATAACGAAAGCTGTAAATCAAAAGGAAGGCGAGCAAAATATGTTAATTGTTAAAAAAAAGCTTTCAACTTAATCCTAATAATGTATGTTTGAACAAAACTTCGACAAGCTCGTAATAAAACTTAATACATTTTGGCAAAGTTTCAAGCGTGATTTAATAATGTTAGAAGTTTCTTTTTGGCCGTCCATTACAATGGGGGCACTCACTAATTATAATCTAGAAAATAAAAAAAATATGTTACTTAGGTCATTCTTAAAGACAGCAAAGAAAAGTTCATTTCTGCCTCTAAACCCGCAATTTTTATATTCTTCGTGGTAATATATGTATTTTTTGGCTAAATTATTAAAAAAGTATGTTCATAGAAAAAACGAATTTAAATTCACATGCAAATTAAATATACTTTATAATTATTAAAATATTAGCGGTTTTTTTAATAAAAAATTGTTATTTTAGTTTAGTTGTTTATTAATTTTTTTTTTTTTTTTTTTTTTTTTTTCCTTTATTTGCAATCTGCGATCGGCTATTCAGCCTTAATCAGATATTTTCCCCGGATTCGCAGTTGTAGGTAGCATTCCTGTGAATGGCACCCCAGTAATATGTTTGAATTTATGTTCTTTGGTCCAAGTTAAGTATGTGCCATCTTTTTAGACGTTTCACATTCCGATCCATGTTCATGAGGCCTTTCGCCAGTTCATTCGAGTGTTCCCTCAATCTCTCTTTGTATTTTTTACTGTTTTTGCTGACTTCTTCTTTAACAGTTGGCATGTGCAAGTATTCGTGAATTTCAGTATTTCTTACAAACCAGTCGCGCTGGAAAGTAAATAAATAAATTTTATTGCAGTAAAATTAAATAAATAAATTTTATTGCAGTTCTATTAATACAATCATAATGGTTTTAGTTATTATTTATTAAAGAAGACACAAACATGTCTAACTTATAAATAACTTATTTTTATAATAAATAAACCTAATTTCTTAGAAAAATTAAGTGTCCTGATGCAACGTAAGTACATATTTGTAACTTTGTTATTATAATAATAAATTAATTGTAGTAAAAATATAATTATTGAGATTTAATTATATCTTCATAAATTAAAATTTATATATCAAGCAATGTGCAGTTAGCAGTAACTTTGGCAATTCTATTGCCAAAGTTTAACTTGGCTTTGGCAAGTTAACATCAAATTATATGGGAAGCCTATGTCCAATAGTATAGGTGTTCTTTTTATTTATTTTTATTTTTATATATTTATATTTTAATTGCCACAGCAAAAAATCTTTTTTAGTAAAAAGTATTTTGTAATGAGAATGATGCAACTAATCCTTTTGTCTAACAATATAAAGAAAACATTCCAAAAATATATCCCTCACATTAAAACCCCTAGGTAGATACGTCAGTGCAAAATGGGAGGGCGGATCTTCTAGTGGAACATAAAATTGTACGCACCATAAGTCACTAAGCCAGCCGATGACGGACTAACCCGACTCAACGGGAAATCCGAAATCAATAGTAAATTATGCCTATACCCGGTCCGGCTATTAATTACTCGATTCGCATTGCATTCCATTCGACCGTGACGCTTTTCAGGGGCCTTTCATGTGCCTTCAAAGTTACGCACCTATCTTTACCAACGTAAGTCAAATATAACTAACTACACACAGTCTTCCTCCGTATTCTTTTTCCTAGCAATGTGAGCAGAGCATTTGAAACCGATGGCATTCTTTGTGTTGGGTATATAGGCTATGGTAAGTACTTATCACCAGTCGTCGTGTTCTGACAGTGCTGATCAGATCAGCACAGTCATTTAGAACAGTATAATTAAGTGCGAAGAATATTTCGTTTAATTTTGTTAGTTAATAAAATTAAATAAACATATCTCAACAACATTCAGTACATATGTTTATGAAATGAAAATTAACCAAAGAAGCGAGAACTCAACTTTAATTTATCATTTTTCGACACTGAACCCTAAAAGACGACGAAAGCAATTCCGCACCTATTTTCCCGTCTTCGTAAAATCGTTTACAAAAAAAAAATTAAATTCGCGAGCGCGAACCGGTTCATGGTGGATTAAACTTTTCTAATTTCGTCAGGTGCCATCGAATTTGTAACTGTATTGTCGCTTAAAATGAACAATTTGAGCTCGCTCAGCCAGCTGAAGATTAAGCAGAGACCTCGCGGTAATACGAATAACGGAACTGGAAATTGGACCGTAATATTTCATAAAACCCCCCCGTCAGTGGCTCCCACTATCTTCGCCGAGTCGTTGGGCCGAAACCGACCCGTTATCGGGGGCCACGCATGCCCTGGCAAACTCGCTGATATGTTTATTAAGGGCCGGTCGAGTTCAAAACTTTGGCCAGTCAAGATTGTACGAGTACGCTTTGTGCCCGCTGTACAGTTATGCAGATTGTTTAACTTCTGATATCTCCACGTCAGTACCTACTGATAATTGCACACAAGGTTTAACAATTATATAAACTAGATACTAGCTGTTGCTACTACTAGCGACTTTGTCCGCGTAACTTTACAAAATACTAGCTGGTGCCCGCGACTTCGTCCGCGTTCTGGATGAAAGGTACCCTATGTTCTTTCTGGGGTCCCAGACAACGTGTATGCAAAATTTCATGGTGATCGGTTCAGTAGTTTTTGTGTGAAAGCGTAACAAACAAACTCACATAGTAATTAGTATAGATTGCTCATATATTTTGTCAGAAGTTATTTTATTTTTATTTTTCAACGCGGACGAAGTCGCGGGTGTCAGCTAGTATTATATAAAATTTGCCCACCACGGTTTACTTGTGATAAAAGGTGATCGAAAGGGTTCTATCCGTTCTTTTGGTTTATTTATTTAGAATTCCACTTTAGAATTCAGTACATGAAGCAGCAATTTATATTCAAGAGTTTATAACTTCGATGTGATTGTCAGGTACAACAAAAGATTGTTGTACCTGACATCTGCCCCAGTATTGCTCGCAAAGACGTGAAACGTTTATTTGAGACTTTTTAAATGAAATTGTTTAGATCTTAAGCCGAGTTCAACAGTTACAAAGTGAAACTCTTCAAATTAAAAGGATTATAATTACAAAGTGGTTATGACATCGCGCTCGAATCTTTCACCATCTGTCAAGTAGGCTAACCGTCATTTAAAGTCACCTGTCACGGGGAATAATTTAGCTGATATGTAACTTTGTTTGTACGGTAAAAGTCCCAAACATTAAAAAGAAAATAATAACAAATATTCGCCTATCGAAAGATGCCACTAAATCGAGTGCATAATTTAATAAAACATAAAATTCTTTATCTAAGAAGATAAAACAAATACATACCTACTTGAATAATAATTTAATGTTGTTATATAGGAAGAGAGAATTTTACGTAGTCACTTTTAGCGGTTCATAATCCAGCAATATTGATGTGATGCGCCGCCACAAAATGTCAGCAGAAATAAAGTAATTGGTTAGCTTCGAGCACGCGATCGTTTAAGCTGAAACTATCTGCACAGCGTATTATAGTAAGTAAGTATAGGTTTTATGTGGAAAATCTACAGCGTATACGTACCTACATATAATATATTGTTTTGTGACGTTTTTGCGTTTGGTTACTAAGTAAATGAGCGTTTACCTGCAGGCAGTTATAGTAGTATCCTGAGGGGCACTTCGGCAGTTAAGGTGCGCCGTCCTAATGAGCAGTGTCAGTTACGGACCTCCGCGGCGGAGTTGCGGAAGAGTGTTCGTCCGACCTCGCAACTTCTTCTTATAACGGACGCGGAGGACGCCAGAGGTTTAGTCGGTAGGTCTTCCCCAATATCATCTCGGGGCAGGAGTCCGACATGGGTATCCATGATAGATTCCTCTTGTAAAAAAGGCAGTTATAGTATGTAGAAACTACACAGCACTGCACTAGTTAGGTAGTTACAGGATATTACCACAAACTTTACCGTGCTAAATTTTTAAAATAGGAATCTCGTGACAAGTTTTATCCAAATCCATTTAAAGTTTAGGCACGGTTGAGTGGCAAACGTTCAATAAATAAAAACTAAATTTGTCCTTAGTTTGATGTTAAGCCTTACTACTTTTTGAACTCATTTTGGCATATTTTTTAACTTGTGTACTGGACTGACCATTTGGACTGGAAAGTTTTAAAAGCTTTTCTTGTCATTAAAATTAGGTGCCATATAACAAAGTTGAAGATATCAGAATTGAACTAAAACTTAGACTTGGATGGTCTGCAGTAACATAAAAAAGTAAGACGCTAAGTCAATTTGAGTTTTATTTAATTACATTAGGATATTTTTATCAGTGCAAGAGGGTATCGGAAGATTAAAAATTTAAAAGTTCACCCTGCCTGCCGATCGTGTAGAACAAAGTAATAAAGACCGCAGTATCGACTGACCCGTACACTCGAGGAAATTGAAAGGTCGACCCGGACCGACCCGGAACCTTTCAGCTACACAACAGTACTTCCAAAAAATACAGTGAAGAATCTGCATACATTACAGCCTATGTATTTTAGTAACTAAATGCAGTTGACCATTTTAGAGAATTATAAAAAAAGCAATCAGTCATGTCAAAGATACGGCCCTTAAGCCATCTCAATATGGCCCGCGACCAGAATCTATCTAGTGAGTCAACACATGCTAAAACTTATGTCCCTTTAGAAAATCAGTTTGACACCCCTGATATAGATGGTGTAAACTTTGCTAACAAGTGACAATAGCAAAGTATATCATTTTAGGGTTAATTTGTAGTAAAATAAGTATGTTTTGATTTTTTATAAAATAAGAAGTATGATAAAACTTAATTTGAAAAGTGACAAAGCCGAATAACCCCATTTGGCCAATTATCTATCAAATTAATTAATGGGCTATTAACTGATACATTATACCTCACATCAAATATGGTAGTATTGATTTTTTTTTATAACGGGTGATTTTTTAAGCGTAGTTTTTTTTTTAAATCGAATAAACCACTCAAATTTGCATCATATATTCAAAATTTTTATTGGAATCGTTAAATTGGCCTTTGCCATTTACGTTTTAAAGATAACTTCATTAAATACTGTCCGCGGCTCCGTTTCAAATGGTCCAATTTTGCATCACTTTTTCGAGCATTTCGGCCTGTATTCCACGAATTACGCGTCTTATGTTACCCTATAAGGCATCAATCGTGTTCGGCTTGTTCACATAGACTAACGACTTTACGTAACCCCACAAGAAATAATCAAGAGGCGTTAAATCGCATGATCTTGGCGGCCAACTCACAGGGCCATTTCGAGAGATAAGCTGCTCACCAACTTCATCCTTCAACATGACCATTGTTTCACGAGCTGTGTGGCATGTGGCATCGTCTTGATGAAACCACATGTCAACCAAGTTCAACTCAGCCAACTGGGGTAAAAAAAAGTCGCGTATCATGGCTCGATATCGTTCGCCGTTGATGGTAACGTTTCTTCCGCGGTCGTCTTTGAAGAAAAATGGACCGATGATGCCTCCAGCCCATAAACCACACCATACTGTCGTTTTTTCAGGATGCATCGGTAATTCTTGTATGGCATGTGGCTGTTCATCACTCCAGATGCGACAGTTTTGCTTATTTACGTATCCGTTGAGCCAGAAATGAGCCTCATCGCTGAACACAAATTTTCGATAAAACAGCGGATTTACATTTTTCACAGACCACGAATTTTGATAGTAAATTTCAACAATTTGCAATCGTTGCTCGTTTGTAAGTCTTTCCATGATGAAATGGCAGAGTAAGTATACTGAAAACTTTTCACTTTGACAGAGGACGTTTGGACGCCATTACCAACCAATGCTGCCAACCTGAAAAACTTAACTCTTAAAAAATCACCCGTAAAATGTTAGTAGTGATGAAATGTTTTCTTAGTTAGTTTTAATAAACTGTAAATAAAGGTCCAACAGTTGTATTCTTACTCCAACAGATAACAGATATTTACTCCAAAATTCTATGTCTATAATGTTAATTTTCATGAATTACTATTTTTGTGGCATTTGTTTCAATATTTCTTTTTTTTTAAATAATTATGAAATACATTAAACATATTTCGTAAAATATAAATTTAATTTAGTACCTATTAAAATGTCAAACCGTCCTCGCAAAGGACTTTATTTTGTAAAAGTCGGCTAAAACGGATTTAATGGATTAAAAATTGTACACAATTTCTGTAAAAAGGTTGTTTTGTAAAACATCTGATATAGAAACAGTTTTATCTATATCTATAGCATGTATTCATATTATAAAATAATTTCGCTGTCCGCTTGTCTTAAATAGATTTAGTATCGATTTTCACTAATGAAACAAGCAATAAACGATAAAACTATGCCAAACATGAGGCGGGTCACTTAGTATATTCATAAATTAACAGCTAACCAAGATTCTCTACTGCTCCCTCTGAATAATGTGCGCCGACATTGTCTTATCCGGTCATACATCATTTCGCGTACCCTGTCGATGCGGTAGCGATAACCAATATTGAGCCGTTTTGTTTTAATGTAATTGTCACCTTTTTGTCTATGGAAATCTATGGGCAACTCGACAGACAGAAACTTTGTTTTTAAGGCACAAAAGAGATGTATTAGAGCCATGTTTAAATTAAACGTAATGGAAAGTTGTATGCCCTTTTTTAAAAAGTACAAGATACTGACACTTCCATCACTTTTTATATATGAGGTTGTTGTATATGTAAAAGCTAACCCTAACCTATTTAAGCGAGTATCCGACAATAGTCAAAGAGCCCAAAGAGATCCTAACAGATTATGCATTCGAAAAGCAAAAACAGCCCTGATGCATAAAAGTGTCTTTTGTCAAGCACCAGTAATATACAACAAAATTCTGAACACCATTAAAGAACTCAATATTAACTTATTCAAGAAGAAAATGAAGCAAATACTCGTTGATAAATGTTATTATAGTATAAAAGATTATATGACTGATAGTTTATTGTAATAATTAGTAATACTAATTAGCTTTATTGTCTCATGTAGTATACTTACTTAAATTATTTGCACACCCTCGAAGGGTAGAATGTAGTGAGACTTATCTATTGTAAAACCATTGTACCTATATTCAGCAAATAAATGATTATTATTATTATGTTCCAACTATGTTCATGTATATCGTCGTTGTCAAACGAAAATCTGCTATGTGCATTAAGTATACTTTAAGATGTTGAGAAAAAAGTTTACCTGAAAAATTTTTAGGTTAACTTTTTTTACCTGAAGAGTTTAACATACGGTGCCGATTTATATCACACGCAATTTGGTCCATATACTTACTTTAAGTGGCAAGTTTTTAAAGAGCCGTGATATGGTGGTGTTTCAAAAAATAAAATAAAAAATGGTTAGGTATTTTATTTAAAACGACAATATTCGTTCAGTTTTTGCGATAGGAAAATAGTCTATTTCGTTTCGATACCTAATTTACTCCGAATATGATGGATGGCGATGGTCAGTACGATAGCGACATGTTCAGGAAATGGGAACGTGTGAAAAATAATATGAAATTTATATTACATTTTATGCAATGTTCATAATTACATATTAGGGCCCGTGTTAAATTTTAATTAGGTACAGCAATTTTGTACTGATAACGAATTTGTTGACAAAGGGTTTCTTATACGTAAAATGTGTGCAGACAGGCTGACGGTCCACACGGTAGGTGGCTACCATTAACATCTTTTAAGACACGTAACGCCATATAAATTGCTAACTTTTATAAGATAAGATATTAAAAGGAAATATGAGAATGAGCTCTGGCATTGCTACACTAAAACACAAGAGCACATGTGCTGCTTATTTCACAGTTGTCTGTTTTATTAAATCTCATTCGGCACCTTCGCCAATATTTCTAAAATATTTTTACCTGTACGTAAAGGAACAGATATACAGAAACCTAAATATTTACGTAAATTATGTCCAAAGTCTGCACTTAAAAAAAAACTTAAAAAGTGCGGACTTTAAAAATAAAAAATAAAAAATTTTAAAATTAAAATTAAATTAAAAAATAAATTAAATTTTAAAAATTTTCTATAAATTAAAAAATAGCCATGTCTTCAACATTCTGTTGTAATCCTTCGGGTTCACTTAGAGTTTGCCTTGGCACTGATCTGTCCATTTACATTTTTACTTTTATTCAAAACCGGGATCAGATGACCCGAACGATGTCGTTCTATCAAATTTGATTGGAATGTTCGAACTGTCGGCTAAGAAACTTTGGATGGGAAAATAAAAATTGGGTTTTTACGGTTACGTTTATTCGGACAATTTTTTTTTATTTTTATTTTTGCCTTCAGCCGATTTGATCAAGCCTTTCTCGAATTTTGCGCTTATCAACACATTTAGCCATCCATTTATATTATTTTTTTATCTTCTATAATATAACATCTTAAAATGGATATGTTCAAAACCGCGCTTTTTCATTTAAAATATTAGGTAATAAAAATTTTAGTGGAGTTGAGTTGAAAATTAATGAAAATTTCTTCACTGAACCGAAGTTTTATGAAATATGACATACTGAACACTTTATAATGTATACGTATAAGAAACCTATTAGTTTTAATATAGCAAGCGACCTCCGACAAAGTCTTGACCCATACGGAAGTATGATCGATGACCGGCGAAGTGGGCCGGATAAGACAATGTACCGGAAGGAACGACCGTACCGCGGCCCGACCTGCGACGACGCGACAGCAAAATGGCCACCGGGACGGGAAACGGTCGGTTTATGACCCTAAATAATGAACCCTGTGGAATAGCGGCTCGCTTTCTTGGGTAATTGATTATCCACTATTGCCCACATTCGCCGATGCTGAGGCAGAGTTTAGAAATTATTATTTTTTATATATATTTTACTAGCTGACCCGACAGTGGTCGTTGTGGAAAGAGCTATTATTTGAAATGTTTGAATTTTCAGCTGGGAAGTATTTTCTGTGCATTTTATTTTTATTTTTCAATCTTTCTCTTAATACGAACCTTCTCGGACTTCAATGAATATTTGAAAAAAAAATTACAGAGTTGGACCATCCGTTTTCAAGTTTTTAAGTCGGCAGCACAATTGCAGCGCCTGGCGTTGCTTGTGTTATACATATACTACGGTGGGCCTCTAATATCAATTAGTGAACCGTCAGCCTATCTGTAGCGCTTAACACGAAAAAAAAATCTTATTAAAGGCTGATTAGCTACAAGAGCCTACGCCCTACAATACCAAAACAATATATAATTCGTATAGTATTCCACGGATCCAAATGATTTGAAAGTACACATCTGAAAGTTTATATTAGTAATACAATGTAAGACGTATTCCAATACAACTAGGGTCCACATTCGGCAGAGAACATTCCACCTATATTCTGCTGATTCAAAATGTCCTATTTCAATTTCTATCGTTCACTATCGCAGTCGGACCGCGATCGCAAAGATATGATTCTATCAAAGTTTCCAACGAGTTTCGATCAGATTATATTGGAGTGTTCGCGTATTGTGCATTGGCTTTGCAACGTATCTACTCGTACTTTGAAACGGAATTACATTATTGGAATTATTGAAATTGCATTAAAGTAAAAGAACAGTTAGAATATTATATATATAATTATGTTGTTGTTGAAACAATTTTGATTGCAATTTTCACATAAATAATTTATATTATTTTAAAAATTTTGAGTACTTAAAAGTAAAAGTAAATTTTTAGTAGGTACTTACTTAAAAGTAAGTACTAAAATTTTATTACTTCTTTTATTTAATTAATTAATGACTTAATTAATTTTATAATATTAACTTATTAGTTATTAAGAGCCTGTCGTATATTGTTCTTGATATGATTGTATCTTTGAATTAGGTACGACCTGTTATCGGGTTCGCACAGTTAACACTTTTTCTGCAAATTATAACATACACAAATCTTCCTCGCTCATAGCTCTTTCTGTTAGTAAAAACCGCATCAAAATTCGTTTGGATGGTTTAAAAGAAGTTAATGGAGTTTTATAACAAATTAATAAATGATAATATATATAGATAAAGACGCGTTTCCCTTTGAAAAGACAAACACTGAAAAAATAATTGCTTAAAAAGCAATATAATATTCTGCACGTCGAGAACGATGGAGGATGTTCTAGAATTTTTATATGTACAGTCAAGGGCAATAATATCTGTACGTTTCCAAAGCGGCAAAAATATCTGTACAGTTGAGAGGCCAGAAATATCTGTTCGATAATTCGGTCAGAAATATGTGAGCATTTAAAGGGTCAAAAAGATCTAGACGTTCACGTGGCCATAAATATATGTACAATGTCTGTCAAATATGTGTAGGCTGTAGGCAAATAGGAGGGCATAAATATCCATACATGAAACTATCATATACATGAGAACGAAACGCGTGCCAAAAATATCTATACACGCAACTATTACATACAAGAAAACAAAGAGCGTGTCAAGACTGTCAAGTCTAATTATCAAATATTTTGATGTTTTGCATATTCTCTACTTTTTTATAAGTATTTTATGTGTAGTTTATGTATTTTTTATGAACAGAGCCAATTGCGCATGTGTACTACCATAAAATTTCTTTCGGCACTTTCCTTCTTTCTCTTACAACTCGCTAAAACCTATTTTGTATGTATACTATACTGTTTATGATGTTGACGCACAAAACTAATTTTAAAAAAACCTAAATTGATATTTAATAAAAATTCATATCGATAAATCTAGGCGTGATAGAAAAAATCGGCCAACGGGAATAGATTCAAAGCATTAAAATCTTCATATTTTTGACATATTTTTTGAAGGAGGATTTCGTTGCAGACAAGTGATTAATTATTAAATGTTCTAAGTTAGTAAAAACCTAAGTGTTCTTTTTAACGGCAAAGAGACATTTATACATACACTAGCTGTGCTCGCGACTTCGTCCGCGTGGAATAGTTATTTTGGGAATCATTTGGGTATCTCGAACGGTTTTCGCAGCACACGCAACGGAAGCCCTCGAAGATGAATAATTTTCCCCGTTTTTTCCACATTTTCGACTGTTTCTTCGCTCCTATTAGTCGCAACGTGATGTTATATAGCCTAAAGCTTTCCTCGATAAATGATCTATCCAACACAAAAAGAATTTTTCAATTCGAACTAGCAGTTCCTGAGATTAGCGCGTTCAAACAAACAAAAAAACAAACAAACAAATTCTTCAGCTTTATAATATTAGTATAGATTAGCGTAATCGAAAGATTTTCGTACTAATATTGTATAATTACTTAAATTACGAATAAATATCTTCAGTTTCATCGCTACGTCTAGTATAAATATGTTACTGACATAAATTTAGCATTGAAAAAATGCTAATATAATATTCACGAGAAAAGCCATGTGAAAATCGTATATGATATCTGTGAACGCTGTGAAGCAGAATCTAAAATAATAGAATGAAAGGTGAAAGAAATATTACGTTAATGACGCCCCAATCAAAATGAAAGGGACAAACAGATCATATGACAGAATGGTACTCTTTTCGATGATTGTCATAATTCAAAATACGAAAACTTGTTTGTTTGTACAGATATTTATGCACTCCTATTTGCCTAGATATATTTGACTGACATTGTACATTTATTTATGGCTACGTGAACGTCTAGATCTTTTTGACCCTTTAAATGCTCACATATTTCTGACCGAATTATAGAATAGATATTTCTGGCCTCTCAATTGTACAGATATGTTTGCCGCTTGGAAACGTACATATATTTTTGCCCTTGACTGTACCTACACACATCCGACGTTGTGTGGTCTTTTGCTTACAGGCCGGCAATGGATTACTTGCGCTCCTGCATGCCAATAAATACGTCTGTTGCAATGAAAAATATATTTTATTTTATTCAAGCCGTCTTTCTAGACTTGTTCGAAATGTGGTCCAGTGCGGGGCGCACTAGAAAATAGAAGATAGGTACTTTTAGATATAGAGACGAATTGCCTATGTCGCGGAATACCATGGTAATACCCTTTTTAAATTTATTTCTATAACCCTTCAATTTTAATATTAAACTTGTATAGTTCCTGCTTCATAAGAAAATTCGAATATTCCGAATATCTTCCCATAAACTTTATTTTTCAGCAGGGATATACTCATTCACTAACCAACCGTACACGCCATCTAGTTCAATGCCAGCATAAAACTGAATCTAATATAACCAAAGCGCCATCTAGTTTGGAAATAGAGTACCTACCTAAGTATTATCCCATATAAACTTATGGATATATATTATAATCCAATGCTTTAATCAATTTATAAAATATTTTATATGCCAGATATATCATTAAAAATTCGCTTAGGAGTCTACAATGATTTAGTAACTAATATCCACACTTAAAATTATATTTAAGTAAATATTTTTATCGATGAGAAACAATGACCTTTAAAAATATTTTTTTCTGAAAATTCTTTCTAAAAAAAAAATAGTAACATATAAACAGACAGAAACAAATAGCGACTTCTCGGTGAGTAAGATCAAGTAAACAAGGAATTTCAATATATTCCGAACAATAAGTTGGTACATCCAGAGTGACTTAGGCAAACATAGCTCCCGGCACATGCCCCGCCAGCCTTTTGTGCTGACCGTACACTGGCATTTGAGCAAAGCGAAGACATTTTCAAAAGGTTCCGTACAAACAGACTCGTCTTGAAAACATGGGGACAATATCTCCTTGTCTGATATTAAAATGTCTACGCGAAACGGTCAAATAAATATATATACATTATGCACAATGGGCTGTGTTTTCTTATTGCGAATACCTGCAGCTGACTGGTGAAAGTTCTCAGTACTGGTAACATTGTATTGTGTTGCCTTCGCATTGATTTTTTTTGCATATAATGGTGAATACTTTGCACTAAAATCGGGGAAATGAGACGTCTTAATAATATTTCATCATAAGTCAATAATCTTTAAGAGCGACATGTATTTTGAGACAATATTTTGACTAAGGTTGTTATTATTTTCTATGAAACGACCAAGCTGTTCCTTACTAGGCCAGTATGATGTAGGTAGATACTTTATGCACTCAATCACTTGTTCTTATGTACATATTGTAAGTGTATAATTCAAACTATGATTTTTAAGTATTTTTAAATCCTATTTCGTATGATTTTTATTACATATTCTTTACATAGTATAATTTGAAGTTGCAAAATAATAAATATAAATTTATAATCAATATCTTATTTTTCTTATCATACTTATTTAGTATTTTTGATAATCTCTATACTTTATTCAAAAATTATTATACATTTTATAAAAATTGTCTTTATAGGCTATTTATAGGTAATGATAATGTTAAGTTAAGTAACTATAATGTTTCCCTTATGTCTTAGTTGAGTTTTTGTTGTTCCAATTTCCGAGTTTCACTCAATAATCTCGATCTAGAAAGCAAAGTTTTACAATAAGCACTGACCCACAGTAGAATTACTGAATAATCTTCACGCTATCTCGCCTTTTCCCTTTGAAACACACCGAGGCTATACAGTTCCTCGTGCCCTACAATCTTGTGTTTACAAATATTTGTATGAAACGAATCCCAAACAGGATGATCTAGAGCGCGGTGCCGTCTCTATAATGTCGTACCTACGTCAATAAAATTTATCAGGTCATAATAAAATTGGATGGATCATTGTAGAGGGACGTGAAAATTGGGTAGAACTCACTGGCTCAAACGGTAATGTCGCAAGAATTGTTATTTCCACACCATTGTCGCAGTTTGCAAGCCGATCACGTTACAGAGTAAGGAAATATATTCAAGGACATTTTACTTTGGAGAAGGAGGAATAGTTAAGTATTGGATAGTTGGGAATGAGATGTGTAACAGATGTAGAAAAACTACTTTAAAATATTCTACAGTAACAATTGAAATTCAGTAGCTAAATCAATGAAAAAATTTTTTTTTTTTAAATAAGTGAGAACATTTTTTTTTATAAGAGATGGGTTTGCTCTTGGCCAACAACCAGCCATGTTGCAAGGATGAGGCCTAAAATGGAGCGAGCTCACCCAGAATATGCCCATTCACTCGAACCTTGAAAAGATTATGTGCTCGGAAATACAGACGCCAGCAGCGAGTTCCAAACCCTGGCAGTGCGCATTATAAAGGATGTTTCAAAGCGCTTGGTACGAAAAGGAGGGATATCGACAAGATGAGGATGTCGTACGTCTGTATGTCTGATGGAAGAAAGGGGATGGCGGTATAACATCTGCTATGTTTAAATTTAAAAAAAAAAACAGTGGCTTTTAATTCTGGCTTACATACATTTTATTAAAATTATATGTATATACTTTTGAATAGATAAATAATTTTTCAATATAATTTATTATTTTAAAGATTCAAACATAAAAATTTCGTTAATCTCTACGCCTAGTTCATTCCGTGAAAGTGACTGCTACTGCCATCTATGAAATACAATAGAAAACGCTTCTCATCTTACACACACTTGTGCAGAAAATGAAATCCTCTTGCCGTGCAGGTCATTTGAAAAATATTTCAATTAAAACAGTTTTATTACAGGACTGTGACTTCAAAACTATAATCCATTGCACGCGAATGTAACTTTTTTCATGTCCATACGGAATTACGGACTACAGTGTCAGCGAAAAATGTCATTGCTGCTAAAAATGTTTAAAATTACTCCGCCGAGCCACTCAATCGGACGTATCAAATTCAAATTCAAATTCAAAAATATTTTATTCGAAATAGGATTAATTAACAAAATCTCTTTTCGACGTCAAAGAGTGGTACGTTCACTACCAAAGTGTGCATTCCTCTGTGGAGAAGAACGCCCAAAGAAACTCCACAGGAATCGCATCTTTTATCTTTTCTTTTTTACATAAACAAATATTAAGTACATTATATTAATTATAAATAAAGTACGTATATACATATGTATATTATTCTTATGCATTATGCTGAGTTGGAGCAACCGTAGACCAGGCGTCATTATCCTCTAAATAATCATTTACCTTGTAATATGCCTTAGAATACAGGATCTTTTTAATTTTAGTTTTAAACTGGCAATCGGACAAATTTAAAATATCATCTGGTATTTTATTATAGAAACGAATACAGTTACCCATAAATGTGTTTTTTACTTTACTTAGTCTAAATTGCGGTTGCACTATTTTATTTTTATTTCTAGTGTTTACGCTGTGCACATCAGAACCTTTCAGATATAATGATTTATTTTTGCGAACATATAAGATGTTTTCAAATATGTACTGTGAGGATACCGTGAGAATATCAATTTCTTTAAACAGGTCTCGTAGGGAATCTCGACTACGCAATTTGTATATTGAACGAATCGCCCTCTTCTGTAATACAAAGATACTATTTATGTTTGCAGCTTGACCCCACAATAAAATGCCGTAAGACATAATACTATGAAAGTAGCTGAAATAAACAATTCTTGCAGTAGCGACGTCAGTCAGTTGACGAATCTTTCTAACTGCATATGCCGCCGAACTAAGCCTAGCGGCTAATGTATTCAAATGAGGGTCCCATTGCAATTTGGCATCCAAAGTTATCCCTAAGAAAACCGTTTCATCTACATATTCCAATTTTTCTTTATTTAGAACAACATCCGAGTTGGTGCTCCTTACATTAGGCAAAGAAAATTTCACACATTTAGTTTTTTTGGGATTCAACATTAGATTATTTGTGGTGAACCAATCATGGATCTGAGAGAGAAAGTCATTTACTTTATTAATATCTTGATTATGTCTATTAACTTGAAATATAATAGAAGTATCGTCAGCAAATAATACCATCCTAGATTGTTTTTGTATCATATAAGGCAAGTCATTAATATATACCAAAAATAGGAACGGTCCCAGTATCGATCCCTGTGGCACACCAATTTTGACTGTCGATCCCAATGACTTCGTGCCGTTTATCTGAACTCTTTGAATTCTACTTTTAAGATATGAACCCACCAAGTTAAGAGATCTGTCTCTAACTCCATAATGTTCAAGCTTAATTAGCAGTGTCTCGTGATCAACGCAATCAAAGGCCTTGGACAAGTCACAGAACACCCCGATAGCATCCTGCGACTCCTCCCAAGCACCGTATACGCTATGTAAAAGATTCACTGCAGCATCGGTGGTTGAACGCCCTTTAGAAAAACCAAACTGTTGTTCATGAAGTAGGTGGTTCAAGTTGAAATGAGTTAGCATCTGACTAAGTATTATCTTTTCAAAAATTTTACTGAGAACTGGGAGCACAGACACTGGCCTGAAGTTACTGGGATCATTCCTACTTCCTGACTTAAATAAAGGTATAACCTTACTATGTTTCATAAGATCAGGAAACACACCCTCATCAACACAAGAATTAAATAGAATTGTCAGATAAGGTGCCAGAATTCCGACAATAGAACTACACAATTTAGTCGACATACCAAATAAATCCTCGGTATTTTTTAGTTTAATTGCCTTAAAAGTTTTAATCATTACATGTGGGGTTACATGACTAAACTCAAACGCAACCGGACATCTTGGAACATTAGCATTTAGCAGGTCGCTAGCAGAGTTAGATGAGGAATTGAGTGGCTCAGTAATTATTAACGGTATATTTGTAAAAAATGCTTCAAATTCTTGAGCCACATCTACATCTGCAGTAATGATACCGTGAGATGTATCTAATGTATGACTATTGTCATGTAGTTTAATTTTTCCCGTCTCACAATTAATTACTTTCCAAACCGTTTTTATCAAATTATCAGCATAAATTATTTTATTTTTAATATATTTAGACTTCGCTAAAGCACAAACCTTTTTGAAAGTTTTGGAGTAAGATCTAACATATTTAATAAATATTTTGTTATGATTATAGCGTTTTTCAGCATATAATTCAAATAACCTTTCTCTGCTAATGCGAATACCCTTAGTAGCCCATTCACTGAACTTGAATTTGGGGTTAATGTTTATTTCCTTGACTTTAAATATATTCTCAAATTCACGGTGTAATATTGAGAATAATTCTTCATAAAAACTATTTGGATTACTCAAATCATAATTTGGAACGGATAATTTATCATTCAACGCTTTCATGTATTTTTCCACCCCACTGACGGTTACAGATCTCTTTCTTATTAAAATGTTCTCTTTTTTTGTACTAAATGGAAAAGACACGGCTTGTCCACTATGATCTGATTGGAGAGAGTTAATTATTTGCTTGTTTAAAAATTTGCAATCGCAGAAAATATTATCTATACAAGTAGCTGAGGTTGCTGTTATTCTAGTCGGTTCTGTAAAAATATTTACCAAATTAAATGATTTAAACAATCCCAGCAACCTACATTTGGACGTTGAATTCTCTAACAAATCCACATTAAAATCACCGCAAACTATGTGAGATTTTTTACTCGATTTAAATATTAATTTCAGTACATCTTCCATAACAATTTCAAAATTCTGGAAATTCTGGTAATTTGGAGGTCTGTAAACGCATACTATAACACATTTATCCAACTCAACACAAGACAGTTCAATACAACATTCCATCGAAAGTCCAACGACATCTTTGCGTTCTTTGGCCTTTATATGTTTCCGTAGTAATATAAATGAACCCCCGCCATTGGTGGACTTTCGATTGAAAGCACTGGCAATGTAATAATTTTCAAAATTAAAAAGCATTTGATAGTCTTTAAGCCAGTGTTCAGTCACACATAAAATATCAGTTTTTCTGTACTCCAGGAACAACTCAATTTCAAGTTCTTTGCGTGAAAAGCTTTGAATATTCTGATGAATAATCTCAAGTTGATTTACCTTTGACTCTGGCCTTATTTTTAAGTCCTGAAATTTATTGCTCCTGGAAACATGAATATTGTTACTTGTTATACAATTTATAACAGGGTCAGAAATATTTTTAACTAACAAATTAGCTGATTGTTTTCTACAAAATTGTGATAGATACAATGTATCGTTTGTCAAAATAAAGTTATTATTTCCAAAATAGATGTTGCCAGAGGTGTAATCTGTTGTCTCAATATTTAATTTAAATTATTGCCTGTCAACACCTTAACTGGTGATTTGTTATTAAGATAATTTTTTGCTAAATTTTTAGCAGTCACATTAAAATAAAAGAATAGCATAACAGCTATTTGTCTCTTAACAGAGAAAGGAATAAACAATTGACCTTTGTAAATATAAGTTTTTCTAACACAACTGTTTGTGTCAATGATATGTACATTATTTTGGTAGCACGACCAAGTGTGTAAACACATATTTAGCATGTATCTAATATTATTTTCTTGGGCTGAAAACTTGTTATTGTATGGGAATGTATAAAACACAATGTGTTTGATTTTGAAGGATAGCAATGTATCAAAATAATGCAACAAATCTTTCTTATTTAAATTTCCCCTATTGCCAACAAAAATTATAAGAGTCAAGTTAGGATTCAATTTGGAACTACTTATTTTTGTCATAACATCAACATATGACGCATTAGGCATACAATGATTTATAACTGGTTGACCAAATTGAGTACTTAATAACTGACCCATGTCCTTTCCTATCTCATCACAAAACATTAATATACTTTCCCCATCAGCAGATTTACAATTTGCGTTTATACAATTATTTTGGGAACCATTAATTTGAACTGACTTAGCAACTTCAGATGATGACTGACATTCAATATATGCATTCAATGAGGTCTGCGAAGACTCACTTTCCGGCTGATACCTTGAGTATTCCTCCACAAATTTTCGGGAATCCTCATACATTTGAGTCATCATCTGAAGCTGCGATTCCAAATGTGTAATATTACTATTTAATAAGTAAATATCACTTTCATATTTTAATTTAATATTTTCCAATTCTGTATTATATTTCTGTAATTGGTCTATTATATTTAACTTTTTATTATTATTTGTATTTTTAATCACACATTTTAGGTTTCTTAGTAATTTTTGTTTCTTGTGAATATACCTATTAATTCTAACAAATTTTTTTAGCTGATTTCTGCTATATCCAGGTAATCTTTGTGAAGTTTTGTGTGGTTTATCATCAACTTTGGGATCTACATGAGATGTATTACATTTACAGGAGACAGTAGAAACAGCCTTAGTGTCAAATAAATCACCGTACAAACACTGTGTTTTGTGATTGTCAGATTGAGTAAACTGTGTTTCTAATTGGGTTATGTACTCCTGAGCCTCATGCAGTTGTTTCTCTAATGAAGTTATAGATTTCAGGGCTACCTCATACTCTTCACAACATTTATCAAATTTTTGTATTGCATTTGTACAACTGTCACACTCATCCCTTAATGTTATATTTTGTAAGTGTAATTGGGATAGCTCATGTTTTAATAATTTATTTTTTTCAAGAACTTCCAATAATTCCCTTTCATTCTCGTCCCTTTCGCGTAATAGACTGTCACACTTTTCCTCTGCAATCCTAAGTTCCCGTAACGTTAATTGAAGTTTTGTCTCTTGTACAGCATGTGCTTTACGTGTTAGCATTTTAATAAATTAATGAATTTACTATATTTTATACAGGATAGATACACAGGTTCTAATATATCTAAGCTATATCTAATACAAACTAAAAATAAGCTAATTTGAAGTAAAATCCAATCGTAAATTATGTATATTTACAAATTATATTACATTAAATTAATAATTAGTTTTGTAGGGTACATTTAAAAATCGTATTACAACTTTGTATTTATTTTACTGTCCCAATATTTATTTTCATTTGAATGTCTATTAACTGTTTTACTTTTAAAAAATTACTGTCAACTTATTTATTTATTTCTCACATCTTCACTATAGTATATCTTTGCACAGTACATAATCCGGCCGTGAATGTCGGGCTTTACGCAAAAAGGCTTCGTTGGCAACTTTTAAAAGTTCGTTCTCGTCGTCCGCTCCATTAGTTTGGGGCGATTTTTCCCTTTTCCCCGACCCTCGCAACATTTCACGGATATAGACCAAGAATGAAAACAATAGCGTACCAGGTATAACACTGGTTTTCTTTCATTTTTATTATAGCTAAAAAAAATATTTAAAATAATTATTTTTAACACAAGGTTTTTAAATAAAATATAGCCTATGTTACTCGCTGATTATGTATAGCTTTAATACTTTTCAAGTTTATTCATTACAAACAAAAATAAAAAATACACTTCTTTTCTCTTTGTAATAATAGTACAATGTGCATATAATAAACCGAAAATGTGCAGCCTCTTTTAATATCTCACTGTTTTTTCAAGTTGTAAATAGTGTTTGAAAGTTTCATCTCGTTAGTAATTGTATGTATTGCATTTCTAAATTGCACGTACAATGCGAACGTATTAGGTAGTTTAAAAATAAATTAGATCTATGAGCAATAGGCCAAGTCCGTCCGAGCCAACGTCTCATTAGCAATGTCTGTTGCGTATGTCATATTGCTGTGCGTATCGAGCAGGAGTTATCGGTGAGGTTAAACTAATTAGCTCGTAAAAACTAGAAGCACCTTAACTAGTAGTACCTAATAGAAGAAAACTGAATTGACTACCATTTTAATAAACAATTATTTTGTCTCAAAACTATCCAATAAATATACACATTGATGAATAAATATTTATTTGCATAAACAGGATATGTTTCTTTAGACACGGCTGTGTATACTGTGTGAAAGACTGTGTATAATATGTGAAAATATATGTATAATAAATAGTATGAATTTGTTTATGGTATTGTAACAAATTTAAAAAAAAATCAAACCAACAATTTCATTGATGTCGAACCTAAAAAACGAATATCGAACCTTTCGGATGATTTGATAATAACAGTGGAATAAAAATCAAAGCTAATTCAGATTTGACAAGTTACAATGGTTAACGATCGTTTAAGATGAGAGGAAATCTAACGCCCAGGGGAGTGATGGGGTGTTTTAAATCAAAGAACCTTTTAGGCTTATTATACGAGCTTCTGCTCTGTATGATAAAAATTGTCCATTGTTACAACGAAGCTTTCAAGGCGTTCGTCACAATGGCACAACAGTAAAATAACAATACTGTACAGCTACATATTGGTTACATTATAATTAAATATAATACTTTAGCAATGAATCAGTGCTTGTTACTACATAATTCATGAAATCACTTGTGAACGAGTTTTGCTTCAATGTAGCACACCTTCCGCTACGGAAAGTGGCCCAAGCAATGAAATGTTAGCAGCAAGTCATTTTAAGTGGATAAGGTATAATTAGTAACATACATAAACATTTTTTTATATCTAATAAGAAAAATATAATTTCCTTAAATTAATGGAAAAAATAAATTAAATAAGGGCACATCTTTGTATTTTATTAAAGATTTTATTTGTATAAATTATGTAATACTTATATAATTATGTAATAATATTGTTAAATAATCATAAAAATAAAGAAATACACCCAAGTGTACGATGAGCTCGAGACTGTTCCAGATTTCAGAGAACTCCAAGGGACTATTGTAAGTAGAACCCTTCAAACTAGTACATTACTAACGAGCGGAATACCAAATAAAAAATCAATGAAAACAAATAATTGAAGTAAATGTGACCCTGTTTGATTGAAGGTTCGATCACAGGTTCGATCCTCTTGTTCGCTTTTATTCGTCGGCTCAAGTGCCCTCCGACGACTTTGGCCCAATTCCACACAAAGTATCACACGAGACTATGAGAGGAGGAAATAAAACTCGCTATTGTGACTTCGGTAATTTCCCTCGACAGAAAAGTTTTCCCACTTCTCCCCTCTTTAGTTATTACGTATCAAATGTACTTATCCGGAGTCGGGGCGTACCTATTTTATTTATATGAGAAAGTTCACAAAAAGTGTACAGTTTCACAGAGTAGATAGGTAATATATTTATAGTTACATATATTTTTTTTTTATAGTTTGAGACAATTTTAGACTATAAATTTTGAAATTTGATATTAAACTTTATACTTACATTGAGATTCAAAATTCGATTCATAAACGAATGACGGCCATGATTAATTAGATGGACAGGTGTTGTGATGTAACTACATACTTTTAAAAAAATATTTGTAATATTTTTATTTTAAGTTGGTTTTTTTTCGTGTTTATTATTGAAATGTATAATTACCCATTTTAATTTTTAAATTAAAAATACATTATATTACTTGATGTGTTTCGTTTTTGCTATCTAATATATCGCTATTCCGTGCAGGCGACTAGTGAACGTTTTCAGATGTGAACCACATACAATAAAAAATATGCATCTCATATTCATATTAAAAAATAACAAATTTAATTTAAACCAATCTATAACTGATGAAACTCAATCACTATTACGAAATCAGATTTTCTTTAATCAATAATAAATTTTATTTACTTCTTGCTTTAGTAATTTTGAGAATAACTTTCAATTTCCTTTGAAACTGTTCTTCGCAACTCCTACGTGTCTCCGCGATTAAATTTATTTCGAAAGAAAATATTCAACGCCTCCGTTGATTAAGATTGAAGCGCGCACCTAAATCGCACGTGACAAATTGTACAGTTTGTACAATGTTTGTCCATGCTGTTCCAGCCGGTGATTGATGATCACTTACAGCTAATTAGATAAGGGATGCTCCCGTTCTGCTCGGCAACAAACTATCGCAGTAATATCGTTGAACAGAAGCTATTCTTATTAAAATTTTGAATTAAAACACACGCATGAGGTGTAAAAAGAATGTAAAAGGTTAAACTGTAGATATTCTAGATAACAAATACAAATTCACCAAGTACCAGACAATTAGATTAGGATGTTCCAAAATACCCTTTTCTTCGATTGTAGGTAATTTCTCAACGCAATGTGAGTTCTTAATAAGTTTAAAAATGAAAGAAAATATCTTTATTAAAAAATTTAATGAAATAAGTCAGTTCTCATTTTCTAAATTTGTTATTTACCAGTATCATAAGATTTTCTCTCAATTATACAGCTCAAAAGAATTGCCCAAAATAAGTAACTTATTTCTACTTTGTAAACACTATTTATTTACTTATTATTAGATTAGATTATTATTAGATGATTTAGATTAAGAAAGATGCTGTAACATTTTATTATTTTACATAAAATATAATTTGTACGTACTTACTTTTGGCAGAATTTGTATAGTAGGGCATCTTATTGTATTCTCATTCCCAAATCTTTATTGTATTCCTATTCCTCGCAAATAACTATTATATTTTTGTATATTATTCGTCTGCAATACAAATTAATCTGGAATCGAGCTATACCTGGTAGATAAAAGAATATAAAACTATATACTACTTATTATTTATTTAAATGATAAAAAAGACGAATCATCCCTGAAAAGGCCTAAAAGAAGATTTCTAATTTGTGTAGAGAATTTTTTCATGTACTGAGTGAGATTTGATAAATTACAAAAATAGAGATCCAATCCTCAAAGTCATCGGCGTACCTAAGTAATCCTCTTAACATCAATAATAATTATAGGTGTGTTTGAGTTGACATTAATAACGTTAACAAAAACATTATACCAAATCATTGTTAAAGTGTTGTTTACATTGGAGTGTGTATACAAAATGTTACTCTACGGTTGTTGAGAGAAAAATGAGCTTATATCCTGTTTGTACTAACGCCGGTGTCATATAAACGTGCCTTTACTTTAACGCTCTAATCTACCTAATAAGGCCCATGATTCATGTCCATATTATGTGGAGTTTATTGTTTCGCGCCACGTGTTCGGCTAATTGCTGACGACGAACTTACCCGAATTAATGTTCAATTTATTGCTAATATCCCACATTGAATTATTAACAGCTAGGCGCACACATTAGCACCGAATGTCTATATATTAACAGGTCATGATTATGCGTTTTATTAATGAAACGAATTCATACAATGAGCTTTATCTTACTACATTTTATTTTATATAACCCATTCTCGAGTTTGGGTGCTTTAAAAACTCGAGAATGGGTAGACCGATTTTAATTCGGTTTTCACATATAGAAAGAGGGAAACAAGGAAGATTTTTATATATTATAAAAATTGCACTTTGGACGAAGCTCGAAGCGGATCGCTACGCTTTTTTCTTTTAGTATATATATAACTGTATATTTATATAACTTTATTATATTTATCTGTTTTTATCATATTATAAAATTAAATTTAAATAATCTATTATGACGGATTATACATTAAAGACACTGTCTGTCTGTGTATTAAACTATTATACTAACTTACTTTATACCTTAGGTGGGGGTGTACGTTCAAAATTTAGAAATAAATAAAATACCAAAAACAATGTTACTTATTATGAAAATAGGAAATTTGTGTAAAAGTTGACATTATAACATAATCCATGCTTTACTCTATTATAAGCCGTTGGTTCTCTCCGTCACATCGCCCAAAATAAATTAGGTGACGACTGATAAGCTACTCGGCAAATGCTCTACACAACAGGTACACAACACATACACATGTGTGTCCCATACTTTGAAAGTGTTAACGCAAAAAAAATGTTTCATTTTTAGTTTAGGTATACGAAATGTAATAACACATTTTCATTCGGCAGGTTTTTAAGCCTTTAGATAATATTGAAGGTAATTATTTCTCGAATAATTCTATCGGTTATAGGCAGGACCGCATTAACCATGGCAGGTAAAATATTGACACAAAAAAAAAAACAATATTTTACAGGTTATTTTAAAGAAATTGTAAACTATTTCAAGAGAGTTTTTGAAGAGAGCAAATCAAAATTCATAATTATTACCTAAGACGTGTTTTGAGATTAATTTAAGAAGTTTAATTTCCGGAAAAGTTATAGATTACACTAGCGTCCGTCCGGCTCTCGACTTTGAACGGATGAAATTTTATTCTGCAAATTTATCACTCTTTTTATTAGTCAAACCGTATCAAAATTCGTTGGGTGGTTAGGAAGTAGTTAGCGAAATAACTTTTGCCTAAATAAAAAAAAAAAATTTTTTCAACGACAATTTATAAATTTTTTTATTGTTTTCTATGAAGGATTCATTTAAACATTATTTGGTATATTTGATTCAACGAAATGATGAACGAAACGAAATGGTGAGCTCGGGCCCTTATTTACATGTCGCGGTCTTCGCGGTGCGCGTGCGACACAAACAATCACAAAACTATTTTAATTATTCGTAAACACGGTCGGACGGTCGCGAGAGCTGTAAACACTGCGATCACACATCCTCTGACACTTGAAGACAATCAAATTGAACATAAATAAATATAAGTGCTGTTCACATTCCACACAAAACAAACTTCCAATAGAAATTTCTGTCAGATATTCTTTAACAATAGAACGAAGCTGCCCTCCGCGGTTCCACTTGCAGCTTTTATTAATTATATTGTTCTACTAACAAATGAAACTAAAATGCTGGTGAGTTCCACCAAAATTTGAGCATCCCTTTTGGCGGAATTCTATGTAAGGGTCTAGCCCTACAAACTAATATACACTATAAAACGTAACGATTTAACGACACGTTTGGTCTAGTAGCTAGTAACCCTAGCTAAACGGTCGCGGGTTCGAATCCCGCTAGGGGCAAATGTTTCTATGTTGAAATTTTTTAGATTTTTTAGATAGTTTTTTTTTTTAATATTTATTTATACCTACCTCTATGCAGGCAGCGTAGGCAACCACCTAAAAATGCTCCGTCACTTTTTACTGCTTCTTTTCTAAAGGTAACAATGATTTTATCATACAAGTATGGGTATAAATCCTAAATATAGGTATAGTGTGATAGATAATTCCTTTAGAAAATATTTTTCTGAGACCATATATATTCACTTATCGCGTATTTTTTCTGTAATGTACCCAGCTACGATACGGATTGTATTTTAGTTTAATTTATACTTTTGTTGTTACAGATGCACCACCCAATACAAATGAAGCCGGCTGACAGCGAAAACAGAAATGGTAAGTGATATTGTAATATGTATTTTATTTAATTGGTAAATATTTTTAATAGTTTTATAAAGTTTGACAATTATATAAATTTGATATTAAACGCAAAGAACGCATTACGGCAATGAAAAAAGGAACTTGATAACTATGATAACTCGAGCAGTTCTATACTTGGCTACGCAGTCATAATTTTATACTATTTACGGTTATTACATAACGATATAACTAATTAGCTTTTAAATTATTATTTTAAAATTATTATTTATTAATTATTTAGCTTATTATTAATTAATTAATTAATAAGGTCACCGCCATGTTGGATGTCGATTCCAACATTAGTAGTTCCGATTGCTGACTCGGCGAACGGTCTGATATCGAAAAGCATCGACCAACACTTTTTCATTTCAGTTTTTATAATTTTTTTATTTAATATAAGATGTAATTAAATAAACGACGACCCCACACTCCACAAATAAAATCCTTATCCGTGATAACGATCGAAACCCAACCACAATTTTATTATACATTCAATACAAATTGGATGTCTCTGTGCTCCAGTCCTTCTTGGCAAGCAATACAACTTGGTTAATGGTTTTCGAGTCTTAACTAGGATTTCAGTTTAAACTGTTACTCTATCGACTCTATTAAATATTTTGAATCTTTGAATCACAAAGAAATCTTTGAATTTGAAATTTGAAATATAATATTCTTCGATATGAATGGTGACGGTACCTACTCTTGACGGCGCGGGTGGCTTGCGTCGCCTCTTAAGATAAGCAACGCCATAGGTAGGTAATTCAAGTGCGGTGCTGCCCTTAGTAGGATAAAATATTAGGAGGAGATAGGAAAATGGGCTCTGGCATGTCTTACTTACTCACCGAAATACGACATCACGGTGGTAACTTTTAGTAAAGGTTTAATTAAGGTAAATTTTTAAAGGTAATTTTACATAATTAAAAACCAAATACAATATGTCAGTAGAACTGAGTTTTACAAAATTATAATTAAATTTACATATTTATTAGGCTATATATAATGTTACACTCCCGTAAGGTTAGCTATTAAATAAACAAATAAATAAAATAAAATATAAATTATTCACATAGGTATATAACTTCAAAATAAATATATTGAGTTGAGTATACCGAAATTCGATTGAAGTGTGCCCGTTAATATTTCTTAATTTGTTTGACAAGCGACAAGCATTTGTTTGTATCCAAAGGCGGTCTATAGCCGTATCTTGCTTGTATAACTATCTTGCAAATTTTCTTAAGCGATCTTTCCTATCGTAAATCATTCTGCGTACAAGAAAACAATTGTTTCGCTCGACTATAAACGATCTTTTACACAAATTAATCAAGCCCCCTGCCGAATTAATGAATCCCTTGTAATGAACAGAATAGAGCTTAATTTTGATTGATCGCTAAATTATTTGGAATAGGTACGTATAGTGAGAACTGTTGTTTTCCCTTTTGTCAAAAATTGGGAAATAAATTTAAATATGTGTAACCATTTCTTAGTTATAGAACTAAGAAATCATTTTTATTTTCGTATCATAATTTCGTTTCTATCATTATAATTTTTTTCCACCGCTAAGTTTATTATATTGTATGACCGTGACGGTTCGACAGAAAAGTAATAAAGGCATTCTGTCGTAATAAGTCAAAAACCGTGCACCACATTTGATGGGAATAAAGGTCTCTAAAGGAGCGGCCCTTAGGTACACCCCTTGGACTCCTAAATAGTGCCTATTTTGAGTACCCAGTGATTGATTGACTTCAATGAATATTTGCAGAAAAAAATAGGCGTAAATTATTAAAAAAGTTATATAATTGTACCTACACACAATTTTCCATCACCTTGTATTTAATTTCATATTTACTAGGTATTTGTATTTGTACTTTAATAACTACAAGAATTCATGCGTTATTAATTCGTTTTCGTGTAGCGGTTGATTAAAAAACGATAAGAAGCCTTGTTTCAGCGTTAATATGCATTCTAATATACTTAATGGTGATTACACTTACCGTTACACGAATTATCGACTTAAGTGAATTACCACAGAACACTTTAATACCATAGATCCGATGCAACCCAAGTGTAAACTAAAATTTTTTAAAACCATTATATTTAATACTAGCTGGTGCTCGCGACTTCGTCCGCGTGGAATAGTTATTTTGGGAATCATTTGGGTATCTCGAACGGTTTTCGCAGCGCACGCAACGGAAGCCCTCAAAAATGCCCTCCACATTTTCGACTGTTTCTTCGCTCCTATTAGTCGCAACGTGATGTTATATAGCCTAAAGCCTTCCTCCATAAATGATCTTTCCAACACAAAAAGATTTTTTCAATTCGAACCAGTAGTTCCTGAGATTAGCGCGTTCAAACAAACAAACAAACTCTTCAGCTTTATAATATTAGTATAGATTGAGTTCGCATTGATCAATTGAGCAGGTGGCGCTTGACGGCAGTTACCACACTCCCCAATAGCATAATTATGTGTATTTTTTGGATTTAGGGGGTTTTTTTGGGTTTTGGGGGACGGGTGTTTTTAGGGGGTTTATATAGGTCGCCTGACCCTCGTACGTATCCCATACCCTCCTAATCCTTTTCCTGTTGACGTTAGCAACGCACTTGTGGCGTTGCTTGTACCCACAGATATTTAGGTATAGTAAAGTTATTTTATAGTAAAATGTGTATTTCTAAATTTTCACATTTCTGACTTCAAAAACACCAAAATTCCTACAGTTTCATACGTTAGCTAGAACGTATTTAGGAGATTTGTATATGTAATGTAATCACGTCAACTAAAAGTTAAGCTGTCTCGAAGTAATCGGACTATACGAGGTTTCAATTGTTTCAGCGATAAGCCATTAAAAATTAACAGACAGACTGACAGAGTTACCTTCGCATATTAAATTATATTGATATAGACTTTATTGGAAAGGTTGATTTCATGTTTGATAAATGTTATTGTTTTACTCTGAAGGAGATATTTTTTAATGTGTGAGTTCTTTTGAACTTTGACGCGAATAGAAATACAAGAAATATTTGATAGTCAGTTAATCTATACTATACTAATATTATAAAGCTGAAAAGTTTGTTTGTTTGTTTGTTTGAACGCACTAATCTCAGGAAATACTGGTTCGAATTGAAAAATTCTTTTTGTGTTGGATAGATCATTTATAGAGGAAGGCTTTAGGGTATATAACGTCACGTTGCAACTAATAGGAGCGAAGAAACAATCGGAAATGTGGAAAAAACGGGGAAAATTATTCATCTTTGAGGGCTTCCGTTGCGTGCGCTGCGAAAACCGTTCGAGATACCCAAATGATTCCCAAAATAACTATTCCACGCGGACGAAGTCGCGAGCATAAGCTAGTTTTAAATATTTTTAAAAAACGATGGCTATTAGACAATAAACTGTGACATTTTTATTTTAGAAACATGATTGTTCATTCTTCTTCGAAGGTCAACCCGAGCCACCCGGTATCGCTCGTTCACAGTCATTTAGTTTACGTTAAGATTAGCGTGTTGTTCGCGATGAATCAATTAGTGTATCCTGACCGAGACAGGCCCGTAATCAATCTGTGTCTTGAACACTGACATGGGGTATTAATTCACTAGGCGTTGTTATCTTTTAGTTGCTCACCGAAAAAGTAACCAAACCTTAAAAAAGGGCGGGCGGTACTTCTGCCACGCGAATATTATCGCACCAATAAATGTTTCTTCCTTTGACGTACAAGTTGTTCTTGAAGTACTATTTAGTTCACAAGTTGATGAAGTTGAGATTGGCGTGTAAATTCTTGATGAAGCACTCGAAAATATACTTACTATAGCTCATTGGAATAAGAATGTTATTTAGAAAAATGTATTAAAATATCTTAATGGCACATTGCAAAAGTTAATAGAAAAAAAGGCATTTAATTTTTTATGACGCCTAAAAAAAGAGGTGTGGACGAATTTGCGGACAAACAGGATACTTTTGATGATAATTTAAGACAAATTAAATATTGGTACTTGTAGAGTCAATAAAGGTTTATTATATTTAATTATTTATTAGTAGATAGGTTTCGATTGGGGTCACTAGGCACCGCCTCTAAAGTGGAGTGATTAAAGCTAATTATTTATTTATTTCACAAAAAAAAAATCATTTTTCTTTTCCATGCGTTACTTTTTGGTTACTTTACTCCGAAATAACTAAAAAAAAATAACGTTTACAATGTGTCCATAGAATATTAATAAATTGTTCAAGGACTGCATTCAAACGCATGATAAATCGATTGGCAGCTCTCTCGAGTTACCTTAGTCGTATACCTACCTACCTACAATACCTACGTGTATAGGTAATTGTATATGTGTACATGTATTGTAGTAGCCTTTGAATGTGACAACGCATACACATTCAAATCGTATGCCCGTATTCTATTTATACGATGATCGAATATAGGTATTGGTTGGCGATTCGATTGCCATCAATCCGCCGAGCCAATGCGTCTCGCATCGCTTTAGTAGGGTTTCTTTTCCACCACGCACTCTTCAGAAAAATTATGTCAGATGTAGTAATTTTTTTAAAGTAGGTAGGTACCTAACTCTTTTAAGAATCCCTAATGAGAAACCATTTAGGTTAAAATTATAATATAAAAAAAATTACAAAAGGGTTTAAGATAAAAATAAAAAGTAGGTTAGTTACTTACTTATAACCTTTTTGCATCTAAGGTTTATCTTCGAAACAAATACGTGTGCGTTTGTGTTATCAAATCGATTACTAAAGCATTATTCATTGCTCGGCTTGAAGTATTTAATTATGCGTTGGTTTTCTTTGCTTTGCTGACTCTATCATCATTTCAGCGGAAGAACGTATACTGCTGGTCATTGGCATCCCCTCATAATTTGCTGACCATTGGCGCCATTAGCCAATGTGAGTCGAAATAAAGTGAAAATCATCACTTCTGCTGCTGCTTCTGCTCCTGCTTTTTAACATACTTCTTGAAAGAAGAAGATGCGCAAGTTAGTTGGGAAATACCACTAATCGCCGTCGCCGGTGCAGTGGTGTACTTACCTAATGACAAAAAATAATCTCCGTTCTGTGACAAAAAAACCTTAAAAATAAATTAAAATCCCACACTTTTTGTAGAGTGTGATACTTAATCACCAACTAGAAAAGTTATAGGAGTACCTACATGAGTCCTCCTTCTTAAATTATTTAATTCTTTCTTCTAGGGAGCCAGCCATTCTTTTTTTGTACAAAATTACCATACTTACTATCTACTGAACCACTTTTTTCTAGCACCATTATGAACTATAAGTAGGACTTACCTATGTTCCACGAAAATATGTAAATTAGAGTATTGAGCGTTTTCAGAGACAATGAATGAGCGATCATAGTCATCTGAAATGAAGCCGTAGCGCCTGTAATAAATAGTGTCTGTGACGGTGGCAGGACGGAACTCATTAGCGAAGGGGCCTAGGGCGGTGAGGGGTGGAGGGCGGGCAGCGGAGCAGAGGTGACACAAGACCGCGAAGAATGACTGATCGTCCGTCAGCGCGCGCGCACCTACAATATACGTGTACAAAATACGCTAGTTGTGTGCCGGCCGCGGTTCAATGCAGACGCGTCATGTCGTGAAGTGCAGTGAGTGAGGTGTAGTGTTGTGAAGGATGCGTGGCGAGGCGGGCGGTGCTCGCGGCAAATCGGGCGGGGGCAGGAACAGCAGTAACTATCCGCCCATCAGCTCCGCCTACTGGCTGCCGCCTTCGAACCCGACCCCGTACCACGTGCCAGGTTTGCATCGAACCCTACCTATCTCAATTGGGAAATCCGTTACAGGAACGCGTTCGCGAGCAATGCAACAAATACGACCAGAGGTCGTGAATAGTGGTCGAAATTTGACCATAAACAAAACAGTATACATATTTCATAGGTAGTAAGTAGGACCTAGTGTCAAAAATTATGTACGCGTGTGCCACTCACGGGTAGTGTGTGTAATTTAATTGATTTAATATAATTTATAATGCATATCATCATAGATAAAATAGTACTTTATAGAGTACTTAGAAATTATTATTAGTATGATACCTATTATTATAAATATTAGCTTTCTCCGGTACTTCTTCAATCTACCAAACAAACTTCAAGTCTACCAAATCTACCACAGTCACTCTGTCCGCGCACTTTTCTTAAAAAAGGGAACCAAAGTGTTCGCTTCACGTAGGTATTATAATATAGACTCAAACATCTTCACGTTTGTCATGCTTTACATCAACATAATCAAACCGATTTTTGAGGGCATTGTCTCTAACGACGAAAAGAATTTTTGGTTGAAAATGTGCCCACATTTTTGTCTTTCCATGTGTTTTTTCGTGTTTCAATACGAAATCGAAAGCGGCTCTGACATTGACCGATATGCACTCGGGAAAAACAATACTGAAGCCGACTCGCGCGACACTCGATCTGCGTGAAATGTGGCGAGAACACAATAATTAGGTATTTATTAATTCGAATCAATATTTTACCACGTACATAATTAATTATCAAAGTGATTGGGTTTTCATTTGAAATTTAATCGTACTCGAATAGATAGGTACCTAACAAATGGACATTCCTAATAAATAGAGAAAATATAACGGATTTTAAAATGTTTCATGTTAATGTTAGTAATGTGTGTTTCAATTCATTTTTTTTTTCTTGCGGTGCCTCCTCAAATTGTTTTCGATTGGTTGGTGAAGGTTGGCGATTAGTCTAGAATATTCCTCTCTGTCTTTTGTTCTTGAAACAGATTATGTACCTACTTGCATTAGTTATCCCACTTTCTGATGATTTTCAGCCATAACAATACTTTACTCACAAATACTAAATACATTGTATCTACGTTAATTATTGGCAAAATAGTATAATAGTTTAAATCAATTATGAGACCCTATAGCCTTATAGTGCATTGGTCCATGACCTATCCTATCATAAAAACAGGCTTAAAAACCATCCCAACCAGCTAGCAACTAGGCTAATAACACCAGACTATTTGATGCGTTTAAAAAGACGTCATTTCCTTACCCTATAAGATAAATAGAGGGTACTTATGAATATAGCGAATCTTCTTGGTAGCTTTCCCTCCTCGACACAACTTTGCAAACCATCTGCTTAAAGTCGACGACTGATTGCAGATATGATTGGAGAAAAAAAAAAAAGTTTAAATGACATATAATCATAAATTGATACGAGTCCATAAGCGAATAGAAAATATTATAGTAGGTAGATAGTCAAAGTAAGTATCCATAATTTGTTGAACCCGTCTTCCTAAAGATAACCTCTGTAAAAGACTTCAAGTCTCATCTGCACCGTTTAAGGCTTATCGTGCTCTTATCACTGAGCACTTATCAGATTAGTTATGAAACCACCTTAGTAGGTAGTAGAGCGTGTGCCTTAGTGCTGCCAACTTTAGTAGAGCCCATTGTCTTATCCTTTCCTAATCCCTTATCCTTAATCCTAAGTGGACCGTCAGCCTGTCTGGTCGACCTTAATATAAAAAAAAATGTTAATGGGCTCTGGCATCCTATACTCACCCACTAAATGAAACTGTCAAGCTTCTATTTCGCATTATTCGCAGTATTCGAAGGTCTTTACTAATGTCAGACGGGCTGCTCAATTTGTAAAACGCAGTGTGCCATGCCACTACTAAGACATTTCATTTCCAAAGTTGGCTCTGCCGGGAATCGTACCCTGGACCAGGCCGCTAAGGCAAACACACCTTAACTAAGATACTCAACCCGGTCAATGGGTGTAAACTTAGAATTTTTTTTAAAAACTACTTACATGTTTTTATTTGCTACATTACTCAAATAATTAAATTATTTTCAAAGCACTTACGATAGAGACTGTACCTACGAAACTAACACTTTTTTTTGTTTGCCTATTGTACAATCGGCGCGTCGATTGTCGCCGACCAAAATAAATCGTTTGTTTGTTTCATCGTTTTTCGTAAAGAGTATACAGAGACGTCTAGTCGGACCATCTATTCGTTTGTTAAATGAGGATTTGTTAAATTTAAACAATAGATAGTCACCGATACTCCTCGGCAAATATAGATTGCATTGATTTTCTCACTACTTCATCTGGCAACTTTGAGATTATTATTAACACTTATCACTATTAGTATGGATGCGGTTGCATGGATCCTCTGGCAGTGATCCCTGCAGCGAAAGAGACCTCCTGTGTCGTTACTTCTGTTTCCGTCACCTAGGGACTTTTAAGTGGACCGTCAAGCCTGACTGCCTCCATTTCCCGCAGTAAACATGAAATCTGTAATATTTTTGTAATAAAATTGGTGGTCCACTTGTTGATACCTTAAACAAGTCCATAGACATTGTAGCGAAGCGGGATTACCTCAAATCTTTGTATATAAAAAGAAAACTGCATCTAGAACCTTGGCGTAAACATTAATTGATACAAACTCAACAGATCACTCACTGCTATATACTTAGCTGGTAGAATTATAGTTTCGATTAAATTATAATAATAATAATCCGTACTAATATTATAAATGCGAAAGTTTGTATGGATGTAGGTATGGCTGGATGGATTAACGGATATTTGTAACTCTTTCACACAAAGTCTACTGAACCGATCACCATGAAATTTTGCATAGGTACACGTTGTCTGGGACACTAGATAGGGCATGGATACCTTTCATCAAGAACGTGGACGAAATCGCGGGCACCAGCTACTTACTTATAAAGTAAACGTGTGATAATGTTTTTTCTTCTATATAATGGAATAACAATCACGTAATGTTGCATACTTTTTACTAAGAAATGTCTCGTATAACCGCCGCCTCAACGTTCGCCCAGATCTTTATCGCTCACGAGCGGCGCAAGCGCACCTCTGTTTGAACAAGTGTTTTCAAGTTGTGTCTTTCCACCTCACATTACTTACAATGACATTACTCAACTCGCAACTGTATCTATACATACAATACATACATATTGTAAAAGTTGGTGGCGCCTGCGACTTCGTCCGCGTGAAAAAAGTAGCCTATCCTGTGTCCCGTACGTCTAAATGTTTATCTACCATCAAGTCTCATGAAAATCATTTAATTCGTTTAAGAGTTTTGGAGGAATATACATACACCTACATACATACAATATCTACACTTACAGATTTATTATTAGTATTTATAAAGTCGATGTCTATTTCTGCACTAAATTTCTTTTAAACCACCCAACGAATTTTCATACGAAAATCACTAATGGAAGAAAATACGAGGAAGGTTTTTGGGTATGATCTGCAAAAAAATGCAACCTAGCGCATTATTATTAAATGCCCGGGGGCTATTAATAATAATGCGAATCTAGTAATAAGTAAATCAAACAATAAATAAAGAATAAACCTGATGTTATTATCTGTATAGGTATAACTCGTACATTGTAAAAATACATCTTGTAATGTGTTTGTGTAATTTGTTTGTCAAACTTCATACACACTTCATACATGAGTCATTGTTATGACATTGTAAATATTTATTAGGTAGTCGCTCTTTCTTAAAATTAAACTTACAGATTTAATATTTACATTAAAAATTAAAATCACTCAAATGTCTAACGGTCAAATCAAATTAGTACTTAGTATGTATACATTTTTGAATATATAATACTTAATAGAAACTTCATTGATAAGTAAAGTTCATTACTTGTTTATATAATAAAAAAAAATGTATGTACACAAGGCCTTTAGATAGATAGTTGGTTGCTTTACCTAAAGTCGACATAAGCTTAAGAAACACTGGTGAAAACGCCGATTACCTTGAAAAGCAGGAATAATTAGTATGTAGGCTCAAAATTTTACCAAAAATTTCAAAATAGTTAACAAGTACTAAATAATTTTATTAATATTCAAATTATTTTATCTTCCACGTGTCACATTGATAAGATTGTGCAAATGATTTGAATAACCAAAAATGTTGTATAAGATAATAAGAACATTGACTGCATTACTTTATAAAATGTTTATAAAAGAATCAAAATTTTCATTAAATAACATTATTATAAGAATGTCACACAAGTGCTGTTGTATAAACATAACATACACACACATTGAGGGAATAAATATGCGGTTGACATGCACACTTGTAAACGAGGCATTGTTTAATTACACCGACTAACAGAGGCTGTGACTCACACGCTGACACTCAGCAGACACGGCACGAAGACAATAGGTACCTAATTACTACTGCTAAGCAATCGCAGGAAATATTAAATATGCAGTTTGCCAATGGCAACATTTGTCAGTTATTTGAAACTCGATATTCTTTGAGTTTCAATTTTGAAATCGGCTGACAGCTGAGTTTGGCAATTACCAAGAACAGAGTGGTATGCAGACATTTGTTTGAGTGTCAATCAGGACCGTTCCTTTTCTTTAACGGTAAGGGAAAATAGTGCGACAATGTGAAAGTGAGTGAATGTATAAGATCGTCGTCCATATTGCTTGAGTTTCAGTCGCTTTTTCTTGATTGAGTAACAAACATACAAACTTTCCCATTTTGTTCACGCGATGCTGGCAACATCGCGTGACGTCAAAAAGCAAACTGACAGTTCAAAAAATTGACCGCCGGCCGGCGCGCGCGCTCGAAATTGCTCTCCGAAATTATTGTGAATATTGTGCTCAAAAAACACCGAATTGAACCGTGAGTACCCATTATCTTTTCCTATATCCTCCATCTTTTGGTCCTCCTTGCCTTTGAATCAGCCCTTAGAAAAATCAGCCCATTGTCCACGTTTCGCTCGCCACTGAGTACCTACCTACATTTGAAATAATATCCGATTTATAATTATAATTATTGATTGATCTCAGCTCGTGAATACGTATATACAAAATTACAATTTGTATAATAGTGATTGCATCGTTGTTATATTGTTTGAAAAAAAAAAAAAAAAAAAAAGAATATTTCCATATACTTATGTTATACTTATGTACCCACTCCGCTCATCATAATAAGTAAATTAGTAATTTGCATAATTTACTTCAATATAGAACATAATTCAACTTGTCATTGGTAAATAAAATAAGATTAGATAGGATACAATATAAAACACAATAGAAAATATATATTAATAGGCTCATGTAAGCACAATTGGTTTTTTTTTTGCCGGTTGTAACTGCACAATCTATTTAAACTATTTACACTTTATATTAGTTAGTATCAGCACTTATCAGCACTTTCATTATTGTTTAAATCTTATTATTTTGAAGATTTAAATACCAAATATAGTTTAAATCAGCACATACTCATCAATTGTGTAGTTATAAATTTGACTATTTTTTTAATTTTTTTTATTGTAAGCATTAATGCTATATTTGAGTCTTGTTCATAACTAAACAGGATTTATTTATTACTTATCATTTTGCTTGCATTCGGCTCACATTTATATAATTTATATAATTTAAATTTACATTTATATAATTTACACAAGCGGCATACAATAACTTGTATGTGGGTTTGCCTGTTGATATTTTTTAATTCTCAATTTTTCTCTTTTGAACATGAAAGTATACACTCAGACTTTACCTTGAAGACAATAATAATATACTTGGCACACCTGCTTTAGTTAAAATTTGTAAATTTTAAGTTTTATCAGCGCATACATATTGACAGAGTCGGAGGTCATATGTTTTACTAGCAATAGTTAACTTTTATATTTTGTTTAAGTGTTCATATCAGCTCAGCTAGACAAATCAGCTCTTTGAAGACATTGTCAGGCAATTAACTTGTATAGTAACAAACACAAGTGTTAAAAAAAAAAAAAAATTATAATAATAAGTTTTTGTATATAGTGATATTTCGTTTTAATTTTTTTTTGTCTTTTTTCTTTTTTTTCTTAATTCTGTACATAGTAACTTTAAAAACACAAAATGCCAACTAGATCTCAAGCGGCTAAATTTAGAGAGGCATTCAAAAACATACAACAGACACATGACATTGGGGTTGAGTTGAAGGTCGATGACAAAAATTTGGTCACCGATGAATTTGTTGCTCGTTTCTCTAAATTAGAGGATTGGAAACGGAAACTGGATGAGGTATTTTATGAAATCCTGGATGATGATGGTATAGAAGACAAAGCGGTGGCATATTATACAGAAAACCATGACAGGGCCTCCGAGGCTTATATTAAATTAATAATCATAAACAAGCGAATCAGCACAATAATAGAAGCTAACAATCAGCCCTCTACCTCATCATCAGCTCACACATCACATGCTCCCACTACACAAACAGCGGTTCTGCCCAAGATAGAAATGCCCAAATTCAGCTCAAAAATTGAAGATTGGCCCTCGTTCATAACAATCTTTAGAAGTTTGACCAATGACGTTGCTCAACTGACGGATGCTGTCAAGCTACACTATCTGCTCTCTAGTCTTACAGGCGAGGCGCTCAGCATGGTGTCTCACCTTAAAATAACCAATGAAAACTACACTGTAGCTTTAGACATACTCACCAAGCGCTATGAAAACAGAAGAGTGCTCATAGACCGGTTTGTAGACATAATTCTGGGTCTGCCCAACATAACGGCCCGCTCAGAGATCCGCTCATTATTTTTGACACCACTCGTCTCGGCTCAATGCGCACTGAACAATCTAGATCTGCCCATGCAAAATGACTATGTATTCGTTTCCATAGTTGTTAGGAAGTTGAAGGGGGAGTTACGAACACTCTTTGAGCGTAAACACGGCTCTTCTCAAGTTCTGCCCACATTAAAGAACTTGATAATATTCCTCGAAGAACACGCACGCTGCGTAGAAACTGAGAGAACTGCGCAGCCCAACCAGTTCGTTATACAAAACAAATCAGCTCATACCAACCCAAATTTTTCACGAAGACAATCACAACCCCACCACCAAGACCAAATTCCCACCCGCAGGTACTCTCCTGTGTATTCAGCTCAAACCACGCGTCCCGCCTCACCTTCAAACTTTTATTGTCCATATTGCCGGGCAAAAGGTCACAGGCTTATAGCTTGTTCCAAATATGGAAATCAACCCGTTCAAGATCGTTGGGACTTCATAAACTCCCATGATCGTTGTCGTCGTTGTCTCGGCCCTCATTTCCAAAACGAATGCAAATCGTCTAAAGCTTGTAAGGAGTGTGGCAGTGAAAACCACCACACTTCTCTTCACCGCCCTAGAGCTATCTCACCAGCACATCATCATCAGCCCGAATTACGTGATCAGCCCCAACGACGGTCAGCTCAAGCTCGACTACACCCATCAGCTCATGTTTCTCATAATGCTCACGGTTCTCAAAGTCAACGTGATCAGTCTCGTTCACCAAATAGAGGCCGCTCTCGCGGTGACCCATTGTGACTACTTCCTGCAATAGCCGAACATCCCGAACCAATTTCAGCCCATTCAAATTTATCTCATTCTCAGCACAATTCAGACACATCAGCACATAGTGTTTATGATAACTCAGCACAGCATAAAGCAATCAGCTCAAATACACAAATTTTATTGCCAACAGTTTTATTAGAGATAGCGGATATACATGGTCAGTTTCACAAAGCAAGAGCATTGTTAGATTGTGGCAGCATGCTCACTCTCATAACTCACCGCATGGCTCAAATTTTAAAAATACCACCAATAAAAACCTCTTTAAATATATCAGGTATAGGAAATCAGCACGCACAAAATTCAATGGGATGTATTAATATAGTATGTAGGCCCATTCAGAGACACACACCTGAAATTACAACTTCAGCTCACATTTTAAAAAACGTAACTGGATTCTTACCCTTGCAAAAAGTTCCGGACCTTGCGCATGTCGCAAGTCAAAAAAGGGTCCCCTTGTCCGACGAGGAATACTACACACCAGCTCAAATTGACCTTTTGTTAGGATCAGACGTCTTAGGGCAAGTTTTAGATGGTGCCAAGGTTTCCCTAGGCCCCGGCAGGCCAATAGCCTTCGGCACGATATTTGATTTCGCATTAATAGGACCCATTCAAAGCATATATTCAGCTCGTTCGCATCAAGTAAACTCCGCACATGTTATCAGCTCGCAGCCTGACGCACCAAACCATGATATTCTTAGAAATATTGAAAGGTTCTGGGAGTCAGAGGAACCAGAGTCTCACATACACACCAGCCCTTTGCATGAACAGTGTGAGGCAATATTCCGCTCAACCACAACTCGTGATACAACTGGCCGATATATGGTCACTCTGCCCTTTCTCGAAAATGCTCCGACGTTGGGAGCTACTCACGCTATTGCATTGCGCAGATTCCTTAATCTGGAAAGGAAGCTTATATCAAACCCGCCCCTCCGCACAAAATACAATGAATTTATGGCAGAATACATTAAATTAGGACATATGTCATTATGTCACCCCAGCACCTTTGCTCATCAGCCCCACTTTTATATTCCGCATCACGGCATATTTAAGTCCGGATCTTCTAAACTCCGCACAGTCTTCGACGGTAGCTGTAGGAGCTCAAATGGTATCAGCCTCAACGAATGTTTACATACAGGTCCAGCTCTTCAGCAGGACATTGTCGACATTATCATGAGTTTTAGAACTCACCCTGTAGTTTTCAGCACGGATATTCGCATGATGTTTCGAAATATTAACATGCATCCAGACCACAGACGTTTTCAGCTCATACTATGGCGTTCATCTCCAGACCATCCCTTACTGACTTACAGCCTAAATACGGTCACATATGGCTTACGGTCAAGCCCTTATCATGCGATCCGCACTTTACACCAATTAGCTGAGGATGAAGGAGGTCGCTATCCCGCAGCAGCTTATGTACTACGAAAATCCATATTTGTTGACGACATACTCTGTGGTCATGACTCAATAGAATCAGCTCAGGCACTTCAAAATGAGTTAATTGACTTACTAGCTCTAGGAGGCTTTCAGCTCAGCAAATGGACCTCTAACACGCCCGAATTGCTTGCACAATTTCCAGAAAATCAATGTGACATGCCAAAAGATTTCAACTTCAGCCCAGATTCCAACTGCATTAAAATACTAGGAGTTCAATGGTTTCCACAATCGGATGAATTCACATATCGGATTTCTCTTCCCTCGATAGAAAGCATCACAAAGAGAACCATTCTCAGCACAATAGCATCACTTTATGACCCCAACGGTTGGTTAACCCCTGTCATCATGCGCGCTAAACTCCTCCACCAGAAGTTATGGCTTCTCAAACTGGGATGGGATGATCCCACTCCTGATGACGTTCAGAAGGAATGGCATGAAATCTTAGCCGATCTTCCTCAAATTTCGGAAATTCACATTCCTCGGCACATCAGCCCACACAAGCTCACTTCCGTGTACACTCTTCACGGGTTCGCAGACGCCTCAGAAGCAGGTTATGCAGCCGTTGTGTACCTTCGTGAGAATAATATAAATGAGCGAGCCAGTATACGTCTCATTATCGCCAAGTCGAAGGTCGCACCCATAAGGAAACCACTCACGATTCCCAAGTTGGAGCTATCAGCGGCAACTCTCTTAGCTCAACTCATGGCACGTGTCTCAGCTCAGCTCTCCGCAGCCATGTCCATCACACAACACGTATGTTGGTCCGATAGCACTATAGTGCTTGCATGGCTAAAGACCCCACCTCACCAACTTCAAGTGTTTGAATCCCACCGAGTGGCAAAAATTACAACCAGCTCACCCAGTCTCACATGGAGACATGTTCCATCACAGCTCAACCCTGCAGACTGCGCAAGTAGGGGAATATCAGCACAATCATTATCAGCCCATGACCTTTGGTGGTCACCTGGATGGCTCGAGGAGCCTCCCGACTCATGGCCAAAAATGCCACATGCTTCACTCCATGAAGCTCTTCCAGGCCTTAAGCCCAAGAAGGCGATGGCCCACATAGCAGTCCCTAATTTGGACACTGATCTTCTAACAAGTTTCAGCTCTTTAGATAAGCTCATTGGTGTTACGGCTTGTATCAGACGTTTCACTTTCAATTGTCAGCACAAACGCGTTGAACGACGCTCCGGCCCCTTGACAGCTAGCGAACGTAATGAAGCTTTTCTCTTTTGGGTTCGGTCCGTTCAGCACAATGAGTTTGCAGAGGATATTCATCGTCTCCAAACTGGTAAAATCTGCACATCACGCCTCCAACGTCTCTCACCCTTCATAAAGGATGATCTGCTCAGAGTTGGAGGTCGACTTTCAAATGCTGTTATTGGATATAACGCACAGCACCCGCTCATACTCTCCAGCTCAAGTCCACTAGTACATCTCATCATTAACCACTACCACAGAATACACTGCCATCCCGGCGCTGACACATTACACGCAATACTACGACAACAGTTCTGGATACTATCAGCTCGACGCGTAATAAGACACTGCGTTTTCAAATGTATAAAATGTTTCCGTTGTCGACCTCAGCTCAGGCCTCCTGTCATGGCCGATCTGCCCACAGATCGGGTTACACCTCAGCCCGTGTTTAGTCAAGTATCTATTGATTTTGCCGGCCCGTTTTTAGTAAAATCTAGCACTTTAAGGAATGCAAAACTCTTGAAGGCATGGTTCTGTGTGTGTGTTTGCCTTTCAACGAAGGCGGTTCATTTAGAGCCCGTCTCCTCACTCAGCACAGAAGCATTCCTCGCTGCATTGCAGAGATTTGTTTCACGCCGTGGTACTCCCGTTCTTATCCGCTCAGATTGTGGTACCAACTTCGTTGGTGCTAAAAATCAGCTCAAAGAAATTAGTGAGTTTTTGAAATTAAACAACGATGCAATCACCCATACGCTCGCGACACAGCACGTTACTTGGTTACTAAATCCGCCCACTGGACCCTGGTTCGGTGGCTTGCACGAGGTAGCAATAAAAAGTGCAAAACAACTTTTCTATCGCGTAGTTGGAGATCAGCACTTGACATTTGAGGAGTTTGCAACGATCCTCACCCGAATTGAGGCCGTACTCAACTCAAGACCTCTCTGCCCGCTCTCTTCAGATCCTTCAGATTTCAGCACATTGACCCCCGGTCATTTTATAATTGGCCGTCCGCTCACTGCCTTGCCTGAATCATCATTTGATGATAGGCCATTATCAGCTCTCAAGCGATTTCAGCTCGTCCAGGCCATGTCGCAAAGATTTTGGACCATGTGGACCAGATCCTACCTCCATACACTCCAAACCCGCTCAAAATGGTTTTCTTCCTCCACCCTTCCTCCTCAACTCGGTGAACTCGTGCTTATTAAGGAAGACAATCTCCCCCCGCTCCAATGGAGGAGAGGAAGAATCACGCGCCTCCTACCAGGGAAGGATGGCATCGTGAGGGTGGTGGATCTTGACACTCAGCACGGAGCATTAAGGAGACCTGTGCTCAAGATTGCACGATTTCCGCTCAGCCCACTCACTCAGGATTAGGGATGTGCCTTGCCATCCCCCCGCCCCAGGATGTTCACGCGATGCTGGCAACATCGCGTGACGTCAAAAAGCAAACTGACAGTTCAAAAAATTGACCGCCGGCCGGCGCGCGCGCTCGAAATTGCTCTCCGAAATTATTGTGAATATTGTGCTCAAAAAACACCGAATTGAACCGTGAGTACCCATTATCTTTTCCTATATCCTCCACATTTATAATATTAGTTACTAGTGACCCACTCCCGGCTTCCCCCGAGGTAAAATTTAAATATATATACCCCGTTCCCATTTAATCCTCTTTCCATGTGTGAAAACCCAACTAAAATCGGTCTAACCATTTTCGATTTTTTAAAGCGTACACACTTTTAATATTTGTATATAAATGTACATATATTATTTATATTTTTATATTGAAAGATTAGGATTAGGATATGCATATATATAAATTGTTATTTACTACAGCTTAAGTAGTGCACAAAAACTTACCGTTATTATACAGTACAAAACTCAAATCGTAGGTACTATTAGGACAAGTACTTTGGGTACCAAAGTATTCAATTTGTAAGGAGCGATTTACCTCAAACATAAACTCTATCGTAAACTAAATGTCACTATAATTTCCGTCAAATATTCCGCTCTGTGTCGCCAAAAACCGCGCAATAAACGTGTCGTGTGACGTCCTCTCCGATGACGTATATATCAGACGATAATCACGTTCAATGAACGTAGTAATTCGACGCGACGTAGCACCGCTCGCATCCACCGAGCCGTGAACGCATAACAGTTTGCTACAGAGCAAAATGTCGATCCTATAAAGCCTCCCAGCTTTGTTCCACTGACACGGGCATCGTAGGGTTGGAGATATGTATATTTTCTATTTTGTTTCTTCTCCGTGAATAACAATTATAACAGTTTAAGTTTTTTTACAGTTTTTGCAATATTTTTTTTAACTAGAGATAAGCCTTAAAATAGTATAGATTAGGTTTTTAGGCTGGGATTTCCTATTTTTAATCATTGACATTGGGTATAGAACCAGATAGAACACGTTGATATTTATCCTGTATAACTAATGTTGTACGGAAGAATGATGGTGTGGATTACCGTTACATATAGGTATTTCCCTTAAAAGTAATTTCCCCAATCATAGTAATTGAGGAAAAAAACTGCAAAATTAATAATTACATAAATTTTATGATGTTTTTAAATTAAATATTTTTTATGTAGTTTAGAGTTATTGCGATTTAAACCATACTGAAAGCAAAGAGTATTTGGCTATTAACCCAATGTGGAGGAAACGCTAATGCGACAAATATCTACCATATTCGAATACTGGTTCAAATTCTTTTTTCAAAACTGACAAACCGTAGAGAAGTAATGAATGATCAATGATCATACACTACATCATACAAAAGGACACCAACCAAATGTACTAATATGATATTTTTACAATAACCATTATTGCAAGTGTAACATTTTTTGAAAATTAAAGAAATCCATAAAATAAAATCTCGTAGATGGCCGTTGGTCGTAGTTTTTTAATGTTACATAAGTGTATTTGATATGTGCTATACAAATGTCGATAATATGAGGCAAGTATACTAACATAAATAATCATTTTAACAAAGTGGAACATTGTAGTATTATAATATGTTTTTCAGTTGTTATTTATTCTGATATTGTGGGGTAAAATGTTTGTTAGTTATTCTTTCACGTACAATAATAACTACAAAGTTTACAAATTAATTGTATAATAGTTTTTCTATTCGGTTATTTACTTTTGAAATACCTATCGTTATGTAGTCTTTTTATTTTTGTATTTATAAAATTATTTCTTAACATTTTCTATCAGCAAACCATTGCTGTCAAATATGAGAAGTAGAAAGGAAAAAATATTTGAACTATTATATCATTGATTCTTGCTTTTAACTTTTAAATTACGTTATATTATATTGTAACCGTCAGTACCTTCATCATTAGCAGTCGATCTCCTAAACACAGTTGTCATTATTATAACACTTGTCCTCTATTATTTTCACAGCGTGTGGGTACAGTAAGCGGCACTTGTCGTACAATAAATATTCGATATTCGATCTTATTCCTAACGAGTAAAGGTGCAAACGCACTCGATCGATTCGTACGCCGTACCTCTTAACCGCAAACGTATTAATAGCGCGATCATTAGCTTTATTTCAGATCTCATATTCCTGTGTGCTGACACTATGTCGTAGAATTCTAGTGAATCCGAAGTCCCAGTGCTTAGATTTTAGTATGAGAATAAAATGGGCATTTTTTTTATTTATAACAATGTACATATATTGTGGACTTAAAATTTTAAGGATAGTTACTTAATTTTTTTTTTTTTTCTTACCTAATTTAAAAAAATTCTAAATTAGACAGTCAGTTTATTTGTTCGTTTGTTACGCTTACACTCTTTAACTAAACACGACGGGAATACAGTAAATGTCGCGGTCAAAAGCTAGTGTTCTATATTTTGGTCTATAAAATATTAATGTTTTGAAAAATACATCAGCGGTATTTTTTAATTTGATTTATGGAGATTTTTCTAAAGTATTATGTATATACTGTTTGCTGTTTGTTGTTGTGACAATTTGTGACAACCCTATAGCACCAATACTAGCACTCTCAGTGGAATCTAGTGTGCATCTATTGCATATTCACTGGTAGCCAATATTGCAGGGTTGGCGCAACGACAATCTGTTTACATATTTATACGCTGTTGGGATTGGGAACAACAGTAACTGTTTATTTTAATTATTCACATAGTTATTTCGCCACGTTATTGCGAGAAAATACTATTTTATGTTCAAATACATATGTATTTTTAGGGAACATATTTTAGAAAATTTATGCTCAAATAGAAATATTACAGGATTTTAATACCGTAGTTATTCAAGGAACTAAAATTTACCTGTTTTGAAAAATTCTATAGTCTAGAAAATGTGTTATAAGTTAGATTTTATGGCTTGGCAAATTACTGAAACTTTTTTATTTCTGTTGCTAATTTTTATTAGCAAAAAATTTAATTTGTTATTATTTTATTAATGAAAAAACTTGAAAAAGTTTTCTACTACATTGTGCTATAACGTAATTCACCTATGCCTATGCGTGTTGCCTATGCCTCTGGTGGACGGTAGCCGTTTACCATCAAGTGGACTATGTAAGTATTGTAGTAATTTTTCAAATTTAAAATTATAAATAATGGTAAATAAATTGCATGAGCCATTAAAAACAACGATTTCAATAAATTACATCTCGAGATTATTGTTTAAAAATAAAAAAAGGCGATAGAAATTTAACTCTACACGCTTGGTTTGAGCTGAAGTAGAGTTACGCCTAAGGCGACCTTTCACAGTTGCCTGTCGACTGCAGGCGTCGTCGGAACTATCTCGTGATCCTTATCACTTGTGCTTCCGTCCGTTTACATTCCGCGGATAAAACCCGCGGGAGGCATCCTCAACAGAGGCCGAAACGCCTTATCTGGGCCCCGGCATTAACTCGTTAATGTTGTTCGTGAACGAGTCGCCTCATTTCGGTTGCATCATTATGCATCACTATTGAGGTTAACCGTTAGTTGGTACAGGTAACCGAGTAAGTTAAACTTTACTTGAGTAAAATAATTAGACAAGGCGTGTTGTGACCATTTCAGGATTATGTAATAATGTGACATCTGTCACGAGACTATTGATTAAACATTTAATTTATTTCATAAAAAATAACGTAGTAGTATAAATAAATAAGCATGGATTTGAAAATTTTGATGTCCGAATCCAATTACCATACCACGATAATGGTGTTCTGTAACATATATAGGTAATATTATCTGTTATATTACTTAGCTATGATGTCCCCACTCTAAAACATGTTGACACACTACACACGAGTAATATTTACTCCATACTGTACACGGATGGAGCGAGAAATGAAATTTAGAAGTACGGATACAATGGCGATGAAGTTTACTTTGACAGTATCTTTTAGAAAATATTCAGAAGGGGTGCGAGATTGATTTAGAACTACTCGGCTATTGTGTGACGTGGAATAATAAAACGGGTAGTGGGTTTTTTTTGTTGAATACATTAAAATTTATAGGTTGGTGGGATATATGTGTAAAAAAAATGAAAAGGTGAAGAATATCGCAACATGTACAGCTCAATAATTGCGACAGTTTAAAAATTATTAAATTTGCATAAATAGTGTATATCTATATGTATATATATTCTATATTCTATCTATACATGTTATAAAAGAAATTCGCCGTTCGCCTCTGTCTGTTTCTTCGCTAACTTCATATAAACCACCCAAGGGATTTGATACGGTTTTCACTAATGAAAAGAGCGATAAACGAAGAAGACTTGAGTGCAAAAATTAAAATTTGCAAAAATAAAATTGCACTCGTCGCCGGAGGCGGGTTGCTAGTTACTTAATGTATTATTTATATTTAACTTAATATATTACTTGTACTTGTCTTTGTCTAGATGTACTTTGTCCGCACTTTTAAGTAGGTAGCCATAAGCCGCCATAATTATGGCCTTATAGGTATATCGTTTCCTAACCTAACATGGAGACTTGTCTTTTGTTTGTATTACGAATTAGAGAGTTCCTAGGTTTAGAATTACAGTTAAGATAAGTTAGTTTGAAAACTAGACTGGACTGGACATATATTTCAAATGCAATCTAAAATATTTAAGCACTATTTTGTTAAAATTTATATAAACATGTTAATAATGTTGCGTAGATGCATATTCAGTATATGGTAACAGAAATAGAAAACTCTTTAAACTAATAAGTTATAACTATTCTTAACATCTACTAAAAATTAAGTTGAAAAGGAAAGAGCTGTTGTTTAAAATATTGACTTATGCCTCGTACGTCCCGATATTTTGTCTCACGTTCCAAAAACTTCCTTGTTTGTTCCATAACAAATACATATTCGATTTCTGTGGGTTTTCTGTCCGTGCCTTGTGATCGTCACAATGGGTTTGACGAAAACAGTTGAAAATTTCGCAATAAAATATGCATAATGTGTCAACAATGCCGCATTCGTTTACATTCCATTATTTATTGGAATCGATATTCGATGTGCATTCGAAGTTGCTACGAAGAGTTGGATGACATTTTTTTGCAATATTTACCGTATATATAAGTCACAAAAGCACAATGAAATATCAAACATGGGAAAGAAAATATCGTCAGAGTTGAACTAGTGTAACCTGTGTAACCTAAGTGTGACTCAATTGTTATTAAAGTTCCTATGGCTGTAGTTTTGCGCGAAGATCAAAGTTATGTGCAGGTAGGATTTTTTTCGATAAGCAGATAAGCACACAATATTTCATCAAAATCGGTCCAGCCGTTTCGGAGAAGTTTGGCAACAAACACCGCGACACGAGAATTTTATATATTAGATTAGGTACACAAGTATATGAAGCCAAATGTTTTCGTTGCGTTGGTGCACTCTTTGTGCATCCATGTAAAGTTGAATAATGTATGCAGCGTAAACATATCGCTGACACGGAAATGCAGCGGTTGAAATTATTTTAAAATTATGCAACGTTGTCATGCGGCAGTGATTTATTACTATTAACTTTGATGAATGCGCGCTCTTTAATATGTCGCGTTTCGAATAATTGCGAGTTATCGGTTTCGAATAAACGAACTGCAATCGTTGAATTCCATTTATAAAGTATCGTGTCGTGTATGATGAAATCGATTTTTCTCGGTAATGCTCGGTTTTCGTGTGGCGGCCGAAATTTATAACTAAATGCTACTTTGCAACGCCCGCTCGCCGCTTTCTTAAGAATTGAGCTATCAAATCACAATATATTAACATGAACAAAACAAATTACAGTTACAAGTAAATGCTGTCTAATCATGGAATAAAATAAAATTAATATAAATATGTATAAAATAATTGAAAATTCTTTGAAATCGGCAGAGTGGGTAAAAGATTGTTTCTTTTTTATTTTGTCTATAGTCGTAATAAATAAGTTTATGCTTTTTTTTTAAGAATTTAGTAAAAATAATAGAAACGGTCCTAAATTAACTACCAACCGAGCGTTGGTTTCTGTTATTTTGCATACCTCACTGGACTGTTCCGCGTCTCTGCTAGAACAGGCTGATTTATCGCTTACACTTTGTACCTGTGATTATATTAGCACCGTGTTGCCGTGTCGTGTCGTCTCCACACACACACTTTTAACCACACTTTTAACTATGAACTTAAAACTTAACTTAAAGTCGTTAAAATTAAATCCAAACAAAGTGAATCTGTGCACACTCGGTAACCTTACTACTTACGGCTCAGATTAAATAAGAGTTATTATCGCTTACGGTCAGAAATGAATTCCTAAGAATTCAATTTATTCCTAAGAATTCCTAAGGAGCGCGCATTAATTGACACTAAGGCGATTTTTTTTAACTCCATACATTCTAGGTTTTTCAAAATTACTATTTTCTATATAAGTAAATACATTAACCTGTGCTTGCTTGCACAAAAAGATAATTTGAGATCATTCAAAAATACCTCAAAATTCATCAAAACTTATTCCAAAAAAATATATTTGCGAAGTTATTTTAATTATAAATAATTAGTAACTAACACTAGTATTTATCTTTTTTTAGACTACTAAGAACATAGTGTTGGAATTCCTCTAGGCCATGGTGAATAATACTCCACATGCTTAGTAGGGCACTTATTTATTTGTTCTTGCTAATGATTATTTACTTATTATAAAATATCGACTAGGTAAAGAGAACGTCTACACATTTTGACGACCCAGCGCAGAATGGCTGTCGCTTGTGTTGCCAATTTCTACCAACTGGTAGTGGTAAGTGCTACCACTACCGAAGTAGTGTTGCCAATTGTTTTTTTCAAATAAGTATTTTAAATGCCCTGCTCGTTTAGTTTTCTAACAGACGGCCATTCTGTTCTAGGAATGTCCTCATTCCGGAGCCAAGCTCGGTCATCCGAAATAAGTAAGTAGGTCCTCATACTTAGTTCGGAGTAAGAGTAAAAATACATCAGTTTGAAATATATCACTATCTAACATAATAACAATGAATAATAACAGCTATTTACATAATCTTCTGATATACGTCAGTTTGAAATACATCACTATGCAACATAATAACAATGAATAATAACAGCTATTTACATAATTTTCTGATATACGTCAGTTTGAAATACATCCCTATCTAACATAATAACAATGAATGATAACAGATATCTACATAATTTTCAGATAACATCAGTTTGAAATACATCACTATGCAACATAATAACAATGAATAATAACAGCTATTTACATAATTTTCTGATATACGTCAGTTTGAAATACATCCCTATCTAACATAATAACAATGAATGATAACAGATATCTACATAATTTTCAGATAACATCAGTTTGAAATACATCACTATGCAACATAATAACAATGAATAATAACAGCTATTTACATAATTTTCTGATATACGTCAGTTTGAAATACATCCCTATCTAACATAATAACAATGAATGATAACAGATATCTACATAATTTTCAGATAACATCAGTTTGAAATACATCACTATGCAACATAATAACAATGAATAATAACAGCTATTTACATAATTTTCTGATATACGTCAGTTTGAAATACATCCCTATCTAACATAATAACAATGAATGATAACAGATATCTACATAATTTTCAGATAACATCAGTTTGAAATACATCACGATGTAACATAATAACAGATTTATGTACATAATTTTCAGGTATACTTGAGTCAGTTTGAAATACAGCGAATAATGCTGCATATATTTTTGTATAAATAAGTGACTAAATTATTATTGGGTTTACAATGCACATAAACTTTATATTCTATGTGTATCTTAATAGCACTATTATATAGATTCTAGCTAAGTTAAAATTACACAAAACACAATTTTGATCATAATTATTATAGCAAATGGGTATTATAGCAAGTATTTTGAATGCAGAGATTATCTTAATCAATTAATCTGTTACTATAACAGTAATTAATTTTTATTTTAATTGCACTAGTCTATAGTTATTAGTCACATTATATCAAACTGTATTTAATTAATCACATACAACGAGGTAATTCAGCCAGCATGCTTAAGACCCTGCACCAAAGGGACCGATGCTTTTTATTATAATTATTGTGTAAATTTATTGTGATTTATAAGTTTAATTTATTATATAACTATTAGGATTAGATTTTATTTTCAATAAGCCTTAGCAGTTTAAAATCTACAGAGTACTACAATACTTAAATCGTACTCAGGTACTTTTATAAAATCATTGATCACATTATATCAATTCAATTAGTTTATTTTACTTGATTACATAAAATACCTCACAGTATAATTATTGTATAATACAGCATAATCACAGTATAATTAAGTGCTAAACGTCTTAATTCCTTAATGAAAACCTTCTCTGGTTAGGTACATTATAACTACTTAAACTTAATTTTCTTGCATATTTCTAGATTTAACACGCTTACACATTTCACCACTATTTGACACATTTGACACTCCACTATTACACACAATAAAAAACTCAGCCTAGCTCAGCTCAGCCCAGCTTAGCCCAGCTCAGCTTAGCTCAACTCAGCTCAGCCTAGCTCAGCTCAGCTCAGCCCAGCTCAGCCAGCGCAGCGTAGCTCAGCCAGCGCAGCGCAGCTCAGCTCAGCCCATCTCAGCTCAGTTCTCTTCTCAATTCAATAGCCTGCTCATTATCCAGCTATAGCCCCTTAGCCACCATTTTTCCACCCGAGGGAGTATGGTCCGCTCTACACTGAAACTGCTCGCTATCGTTGCCCACCCGAGGGGCTCTCTTTACAATTTTATTATAGCTACCGTTTGCCACCCGAGGGACACGGCCTGCCATTACCAATACTCGTAGCTGCCCGAGACCGATGTTGTCATGTCTCCTTTTCAAGCAGCTGGTGCCCGTCCCGATCAATATCAGACTGCACTCACTTCGTAACCAAACTGCAAATTTAGGGATAGAAAAGTAGATTTTAGAATTTAGGACTAACAGTCCAACCCTGCACTTCATTATTACTCGTGTCATGTCCTTGACCCAAACGTTCCAGGACCCATTGCTTCCGCTTACTACTAGTCTCGTTATCACCTCTCAGTGGTGTCACCCACGCCTTAAGTCTATCGTTGGAAACATAATTTTGTATTGCCTATGGGATGACCTTCAATATTAGACACTATTGGTGTCTGTCTTTATCTAAAATTATAATTAGTTTGTAGGGACCATTATTTTACGACACCGATTCAAGACTGCAGCGAAATTGCTTGGGTTTGACAATGGAGCCGCTATTCCAAACTACTATCTTTTTTTTTTTTTTAATCCTATTTGTACTGTACATAGATAAACTTTATACCTTATTTTTGTATACACTTTAGATATTAGTTTGTAAATACTGTAAAATTCTTTTTGTTATCTTTATAATAAAAATGTATATATTTATTTTGTGGACCATCTAAAATCGTAGTAGAATAGAAAACATTTACTTGTATACACAATACACATGACATACAGAACACATCCAAACATAACAAGACAAAAATAAAATACATACAAATCTTTCCCATATACACAACGAAATTTCCTTTGAGTGTGTGCCATTGCTCAGTATAAGCCGATGCAAAGCACAGCGCCGATCCCACGCCAGCCCACTTGACAGACTCACGCCGGCGGAACACAGGTCGCCAGTGTCGCCACTGTAGTACGGTTACTTGTAGGAATTAAAAGCCGTGACTCTGTTTAGGGTGCAACTAATCATATTTTTTAAAATGACAGTACACCACCTCTTATTAGGTTGTCTTTAGTTATTGCTCATACTATTACTCATTTACTGCTCAGTTATTGCTCAAAATGAATCACTTGGCTTAAGATCTCATTCACCCCTCTGTCCCTCAATTAGTAATGAATTATATTTCATTACTAATGGAAGATTAGCGTTGCATAACAAAGTTATTGCCTGGCATTCATATGCTAAATATTATATTTATTTAGGAAAGGCTTTATGTGCGATCTAGGAGGCACCTCCATTAACTATCATTTAATCTGTGCCTCCACGCAGAAACACAACTTTGCAATTTATGTGTTTTCTTAAATAAAAGTTACCATATAGAACTAAAAGAATAATTCACCTTAGATAATCGTTTCGCAAAGTTTAAGTTTAACCTAAAATCAGTAGGTACTTAAGACATCGTATAATTTTGTACAAGACTTTCAAGCTTTCAAGCGGCAAAAGCAGTTTTGGACTAGTTCAAGCGCTTGTTTCTCAAAACGCAAATTACCGTTCATCACAAATCCGAGGTTGTGCGCTTCACTCACTCTAACAACCATAGATTTAGTATTGCTACCGTTCCGTCAGGTTCACCATTAATGGTCATATCAGAGTTAAACGCGGCTAAGCTTTCTATATAAGTATTCTCTTTTTTTTTTTTTTTTTTAAACCTTATAACATAAATTTAGATTTATTTGGGTTAAGGATTAACCACTTTTTTTTTTACCAAACAGTTATAGTTCCTAGGTATCCATTTTATTTTGTTTTATTTTTATTACATCTTGTATTTGTTCACTTTTACAACTCATATAATTAAAATTGCAAATCATCGGCATATAAATGGTAAAACAGTTCTTACAAACTACTATCGCGAACATAATATCTCCAAGTACCTTTATTCTATTATGAACTTACTGACCCATCAATGACATCTAGAATTGTTACGTTTACTTTGTATGTGGCGACATTGTTTTTTTTTTTACATGTTATTTTCGGAAACCAAATTCTGCGCTTATTACTTATTATTATTTGAAAAATGTCCTGCCAATATAATAATCTGACATCGAGATCTATCTGACATACTCGTCTTCGTTCACCATCTGATACCACCCGTTTTAATCTGCCTTAGTTAGTTTAGTAAGGAATCTTAGCGCAAAGTTCAACACGAAGCGCCGAAAGAAACTTGCCAAGCCAACGAACCGCCGCACCTGGTGTACATTTGTGTGCCCAGGATTTTCCGCCTGTAAGTATTTTCTTTGCTCCAGGCCTTATGCTGGCCTTGGAGATTTGATATCCAAGAAAATCAGATTCTAAAAAGAAGCACTTCCTCAAATCTGTAAGCCTGGTTGCGGCAAGTAATTGTAGTATCCGTATTTCATCTAGCCACCAGTGATGTGCCTTTTTTTATTTTTGACGGGTCTCTTACGAATCCTTTGTCTTATTAATTTTCAATTCATTGATGAAATTCTATATAATTATAGGTAATTGAGTAGCAACGAAGAACTATTAAATTATATTCAGATATTGTTATTGTTATCTGTAAAATACCCCGATAGTGCTATATCACTCGTTATCTCACACACCACAGACACGTCTAACCCCACATCGCGGTTCTCTCCACCGGCATGGCCGATACCCAACAATGTTGCGTGTGCGCGCGTGCGCAAGAGAGACAGAGCGAAACACGCATACACTACATTATCATTTAATTCTTAAAATCAAATATTTGGCACCTTTATATTGCAAACATTTATCGTAGTGAGTTACCATACCAATAGTACCTACACTCAAAGGTACTAACTAAACTATCTTTATAATCACAAATATTTGTGTCAGCTTATTAAAATAATAAAATATTTAAAAATTATAGCAACTTATAAGATTACTTTTACAATGAGAAAACCAAGACCTTAGTCTTTTTTTAAATTCTAATGAAATGATTAGAAAGAATGACCTGGCACAATGCAGGTCAAAACATGTCTTGCCTGTCACCTAAAGCGTCAAGTGGCGGGCTTCAACTATAGTTTCAAGGTCACGCTCGCCGACACCGATTGAGTAAGAAAGTTACGGTCCGTATCCGGATCGTATCCGGATCGTATCCGCGGATATACGTTCTTAATGATCCGGCGCATCACTACTACCTTTTTAATGCCATCTTTATTCCTCCCTCACGAGTACAATACGGCTGACGTACGCGAAATGGGACTCTCTAATTACATTATTATCTAGCAACTCGCCTACTATCCTCCTGACTACATTTCGTTCGCTGTAGAGAAGACGATACGGTTTGAAGAAATCGGTAACGCTGAGTCATTTTGTTAATAAATCTGTGGTATACATCGATAATCTGTGGCAACCTCTTTTTAGCAGACTTTTGGTTTTCTGCTTTCGCAGGAAATATGAAAACGTAAAAGTGTACAACCGACGTGGCATCCGAAAGCACGCGCTTTCTCGTCACATGTCACATGGTAAATACGTGCGCTTGTATTTATTTGTACATAATGTATATTGTGATTATCCATATAACGTTATAAATATGTATTATATATAATAAATGTGGTGTTATTTCTTTCATTCTACCCAACTCATTCTAACTCGTGTAGGCCGAAAGCAAGTGATTTCTATGTTTGCTTAGTTAGAAGATTAAAAATTTAAGCCATCTAAGGCAACAACTTCAAACTTACTTATGACCCGCTCAAGTCCCGAATTGTCGCAGTATAGAACGAAGTCCAAATGATTCCTGTGAAGGATCGACTCATTTAAACCTCCGTCGTGAGAAGCTCGTCCCTCACCACTTAAGCCTCAATGTCAACCTGAACAGCATCAACACCCAAAGCCACCAATACCTGGGTGACGGTGGGATACCACGCGACGCAAAACCTTTGAGGGTGTGGAGGTTCCACTTATCAAGAATTAGATTGAAATATTTTTTTTTTTATTTTTTTTTTATTTTTTTAGCTACTTCCCTGATCAGAGCACACGACCACTAAAATCAATGCGTCTGGACTTCTCCACTCCGCTAAGCTTACCAAACTTCATGGAAATATCTCGCAGATATTTCAGTAGAAATTAGACCCTTGTGCATTGATTGGAATAATATTATTAAGTTTATTATGCAATCGACCGCATTCGTACCTTTAAATTTGCACATGTTTACCAGTCTTTCTTTGTCATGAGTGAAGGAGTACAATAGCTAGAATACGATGTATCAAGCGGGACAGAAAAGGACAGAGGATTCCACAAAATAGCACAATTCTTATGTTCGTTTCTTCTTTTTTTTTTTGTTTCCTTTTTTTTTTACTACCCTATCACAATATTATCAGTGCAAGTAATAACTAGGTAATCGTACCTGCCTATCGAAATAAGGCCTTTACTTTCAAAAGGTCAGACTTTCAGATGGTCGTTAGGTATTTTACCAAACGAAAATTGAGTAAACTTTTTATGAATTCAAGTAAAGTAAACAAATTCTTTTATTTTGTTGAAAGTGAAGTGTATAAGTAGGTAGGTAATTATCTCGTAGTACAGTAAAGAAGAACATTTCTTTTTAAGTTTATATAACACTACCTTATCTATACCAATATTATAAAGAGGTAGATTTGATTGTTAATTTGTTTGCATTGAATAGGCTCCGAAACTACTGGACCAATTTGAAAAATTCCTACACTGTTAGGTAGCCTCATCATCAGCGACATAAGCCACGCGGACGCAGTCGTGTGCAACAGCTAGACATAGATAAAAGAAACACGCATATGTTCCATGCGAAACTCATAGTTAAAATATACGTAAGTAAACTCAGAGCTATAATTTATGATATCTCAAATAAATATTCATACCAGTCACTTAAATATTAATAAAACAATACAATACATGAAGTATAGTCATAATACAACAATAATACGATATTGTTAAAAAAAAGTATATTTCCTTAGTATTATTTTAAAAAGAAAGTAGCGTGCTCTCACAGACCAACTAGGAAATGTACAAAAGCTACTGTCCGTTTTGTAATGTAATCTTTGTAAACAATAAGTCTTACAATACCTACTTGTGAAACAATTTGAATGTAAACCATCACTAATCTAAGTAATTTAGCAGGTAGGTTCGTATTGTAATGTTTACAATACGATGTTATATAATTAGGTATCATTCGAGTCTTTCATAGATATTATAAATATATCTATAATTATATACAATTATACATACAGAAATTCGTGAACAGAAAAGTTACAAGTACATACCTCAAGGGCCCGCTTACCGCACTTCTGAAATTGTTGGAATTCCTCTAGGCCATGGTGAATAATACTCCACATGCTTAGTAGGGCACTTATTTATTTGTTCTTGCTAATGATTATTTACTTATTATAAAATATCGACTAGGTAAAGAGAACGTCTACACATTTTGACGACCCAGCGCAGAATGGCTGTCGCTTGTGTTGCCAATTTCTACCAACTGGTAGTGGTAAGTGCTACCACTACCGAAGTAGTGTTGCCAATTGTTTTTTTCAAATAAGTATTTTAAATGCCCTGCTCGTTTAGTTTTCTAACAATAGTCTTTTCACACAGCACAGGCCCAGTTATCACGTAATTTTATACACTATTTTTGCGGGAATTTTTTTTACATATCTCACATAATTATTATAATAGAAGAGATACAGTAGGGCTACAGTCTACTTGAAGGTCGTCTATAAACTAAAACGCCACGGGGTTAACTGCAAGTGGCGCTGCCATTCCTGATAGGGTTTTGAAGGCTCTTTATAAACGTTCCATGATGCTATGCAATCGGTGGTTACTACCTCCAAACGACTTTGATGATACAGTAAATATTACCTCACTGTAACGCAATTCAATGCAAGCAACAATTTGACTTCTACCGGCCACGGGATTTCATGTTTACCCATTTAGTTCATCAAGGAAATCAATCATAGCACGTTTGCAGTTACGTAAATCGAACTATAACACCTTAGCTGCATGATAATATGGCTCAAATTAGAATGGTTGAAAGCGAAGTGTGACTATTTATTTATACTCGTGTGTTGTGTGTGTGTGCAATGCATTTAACACTATTCTATTCCTCAGTCAGTACTGTGTGGTACTGTTATGTACGCTGCCATCGGTAAGCAGTAGGCAAACCAATGGGTTATATTGTGTTTTAGTATAATCGATATCATAAATTTTATGGGAATATTATTTATTTTGACTTTTTTTATAGTCATTAGAAAATTTTAAATCATTCCTTTTTGAGTGCGTTTATTGTTGTAACACGTCAAATATGTAATATGTCTTATTAAATAAACCAGGGAGGATAATATTTTTAATAAGACAGGATCCAAAGCCCATTTCCATCATCCCCCTTCTTATCCTGTCGTCTCGACCGCGCTCTATGATAAATACTATTGCGTTACTTGCCTTTGTAGGCGACGGTATCCACTTACCAATAAGTTACCTAAAAATAATTATTAAGAAGACTAAGTTTTTAAGAAACAAAATAAGCAATAAATAAATAAATAAAAGATAAGTTCATTATTTCTAATTCAAGATTCAATCTCTAAAAGTTCTTTAAAATTGTAACTAACTTTCAAAGCTGATATAAGTAGATAAATATTACTTTCTGTGAAAGTTTTACCTAATTCACAAGACTCTTAATTCATAATTTAATCATTATAATTTTCAAATATGTTTATTTTTGCTTTAATAAACATGCGAAATTTGATGTTTTTGTCCCAGTTTTCTCGGTAAATACCGATAAATAGTACTGTGCGCCGGTTCAGTCTTTTGTTGTCTTTGTGACTTGTGTCGTCGCCAGTACATAATAAGTACTTAGCCTCAATAATAAGGCGAGGCATGCACGAACACTTGACAAGGCTACGCTAATTGTCGCAGAAGGATCGCTCATATTATACGTCTGACTTTTGCGGCCTACTTAGTGCTTAGCCTCTACAAAACAATAAATTTAATTATAATGCACTGCAACTATTAAATTATCATATTCTATAGGCGGAAAGGTTGAACCGATGATCGAGCGAGCTTCAGAATTTTAAGTAGCTTCGCTTCACGCATTTTCTGACATAACGAACTTGATTAACTTTGATTGAATTCTATGGATGTTTTAATATATTTTTTAATATTGTAAAGGGTGACATTTAGGCTAAAATGTATGGACATTCCACATAACAATACACAAATTTATAAAAACCGCTGTCTCTTTAAAATGTTTAAAAAAATAGTAAAACGTGCATCAAACTAAATGAATGTGAACGACGAACGTCTTCGCATGGTTGAATATTTTTTCTGCAAATTACTTATATTACCTACACAAACTTTCCTCGTTTATCGTTGTTGCCATTAATGAAAATCTTTTTAAATTCATTGGATATCATTGGTTGATTATCAACAGGATTTCATTGAAGATCGAGCGATTTAAAAAAAATAAAAAACCACACTGATAAATTTTAAACTTCACACTAAAATTTATATCTACATATTTGTAAACAAACTTATATTTTTGATGTCAAGTTTAGATTTTTAAATATCTAAACTTATGCATACGAAGGATCATATTGCATACAAACGAGCTGCGAGTAGCCGACCCATTTTGATTTTTATCTGTAAAGGACAAGCTTAATATGTATGTGGGTATGATGTTTTTTGTGCTTTAAAAAAAACATAAACAAAAAAACGCTATGCTTGTATTGTGTGGCGTGCATCAAGCAATTGTTTAAATAAACTGTGCATTAACGGTTAACCTAGTAAAGTGTGAGGTCATAAAAAATCTAAGTAAACTCTAGCAAAGGTCACTGTGACGAGCGTTGTAGGCTAATAGTGAAATCTGCGAAAAATCAACAACACGTTACGCTCGAACGCTTTTATGAACCGTCCGCGTTGGACAGCGTCCATTGAATTTTTCATTGCCTTGCAATTTGTAATTGTTTGAATTAAAAACTCAATGGTCATCGTCCATACCGTTAAATCGTTTATCCTAGAGAGTTGTGTTTCTTAATAGCAGCCTTGCTGACGAATTACCGTGACAGCCTTCTGGTTGGGTTAAGGATAAGCAATTGATTTTAAATGTTTATTGCATTGTTTATTGTTATTATTTTTATTCTATTTTTATTCTCTCGTTTCTATCGCGTTAATAATAGTTGTGTTTCCCTGAGTGCACATGCATTGATTTCCTATTGTAGTTCTTTGTTAGTTAGTTGGTAGTTCTAAATATTAGAAATGTGAAAGTAACTCTGTCTGTCTGTTACCTTTCCACACCAATTAACTACTCAATCAATCTTCATGAAATTTTGAATACACACATTGTCAGCGATACAGGAAAGGACGTACCTTTCATCCAGGAAAAAGTAATGTTTCCGAGGGATCATTTAAAAATTTAAAAATATGGCGGCGCCGTCGTCGTTATTACATTTTATTTTTCTAGTAGTTCTAGTAGTTAATTAGTAGTTAAGAAGATACAATGATCTTTTGCTGTAACGGCGAAGGAATATCTCGTGAGGAAAACCTGCGTGTTTAAAAGAGTATTGTAAAAATACATAATAATCAAAATTTTAATTCGCTATATCCATCTATTTCGCTTGCATGAGAAGCTTACTGGTATAATTATGTATGGGTAAACATTATTATTTGCTTGACGAGCACACTTATTATGTTTAATCTACGAGTATATTTGCAATTAAAAAACAAACAAGGAACAGATAAATTTTATAAAAAAAATAAGTTTATAAAAAGTTAATATTATAGGAATGAAATGGAATGGACTAAGCTAGTCTATGGATTAATACTATAAGTTGTTGTAGGGAGGTACCAATTATATTGTAAAGTTACAGATTTTAGTTAACATTATCATCATAGAAGTGGGACATCTACTTCTGGTCGTAGACCTCACATGTAATTATCGAATAAGACCCGGGCAGAAGTAGCCAGTGTTTACCCGCGACCCTTATTATATTAGGTTGTCAGTCCATCTTGCTTGTGGGTGGACGTCCCACACTCGAGAACCTTCCGGCTTTAGCCGGAACTCTAGTTAACTTAACTGTTAATAAATTGAAGCTATTAATAAATTTTGCTAATAAATAAAGCTATAATTATAATAAATTTATGGTAAAGTTGCTACTGACAAATCATATTAATAAATTTTTCTCATTTTTGTAATAATGGATCCTAGTTAAATGCTTTTCCATTAATCCCATTAATCACCATTGTTCTAAATATTTAAAATATTTCGAACTTCAACGTTACTTTATCATGAACTTCACATGCGGACCACGAGGCGCGGACGGGAGTTTCAACCCTTCGTGTCTGATGTTCCTCGGTCACGCACGAAGCATTACAGTTCCACCTTCCTTGTCCGAACTGCTAAGGAGTGGAACTCATTGCCTGTGTCTGTGTTTCCCCAAAGTTACAACCTCGGGGTCTTCAAATGTAGGGTAAATGGGCACTTACTAGGTAAACGTGGTCCACCTTACATCAAGTGAGATCGTGGCCAAGCGCTCCCTTGACTTAATAAAAAAAACTTTTTTATTTCTTAATAAACTTAACGTAACGTTAACGTATTAATATGGACGTTAAGGTACTTGAAATTAACGTCCAGATAAATTTATTTCAATTGAAATTAATATATGAACTTTTCTAAATAAGAAATTTAAAAGAACTGCACTTTTAGCATAAGTTATTGCTATGTAAATACACCATGTTATATCTCCATATATAACAAGACAATACGGTAAATTTTCGCAATGAAATACATATAATATTCTAATATGTGCTTATAATACGATTACTACGTATCTGCGGCCATTTGTCTGCCAATATAATATTACACAAATATAGCTTGTGGACGCTGCGTAATCGAAGCAACGAGTAGTCGAGGAATGCAATTAATGCAGTTACTACGATGGCTCCATTGCTATTGCCGAGCGAAGGTCTTGGCTGTACGAGTATCCTTCCTTCCTTATATAATAGTACAATAATACATACAACTACAATAATTATACCTACTTGCATCATTTCTTATTTAATACAATTTCAAAGTAACTTTACACTTTATTATTTATTGTACTTAACTGTTGCATTATTTGGATCTATTTTTGTAAAACAAAATAAATTAAATTAATTTTATTTATTCCTTTAACATTACATTATAATCAACATTATTATAACCCTTAATTAAATCCTTAATCAATTTGGATGTTTTACGTTGATTCCTCCAGACCTTCGTTAAGATTAACAAACTTTTATTTTGTCTTTATTTTTTTTTCATGGAAAATTCGAATGGAAGAAGCAAATATCAACAGGTCTATGTAGAAGTTAGTCTGTGATCCCGCAGAGACGGGGAGGTGGGGGGAGAATGGGGTATTATCGAAGGCATTCTGTATTAGGTACCCCGAACTGTCCCAAGGCACGGAATCAAATGAACCGATAAGTAAACGAACGTTATTATGTGCATAAATTTACTGTAATACGGTTAAATTTATTCCGGAAACGATAGCGCTTCGGGTATGTACCTATGTGGCCCCTTGTTTTTTTTTTTTTTTTTTGCTATCCGCGCAGTAGTAGAGTGAGCCCCTTCTTATGCAATGTTTTACGAATGAATTTAAATTTTCACTGTTAATTGAACTAATGTTTGGACAATATTGTTATTGAAAACAATTTTCCTAAATCCATACAATGCCATAGTTGTGGCACAGCATACTTATTTGATGTTGGGCGATACCGCCGCCTGTGTAGGTATTTAAAAATTACGGAAAGGTTGACACAAATTAAGTAAGTGCAGAAATTGATGAAAGCTTAGTTCTTTATTTATGCGAGATAAAGATTTGCACGCATTTACAGCACATGCCGTATGCACCATTTTGATTTATACAATAAATTAAAATCTGAAAGACGCGATAGCCCTGGAATATTTATCCCAAGCTACTAAGAACGACGAAGTATGCAGCTTGGGCACGTCCCACTCGCGCCTCACCCCTCACGCCCCGCACGATTGCCCTGTCTAGACGTCTCCGTCGGCCTACTGTAAGTAGGTATGCTGTGGTTTTGGTAGCAGCAGTAGGTAATTTCAGGATGATCGCTTGAGTAATTAAGGTGTAAACACACGCCAATCCTAAAAATTTGCATTTAAAAAAAATATGTTAGAAGAAACTATCAATGCAATTGGTTTGAAAAAAATATATGTTATACTTAAACATGTGAAGAACAAATTGTATTGTTTATAAATTTCTTCAAAGTAGTAGAAACCCCACAATAAAAGTTAGAACATAAGAAGAATTTGACTTATATTGAATTTTGTTGCGAAAACGGTTTATTGCGCGCAAATGATTCCTACACCGAATAATAAGTCAATATCATTTAAAAAAATGTATTGATTTTTTTATTTTTTTTTAATGTAGTTTTAATGAAAAGTACAAAAAACCACATTTATCAGGCCTGTTGAATTGTTTCCGCCGCCTCGGAACTCTAAATATATGGCGCTACAGTGTCTCAGTGACTGCGTTGAGGTGTGGATTACGTTTGTGTTTTTCGTGCGGAATTAGTTTGATATATATAAACATTCTAAAGGTCATATCGGTGAAGGTCAAATCGTCAATGTCATTCGCCTTTGTGAATCCCTTAAGGCGTGAAAGCGTAACAAACAAACTCACTTTCACATTCATATATAATATTAGTCTTTACGATTGAATATAATAATATATTTGCATTTATATATACAGTTGATGTCAAAGTCAATTAAGTAATCGTCGCATTAACATCCCAATAAACGGTGCCAGACGTTCATAGCTATAAATAGGTATATTATTATGCATTAAGCAAAGTGACGATGATAATTGAATGATCGGTTGAACGTCATCAGGTAAACGGTTACTGTCATTACGATTGTATTATCTAATGATTAGTACCTACCGGAATAACTGTCACCTATAGGTAGGTACTTACTTTACATTAAAAATGCTGCAGAGAAGTATAAATAATACGGTTCGGTGTTCATTCTATATCTTTGGCAGAGAGGTTGGTTTTCGTTGAAAATAACTGTACTTAATAGACGACAAATTAATGCTTTTTTTACTCACAATTTCAACATCATGCTAAAATTCGATCCTGGGATCACGTTGGTCTATATTGTATATCATATACCTACCTACTGTAGAAAGTTATCTCTCTCTCTCTCTCTCTCTCTCTCTCTCCGTGTGCCTCTTCAATCCTGAAGATTAGCCGTTAGCTTCCACTGTCGGATATTTCTGAGCCAAGACTTTCTCCTACGCCCAGCGCGTCTCTTCCCTTCCACCTTACCCATTATATATAATATAGTTATAGAAACTACCAGGTATAAATTGATTACCTACACTATGAAAACTGATATAGTTGAGTTTGTTATATTATCGCAGTGTCACCCTATTACACGTGAGTCCACAACATAATGCACGCGGGGGCAATAATTCACTATTTCCTACCCCTCTCACCCCTAGCATTCCCCCCCCCTTCCCGCCTCACAGCTTAATATCGGCAATAACGTAACTTTTTCGTTTGCCCCTCTGTAATTTCCCAGTCCTGAATTATGACATGAATCATGGTCAACGTTCACGTTTTTTCGGCGGGGAAATGTAAAATTTTTATTTATCGACGACGCGGTTCAAGAATTTCGCAATATTATTCGTTACTTAGTATTATACGTACAGCTACTGAATGTTATAACACACATAGGTTTAGCTAAATTATAAAACACATAGCTAGCTAATAATTAAGCTAACCTATAATTTGTTTGCTTTAAAAAAAGAGCAAGAGGGATCTCTTTTTTATGAAAGTTACTAAAACAAATCTAGAATTCTTTGACCTGAAATAGCATATCTTCTTGTCTTCTTTTCATACATCTAAAAATGGATGTCGATAAAATGAACTAGGTTTTTATATAATGATTTGCAGAAAAGCGGCCGGTAGCGAATAGCTAGTTATCTATAATATGTTTTAATTATGTTTAGTTTAATGTTTTAATTAATCTATTAGCTCTATTCACAAAAACATTAAAACACTCAGTTTGTGGGAGGCAAAAAAAACTGAGTCCGAATCCGCGTGTTAGCAGTGAAATCGGTGTGGCTTTGCTCCTTGTACCATGTAAACTACTGGTTAACATTTGAGATTGAGATCTACGCTTCTGAGCCGACCATTAAATTGCCACCACACGAACCACTAATAACGTTACGCGAACACCATTTCGAATAATACCAGTAATCTTGCGTATTTGACGCCATTTTGCCGCCAGCTTAGCACTTCAGGGCTAAAAAACTACGAAGAGACTAAAAAATTACTAATAAATGTTTTTTTTATTTTTATTTTTTCATAAGGACCAATTACTCTTACAAAATTATTATATAATCTGTATTTACATAGAAATCATTTTATATTAGTTTAGTTATTCTAAGTATGCAATAGATTTTGATACAGTTTTCGGTATCATTTTATAGATATATTTCTGGAAATTTAATAATAACCATATAATCATTATATGAGTCAGATTTAACCATTATATCGAACGTACGTATATTCGTAGTAAACCGAACATTACCGAAATAAAAGTGACCCCAATACTCAACCTCATTTCAAAACATTTAGGTTGACTATCGTTGTTAGCTATTGTCGTGTTCAAAGGAGCAGAAATTAGCTATTAAGGACGGGAAATAGACATTTCCAATTGATCTAGTGACCAAGTATTTCATTGGAACATAACATGACGCATGTATATTACTAAATTAGTGATATAAATAAATTATATATAAAGTTTAGGTTAAGGTTTACAATTTTTTTTTACAAATTTACAAATTTTTAAGTTTAATTAATTAGTCAAAATTAGTAATGTGTTTGTAATTTTATTTTTGTTTTGCTTTTTGTGCAGCTTAGCATTACAGCTTAAATGCAATTACAACTATCATTAATTTAATGTAATTTATTATAAAATTTTCCTTTAAATAATTCCGGTATTCCGTTTTGAGTAGGTAGGTACTAAAAGTTTATATTAGTTTTTGTAGTATTTAAAACACTACCTACATACTTTGTTTTTATTAATGATAACTTTTAAATAAAATAATTTGCTGTCTGAAGACACCTTAATGTTCACAGATGTGATTCGTCACACGACACGCGGTCTTACCTCACACTGTCATCAGATCAAATTTTAACAAAGATAAAGCTTTCCGCTCGTTTAATCTCTAATGTCTAGATAGTAGAGTGTTGAATTAGCTAATGGGAGTGCATAGTTTTTTTTTTAATGTAAAATAGTCATAGCACAACATTCCACCACGTTTTCGGAACAGCGGTAACTCGTATAATATTATTCTGGTTAGAAAATATAAACAATTGTGTTAGATATATAGAACGCATTTAGATTTTTTTTATTTGTTGTTATAGCCAAAATTACGATGAATAGAATTCATGACGAGGTACTTGCTCGCCAAATTTATCTCGACCGATTGTCAATATTGGTTACTCTCTTTTTAGGTACCTACCTACTTTTATATACATAATTACATTCTTTTGCTATATATGGTAAAATATCTTAGTATATATATGTACCTATATCTATTTTGAGTCATTAGATTTTTCTTTAATTCTCTTTCAGTGTAACTAATGCATAAAATAGAGTTTTAGTAAAATGTAAAACACTTCGATATTTAGTTCAAAATAATATTAAGACCAATAAGTCCATGTAATGTAGAGTAATTCCGTTAAAATAAATTTCTACTAGAATATAAAATAAACAAAAAAATAAAGGAAGTTAAGATAAATTGACTACATTAATACACGTGAACGTAATGCGCGCCAATAAAACAATATTATAGAACCGTTTGATACCAAATTAGCATTGATAGACGGGCAATATGACGATTGACGAGCGAATTGGCATGCTCTGCGTTTAGTAGTATTATTAAGGCGTCATTACACTGCACTTCTTTTTTATTGCAGTGTTATCCCACGGTTTTACCCGCGTGTTTTGTTAGAATATAACCACTGTCCTGACTTAGCGACAGAGGCTGTTCCACACTGACTACATATGAATTGAATTATGAAAAACAAAGTTCTAAATAGAGGCAATTCGCTATCCATTGTAACTAAAGTATGTATCTACGTAATATCCTCCCTAAATACATTATTACAGACATAAGAGTTTCCTATGTTTTAATCCTAGAAATGGACTATCTATCTATTGTATCAAAATATACAATATTTTAGCTATATCCACGTACCTAATGATCTCCCTCGTGAGGTGTTAACACCTAGCTACAGAATAGCGACATAAGAATATATAGATATAGATTTTTTTAAAGGTGCTTGAACACTGTGGCGTACCGCCCGCTACACGTACGATTACTATCAAATCTATGTTGCTACCGTATGCTGTCTGTACTCGGAATTGATGTTGCTTGATTCGCCTCTACGACGCCGAATCGACACTGACATTAGTCATTTACACGATGCCAATAGGTACAATATTCATTGACCGATTCTTTATAGGCATTATTTTAGCGACCCGCTCCAGGCTTCATGCAATTTGTTTCTGTTAATTATATGCTTTTTATCGTACTTTCCGTTAGTGAAAACCAGACTTTTTTGTGTAGATATATATAGAATTAGAGATTTAGATAAACAGCGTTGAAAAAAAATTATTGACTCGACAGTTCATAAAATAAAAACGTAATATTTTATATAAAAATTTGCATACCTTTTTACTAGATAAAAATTTGTTTACTCAACTACAATTTCATATAATCATTTAATAAAAATAATTATTTCAATGCTAATTACGCACCTACATTAAATGTCGGTGACGTATCGGTGTTGGAAATGACAACTCAGACCAAGCATAAAATAGACCAGCATAAAACATGGTTGAACTATAAAAAAATATCAAAATATAGTACCTACCTGATCTGTTTACGTGTATCATTGCGGATAATCCCTACCTATTTGATTTTGATATAGATCAAAGCCAAGACCAGACACGCAGCAGTGATCTTGCGGCTATAAAAACCGTCCATTATGAAATACACTTAACGTCTACTTTAACAAGACATAAAACAATCTATTGACTGTAGCCGCCGTTAATAGAGTCACTAAATTCGCATAACAACCCCATCCATTAGATATAGAACATATGTAGCATTGTTTGTTGTTTAAGCTTGTCCATTGTCTCTAAATAAATTATAAAAAAAAAACAGCGCATGACGCATCGGTCATTAGCTGACTCCGGCTGAAATAGTTCTGCCGTTATATGTAGAGCTTTGAAGTCGCTAGGTACGAATGTTCTGAAACGGTTGGTATTTAGGACTCCCGCGCACGGCCGTCCGGACGTGCGTCCGATCGCATTATTAACATACTTTCTAATTGGCTTCGAACATCGCATTAATTGAATATTTTAAACTGTGACAGTCATTGAATACCAATTATAATAGTGTTTTACCTAATCGTCTCCTGTTTCTATTTGACTACCTCGATAGACTCTGATAAGTTTGGTTTTTAATTTTTTATGTTGACTTAACAACAAATTGCAAAAACATTTAATATCATTATGAAGAAAACTTATATTATTTAAGTAATGAAAGCCTCGTCTTAAAACTTCTAAAGCGACAGCCAAGCCGCGAACCACGCTAACGTTCTCGCGTAGTTTTCTAGTTCAGCGAGCTATAATTTACCTGAGTATGCAAACGTAAATATTTGTGTTTTAATAATAAGTATGTTAGAAATGTATAGGCACAAGATAATAAATACAAAATAGTGTTCAAGTTCTAACTGGCCCTACATATAATTTAATTTAAAATTAAAAAGCTCATTTTAAGATTAGAAGTTAATTTTAATCGTACACATACTTTTCTTTGCCAAATGGAATAAGTAGTTCGGTCGCGATTACATGATTCGACTAGTTGCGCGACCAGTCTCCGGTGTGTAGCCGTGCTAACAACAGGTACAGGTGGTTCATGTTATATTGGTCCGTTGTATAAATAGTGGATGTCAGTTAGCGTCCGAATGCCGATGCAGTACTAATGTGGTCCGGTGTCAATCGTCAAACGGGACAAACAAATATACTCACTATTTGCGTGGTAAAGCTGTTTCAGAAATGGACTACTTTCTAAAATCGTCTATACATTACAATACATATATTTACACAGTGTCTATGTAATTTACCATTTTAATATTAACATTATTACGAGCTGTATGTCTACTTCTTAAAGAAGAAATGTGCTCGTTTTTCACACGAGTCTCACCTAATCTTATACATTTCCAGGTTGCATTTTTTTTTAGTTTTAAAATATCATAAAAATTAAAATAGAAATAAGAAGTTATTATTTTCAAATTATATTTTCATTTTCCATACATTTTCTTAATAAAATAGTTTTTTTACCATATAACTTCTCTTTTTTATATGTTAAGGTCTACAGACAGGCTGACAATCCACTTGATGGTAGTTTGGTGGTTACCGTCGCCTGTAACACAAGTAACGCCACAGGTGCTGCAAGTGCGCTGACCACAATAGAAGAATTAATGATAAGGGATAAGAAGGATTTCTTCTATGCGTCCCTTGCATGTGGTCTCTGTTTCTTGCTAGGATATTTTTCAGTTGTTTTATCATTCAATCGTCTTCCCACCTTCTGAACTGCTTTAACGAATTCTTTTTGTATTTTGAGTTTGAAATAAGTTAGTATCTATACATTATAACCCCCGATTGATTTTTAGTAAGGAGTAATAAAGTAGGTGCCTACCTACTGAAGAAAATAAATATTCAGAAACACGAAACCAACTCCTGTGGGACGTAGTATAATATGTAGACTTCCTTTTACCATTAAATAGAGAATTGAACAAAAAATATAAAAAGTAACATTTCATTTGACACAATATTTGGACGTGAACCGTCAAGCCGCCTGACGGCTCGACTGACAGTTTTCCACGAACTTTTGTTTCTTCAACAATTCAATTCAATAACTATAGACTTTGAAATTTTGAAATTGAATTTTAATCAAATTTAAAAAATAAAGAAGTTTAAAAATGACCGTTGTCGAACCGTTGTATTACTCAATTTTCGTGATGTTCAAAACTTATTTTTAATTAAAATTTTAAAATATAGTAATGCAATTTAACTACTGGACATTCAGTCTGGCGGCAGTAACCAGCCCCATACTAAAGACTACTATGAAATAACAGCAATGTGTGCTGTTGCGTTTCGGTGAGTGAGTAAAGCAGTTATTACACTTTTCGGCGGCTTACTTGCAGCACCTGTGGCGTTGCTTGTGTATAATTATATGGGTAATAGGCAACGGTAGCCACTTACCATCAATTGAACGGTCAGCCGGTTTGTCGACTTTAACATTGAATGAAATGTTATTTTTACTCTGACAGTAAAATTTTCGGTGCGATTCGGTTAGATATCTAGAAGTAACCTTTTCTGAAATTGAAGTTCGGAATATTTTAATCCCTGTTTGACCACGCACTATCTATCGGCTATCCGTTTGATTAATACCAGCTGTCCACTAGGTATTCATCTATCAATCAACGTCCCAACACCAGACACGCCCATCTTGGCAATAATACACATTTTGATCGAGCGACGACACCCCTAGAAACCGTTGGACGAACGCTGACCGCTACACATAAAAGGTTATTGAAGGATTGGCTGAGAAAGGGCCCGACGACGCTCTTTTTCAAGAAATTCCATTTTGAAGTTTTTTATTGTCATGTTCATGTGACGTTTTAATACCCAATCTTTATACACATATTTTTTCTGCACGTTAGTGTCCACAAAACTCGATGGATTCACTTGAAATTAGACAACATTTTATTTAAACAGAAGAGTGTTTTATTTACTTTTTATTTGGAAGTTACAAAGGAAACGAAAAAAAAAACGAGCCACAATGAAACGTAGCTGGATTCAACTAGTTTTAATGGTTAAAGTTATATTGAAAAATACCAAAAAGCAATAATAAAATTGTAGAAAGTTGCCTCAGTTACCTTGCATGAAGGTCGGTGCTATAGATTTTTGATTTATATTTTCTATGATTGATTTTTTTATGCAAAAATGATATGTTCATATTCAACATACAAATAGGTACCTATGCAATTTTCGATGTCATGTGAACTTATACTAATTTACTGCTCTGTGGTCATGCGCATTGCGCATACATAGTGCTTTAAATAACTTTTTATACTCAGCTTTAACATCGAAACTAAACCAAGTAAGTAACTTAAATAAACTTGTTGTTACTAAGTTGAAACAGGCACTGATCACGAGCTAAAAAATAGTCACAGTTAAACTTCCAATTTTAACACGACATCTAAAACCAAACTAAGTTTAGACCAAAACCTAATTGACTCAGTGCGGCCCTAAAAAACGCGAGATATACCAATTGAGAGGATTGAGCCATCCTATCCTATTAATATTATAAATGCGAAAGTTTGTTTGGATGTATGGATGTTTGTAACTTTTTCACGCAAAAACTACTGAACCGAATGAAACAGCATGAAATTTTGCATACACGTTGTCTGGGACACCAGAAAGGATATAGGGTACCTTTCATCCAGAACGCGGACGAAGTCGCGAGCACCAGCTAGTATCATATAATTTTTATCACTTTTACCTATCATCAAGTAAATCATCAGCCTTCGCCTGACATTTACATAGAAAAAATGACATTTTAATAACTTTAAAATTATATCTGTATAATCTTGTGTCATTAGGCGACGATATATTATTTACTAGCTGGCGCCCGCGACTCCGTCCGCGTTTTGGATGAAAGGTACCCTATGTTCTTTCTGGTATCCGAGACAACGTGTATGCAAAATTTCATGGTGATCGGTTCAGTAGTTTTTGCGCGAATGCGTAACAAACAAACAAACTCACATTCACGTTTATATATTAGTAAGGATGTATGGCTACTTTCGTATTTTAAACGCTTCAAGTTGTACGATGATGTATATGGGGGTCTCAACTCGGTGTATAAGTTCGTTCAAATGAAATTAGCCACTTGACTTTCACTTGATATCTGTTATCATTCACAATCAATCGTATGGTATACCGGTCGTTTACAAATAAAACATTGTTTTGTTACGTTAATAAAACTAAGTTTCTTCTTCATATTCAATCGATTTTTCATTTTCTTTAGTTGTTGATTTTTTTTGTACCACTTACTTCAATTCATAGCTTAATATTTAATATTTAACAAAACCCGAAGTTGCCTTATAAACACTGTACTGTAAAAATAAAATTTAAAATTATTATAACTTTATTGTCACTCTAAAAAAATGTTATAAATATGACCAGTAAAAAAAATAAATGAGTAAACTGTATAACACGTTTTTTTGATTGCCTCTCACTATTGAAGCAAATTTACAGATATGTTCACTTCAAAACTTTACTGAGTGATTGCTAATTCATCCTTTGTAGTCATACTTAGATACCGCTGGTTTAGTAGCTGCACAAATAGCGTCAGGGCGGTAGCAGTCATTTGCGGGCCGCGTCACTGACTTAATAGAAACTTCCCGCGATCCGATTAGTGGTACCGTCTCTCTGCGCCTTAACTCCAATAGGTAATACTCGTACGTTTGGCACAAGTGACTTTAAACTATGATCGACACTATTACCTGTGCTTTAAAATACTCCATTGCATAGATAAACAAATATTTTAATTATTCAAAAATTGTTGGTTATTTTCCTGTCTGTACTTTACCTAATTGATAAGTTTCGTGGCAACAGGGAATGCATATTTATCCTCGTGTCAAAGGGAAATTCTTTGTTGTTATTATAAAAAATATTAGTAAGTAGTAATAATATTATAATATTTTTATTTATTCACAAATCTATAAACATAAGGTATATCAATATTAGTTAGCATTTTTTTAAATTCAATAGGCTACTATTTCTCTTAAGTGATTTTCAATTTAATGGCGTCACCTGTAACTGGTTTTTGTACCACCTGTAATTTTTGTTTGTAATAAATTGAATCAAAAACTCGGACTATCGGACCGATTTTGAAAATTCATTCACCTTTATATAAAGCTACTATATACATTACGTTTTCATATCACTCGCAAAAATGTTAATAAAGCTGTAAAGGTTTGTGTGTGTTAAAAATAACGTGTCTATTAACTGTGTATACTAGTTTCAATGTGCACAAAAATAACTAACTATTAATAAATCAGACAAAGTGTTCTCTAGCGCTTCCCGGTGACGTATTTTTGTTTCCACGTGATTTGTGATTTGTTTTCGGTCTACGCGTCCACGCATCGAAACGCTTTGTAAAGTTTTTCACGCATTTAATAACTCGTATATATTAAGAAGAAATGTTTGAAATTTTATTTGAGTCAATTAATTTAGGAATGCTTTCTTTTTATTATTTGAAGGGAAAGTTTATTAGCACAGTAAATATATTAGTCTCTCGATCTTTGCATATCTTTGTATATCTTTGTTAATCTTCTTCGCACAGCCTTTTTGCTTCACAGGTTTTAATTTATTTCAAAAGCAATTTAAATTCAAGCAAATATAACATTTTTCCAAAATAAAAATTATCCTAAATGTTAACCTAGGGTAATCAACAATACATCGGTGAAAACTGCATTCAAATCGATTGTTGTTTCTGAGATTAGCGTGCACAAACAGACAGACAAATATTCTAATAACTATTTTTTGAATAAGCACCTACAACGTGTACAATAATTGTTTTTATTGAAAAAATATTTGTACAGACTTGGCTTGTTTACGATTTAAATTTATTATGTGTATAGATTACGATATCAGCACTCTGGAAGAGAGATCCTTACCGTGGTTTTAATCCTGCACAGCACTAGTGTCGAGTATGCAATAAATAAATGTAATTCAACTCGTTTACACAATTTTACCTACAAACACGTCAGGAATGAGAATGCTTCATGAAAATGAACATTTTGTTAATATTAGTTGCATTCTAACTGTAGGTATTTCACATAGTTATTTTGCATTGGTTTTATTATTAAGAGCGTTAATTACTTAATTTGTAGTTCAAATTTAATTTGTCGGGGTTATTTAAATTCTCTATTTCGATTCGAAAATTTACGTAGAATTAACTGTTTCCTACGTTGATTTAATGTAAATAAAATTAATTAGAAATTACGATTGAATGTAAGTATGTATTCGATTTCGACAAGCCCGTTGGATGAGTGGTTAGGGTGCTTGCCTTTACGCTCTGTCACATGGGTCCCGGATTCGATACCCGGCAGGGTCAACTTTGGAAATGAACTTTCCAAAGTCGGCTCTGGTCTGGCTTTGGAAAGTAGTTGCAAGGCACGCTGCATTTCGCAGTCATTTAGGCAGCCCGTCTAGCGGCAGTAAACCAGCACCCCCTTACCAGAAGACCACCTTGAAATAGTACCATATTGTGTGCTGTTGTATTTCAATGACCGAGTAAGGGATGCCAGAGCCCGTTTAATTATCCTTTCCTAATTCTCATCCTTAACCACACTTGCACATGCAGCATACTTCGCAGCCACACCTTGCAATCAAAAGCACCTAAAATATATCCTACATATAAGGATAGGACAATAAATTTGCATTTGTGATTCTTTCTCGAAATGTAAGTACCCATATAGCTCCGTTGGTCGACACGGATTTCTATCGGCTGCCCTCCGGGTTATTGATCCTCGTTAGTTAATATGCGTATGCGCACGCGCAACGTCCGCCCGGTGCGTCGGCGACGCGCGTGACTTTACTTCTCTACGGGTTCAATTCGAAAACACAAACAGCCAATGACAATACCTTCTGCTTTGAAAAAAAGACGTTTTTTTTAAGCATCGCTAAAAATAAAGCCTCTTTATTTTTAGCGATGCTTTAATTTAGTCGAAAGACCTTAGACTATACTTACAAGATGAGTTATCCACATATAAGATACAAAAATTTATTTATATCTAATATATAAAAATTACGTGTCACGTTGTTTGACGTCATTGAACTCCTAAACTACTGAACCGATTTTGATAAAACTTCGTAACTATGTGTAATTTTGTCCAACTTAAAAGATAGGAAAGTTTTTATATTGAACCTGAAAGCGTGTAGCTAGTAAAATAATAAAATATATTAAAATAAAAATAATTACAATTTATTTATTTTATCAAAATAACCACTCACTTTTCTTAAGTGCAAATATATAGCTTCTAATAACATTCCCAGTCATATTCATATAATGCATACATACCTATGTAAACTAAGGTATCAAAACGGAAAATAATATTATATATTTTTCATTAAACATTGCCGATTAGATAAGAGTAGGTGCTTTTATTCATTGTTATGTGTTTTATGACGGTATATTTAATACTTTTCATTTTTATTTCAGGTAAGAATACTTGGATATTGTTTGCTGTATGTGAGTACGTATTAAAATAAAAAGTTATTAATTTTCTATACATGATATAAAAAACAGTTGCTGTTTGTCTCTGCCCGGTTCTCCTTTTACATTTTCTAAACGATCCAACAGTTTTTGATATAGTTTTAACTAATTGAAAGAGCGATAACAGGCCCACAGGCTGTCTGACGATCTTTACAAATAAAAAAATCTCACAAGTGATTTATTTATCCATTTCTTAGTTTAACATTTATGTACTAAATGAAAATTAAAACATAGCATTCAATAATAATTATGCGCTGTGGGAAGTATAATACTTGAAGCGATCCCTACTTATAGTAAAATGTCAAATGATAGAACGGGAGTCGTCTTCAATTCGGATTGGCAGGCGGAGCGATTATGCCAGTGCCAACGAGCGAGTAAACCTATTTTGCATTTGACTCGCCGTTAAATTGCCTTAATTTGGACTTAATTTGCACTTCCGCGTCGACACTGCGTCCGCTCAAAATCCGCATCGGATACGTGTGCTTAGGGTTAGGGGGATGTGATATATTACACATTCGACTCAAAACACACATACAAAAAAATGAAAGGATTAATTTCGTTGACTAGTTTATTGAAACTTTATTATGTTAATTTATTGAAATTAACATTCGTCTTTCGATGTAGGTATATAAAAAAATTGTACCTAAATCTAAAATTTTGGAAATAATTAAATGTAACAATTAAATACCTATACTAAATATTTTTTATTTTTATACTTACCTTAAAGAATTTTTAAGAAATCAAACCATTAATGAGCATTGCCCCACCGATTCCTCTCTATAATATAATGATTTATAAACATTAGAATTCCGAGAATATATATCAATAACAGAATAGTACTTCTAATGAACTTGATTAAAAGGTAATAACAACCCTGTATTCCGATGTATTATGCCGGCTATGACGTCATTGCAACTTAGCCAGCGATTTATGGTTCGAGCATCTCGCCCGTACAACTCACGACTCGCGGAGTCACAATCACAAGTCACAAATCAGTAGCGGTTAGGGCTGTCACGCAACGAATGAACCACGCTGTCGTTGCGGCTTCACTTTAGTCATTTTGATTGACGCGTAACTACGTGTCGCCAACGCGTCGAGTGAGACCTAAAAGTAAAATATAATATTTTAAATATTTTGCTTGTCGTTATTTCAAGTTATATTTATTATCCTTTATATACTTAACTTTAAAAATTATTTTTAAATAATTTTGAAAATTTCGCTACATTTATTACGTATACTTTAAAGCAAGTTGGAATTGTTTCTAAAATTCCTGTAATTAATTATTTCATTTCTTTATAATTTATATTTTGATACATACTTCATTTGTATATTGTATGCCTTTTCATTAAAAAGTAACAACGAAATGTTGTTTAAATTATTATCTAAATTGATTCACTCGCTCAAAATTTCTCGGTTTTATTTAAATATAATTTTTATATGGTAAGTTTTTTTTTTGTTTAAATTGGCCAACAAAACTAACGAAGCCGTCACGTAAGAAGTTTTTACTGCACGAAGCTAGAATAAATGTAACAAGTCTACATAGTGACAACCCTATATCAGAAGTAATAGTGCAAAAGAGCGCGTTCTACTCCAAGCGTCGTCGTACATTTGAAATTGATTGCCTATTGATTGAGAGGCGACAATCTTTTGTTCGCATTAATATTAAACACGCATTTATCTACGATTAAGGTTAATGTACAGACAATTTGACTTAATCGGATTATTATTGATTTTAAAATATTCCATAAAATGCATAATTGATCTTTGTCGTCATTAGGAGGTGACAGAAGGCGTGTACTGCTCTGAATAATATAGAACATCTAATATATATTCCCTTAAAAGTACGTAGGTACGACAAATTTTAAAAAGACGATATTTCAAAATATTATACGAGTATACCTACATACGTGGTTTGAGGAGTATTTCCTTCCGAACGCCAATAAACGGCATCCAGTGAATAATAATTACAACATAACATATTTATACACAAATACACAAGTATGTTACACTATCTATATCTTTATCATATGTATGTAAACAATATATTCGATACGAGCATGCAAGAAAGAGTTACCATTGCCTGACCTTCTGCGTTCCAAGAATATCGCCCGCCATGATTGAGCTCCAGTTTCTTTTTATTGAGAATTTACACTTTAAACAATAGTTATGTTACACGGAACATAATGTTTATAAAATTATTAAACCACACACACACACACACACACACACACACACACATTTGAATGCGGTTAAAGTTAAATGGTGTCAAAATTACCGTCGCCATTCGTGGAAAACATCAAGGAGACACGAGGTCACATGTAGGTTTTGTACACATAGCAAAAAAGGCGAAATGAAAAAAAATGTAAAGAATGTTTTATATACAGAACTAGCTGCTGTCCGCGACTTCGCCTGCGTAACTGTAAATTATATACTAAAACCTTCCTGGAGAACCGCTCTATCCATTGTTGAAAATCGGTGAAAATTTTCCAAATTTTCATTAACATGAAAATCGGTGTAGTAGTTTTTGAGTTTATCGCGAACAGACAGACAGACGCGGCGGAGGACTTTGTTTTATAATAATATGTAAGGATCTTGTCACAGTATTGTCACCCACACTAATTAATTTTTGAATTTATTTATTAGATAGACTAGCAGCTTTCGCTGGTGCCTGGTGCGTCTTAAGCCCGTCACACACGTAGCTATAATATATATTAATATAAATTATAGCAAGGCATACTACGATATATTTTCTACTAGCTGGTGCCCGCGACTTCGTCCGCGTTGAAAAAGCAATATATCGCCTGACATCGTTATTGCTATTACTTAGCCAGGAGTTAGTTTCCTTAATTTTAGATGATCCCTCGTGAGCAGTACTTTTTTTCTGGATGAAAGGTACCCTATGTCCTTTCTGGTGTCCCAGACAACGTGTATGCAAAACTGTTCATATGACATAACCACTCTGTTAGAGAGAAAGTGGTAGAATAGGTTTTAAATTTTGAATTATCAATTATGAATTATCCACTTATCACTTAATTATTAATTAGAAATTTTATTTTAAATTAAATTAATCCAATCCCTAACTCCAAAACGATATAAAAATTATAATCTTGATTGTATGTATTCAAAGAAAACTCACTTCAAAGTTTACAATAGATAAGTATTGTTCAGTGTGAGCGCCTTGACCCTATTTTGACACTAGTTGTATGGCGCCACTAAAGTTTTTTTTTTATCAGAACAATAACGAAAGTACATACAGACTGTTTAAAAAATGACCTTTGACAGTTATTTAACACCTAAAATATCTTTAGTTAAATAATACTTGGCATATACTTAACCCTTATCTAATCGTAATGAGATATTACATTTTAATACTTATTTTATATCAATTATTTATTTATATATTTTTTTACAAATAGTCTTGCATGTCAAACCCAATGAATTTATTTATACCATGGGTTTAGAAAGTTGTATTTATTATTATTGTAAATTCTGTACAAAATAAATATGCCTACATTGAATAATACAGTTAGGACAAACAATTTTCTTTTGAATATATACATAAAACAACCTATACAATATTTATTTATTTATTTATTTATACACATTAATAAGTATATCTCTGGAATTCTGGTACATAGGTACCAGAATAACCAATACACTAGATCTCTAAACTCTGAAACGAAATTTAAAAAAATAAGAAGCTGAGCAAAACGACAAAAAGCCAGAAAGAACGCTCAGCGAAATGAGACATGCAAAGCCAGAGGCGTGTCGCTAGTCATTGATAAGAATTTAAAAAGTTTATAAAAATGTCGTGAATATTGGTAACAGAGGATTTCCTAAACTACCACTTGTCAGTCTATTTTACTAGTAACTAAAGTGGCTTAAATGTTTTTGTAACCGAGCTTATCGTCTATTGTAATAAAGATCGAACTCTAAAACACAGCTACGCACGTTTCTAAAGAATGTATAATAATATGTATATATACAAATAAATGCATTCCTACATAGAAATTAATATTAACAGTAGAACATTCCTGTTTTACACTCACATTGACATTACACTGAGCAGGTACAGACGTTATCTGTATGTATATTTGTATAATATTGTAAAGGTAAGTTACGTTCAATGGGTTGACAGTCTTAACTAATAATATTGTAATAGTGAGAGACGATTATGAATGTGTGCGTTTAAAGGTTAATTTTGAATGCGTATGTTGCTGAATTATTTTATTATTTTTTTAATTTTATTTTGTTACACAAATTATGCTGGTTGAAGATTTTTAATATTATTATAAAATAGACCATGAAATTTTTAAATATCTGTTTGCATAGATAAATACATAAACATTTAACTAAAATTTAGTGGCAGTATATATATTAAGCCTCTTCAAGGGACAATAGCTACAAACATTATTAAGCTCTCATTATTAAAAAAATACTTAGGTACTTCACTATAACAACAACAAGTCTGAATACCTGACACTAGGTCAATTTTATTATAGATCACCACAAAATTTCTGTAATATGTTAATAATCAGCTAATTGAAAATGTAAAGCGCGCACTCAAAATGTACCTTAACGTAGCATTTGTAATAAACATTTGTGTACACATGTGTGTAGAAGTTTTGCGTAAGTGTGCGCCGAGTATGTCACACAGGACTTATAACAATGCAGCTGTTATGTTCGCTTCGCACCTCGGTTAAAGTGATGCGACACTGATACATTCTCCTTAGAGGGCTCATAGGGTTCATATACAAATGTGTTTCGGCTATATAATGTGCTAGTGTGTACAGCCTTTATTATCATACTATCTGTCCTCGGCTCTTTGCTGATTGTAATCTCTATAGGAGACATTCAGTTGGCTGATGGTACTGTTCTTTTACAAATGTGAAGATTTTTTAATGATTCAATACACATTTCTCATTACCTACTTGTAAATAACGCAGTGTCTCGTACGCTCCTAAACGGTTGTTGCAGGTTTGAATCCCGGTTAAATCTACACCTCCAATTAAAATACTTTTTTTTAATTTCAAAATAAATACTATCCTATCTTTTAATTTGGACCCAATTACACATAGGTAATTATGAAGTTTTATCAAAATCGGTTCAGTAAACATGTGACACGAAATTTTTATATAATATATTTTATTTTATAGGGACTTAAAAACTCAAATGAGGCAACACCAAAAATTAAAACGTTATAGAGACCTTATCACCTAAAATGTCACTGAGCAGTAATTTAATTAAATTTCCTGTTTATCATTCGCCTATCGTCCACTTGTTCATTCATTATTATTTGGGTAAATGACTTCATAGATATCCCGAATATATTCTGTATTATCTCGTTCAATTCAACCGAGAAATATGTAGTACATCGATCAAACACCAAATCAATACTTTAGAGTTTCCGACACTCATTGGCATCAAATAAGAAGTCTTAACAGGTGACTATGGATTGTGAGAGAAGCTCGAGGTAACTTGAGGACAAAGAAGAAGAGATAATTTGTAGGGGGCGGTAAGGGCATTAAAATACCCCTGCAAGTGTTTGCAAGTATATCTCCCGTTAAATATTATTGGGTCTTATGATCAGAATGTCAATAGGGTTAGCGCTAGTTCAGACACGGCGGGAACCGCGCGATTTCCATGCAATTCTGAAATCGCGCGGGTCTTATTTATATGAGTTGTAATCGTTCAGACATAACCGCGCGGAAATCGCGCGGTTCCCGCCGTGTCTAAACTATCGCTTATAGTAATGTCCGTGGTGGATAGCCGTGGCGGGGCACCGGAGTCGTGTCATCATAACGTCCTTGTGACCCCGCCCGTCAACGGCCGCGCTAGAAAGTCGTTGGGTTTTAGCCGGTAGAAAACCGACATTACTCCGCAATGTCCCCTACACTGCCAGGTATCCAATAGGATTTCCCAAAGTTAAAAAGGGGGGGTGGGGGGTTATAGGTTATAATTAAGGTGGAAGCATGTTTTTAAACGATACTGTATTTATTACAATAACGCTAGGTACTCATTCTGATCGGTATCAAATTGATCGCAGATGCTTACTGTTGATTTACTAAAGTAATGTCAATATTCGTGCAGGCTTGGACAATTTATTTATTTATTTTATTAAGGAAGATTATATGCTTGGTGTATGACCGTAGTGAGTCTGTGTGTGCGTGTGTGTGTAGTGTTGCTTTTGTTTATTAATCGTATGTTTTATAAGTTGAAAATAAATTCATCGATTGATTTAATTGTTATAGATTTTTAATAATATAATATTTTGAGTCTATAATTAATTGTATCTATAGACAAAATAATAAAAGAACACAGTTTTTCTTTTAGCTTCTGAATGAAATTATTCAGAAAATTTTAATATGCTATTATAGTCATTTCGATTCACGAATGGTTTTGTTGAACGTTTTCTTAATGGGCGTGGGTCTTAGCCATATTTCAGCGTAAATAGAATGTTCTCCTCAAACCGCGTGAAACGAAATCTACCCGAAAGCGGGGACAAATGATAAAATATTTAAAGGGCTTCGTGCCGCAAAACCGAGCGCATCTCAACGACTAATTAATATTAAGCCTATGGCATATGCAAAAATAAAATCGTTTTTCGGGCTGGCTGGCCACGCCTACAGGCGGGAATTACAGCTATTTCGCCTCGCGCTCCGCAAGCGTCCTTACCTCTCCTTACCATAGACTTATATTGAGTATAACAAATAGATGCGGCCAAAGTTTTTATATTTTTATGAAGTTGAAATTTGGCGTCCAGCTGAGTAATTATGTGTATATATTCGCTTTCACTGCGAATATATAATGAAATGAATAATGTGATAAAGAATTGTGTAGAATAAAATGATACATTTAAAAATCATTTAGGCTATTTATATTACAATCATAAATAGCCTGTGTGACCCACTAGAGTTCTAAGTATATAATGTGTATACTAAATACATAGTGTGTATAAAAACAAACAAATATTAAATAAAAATATTTAATAGTTATCTTTTTTAATAATATTGATGAACAACGTAGAATACAATGACTACAACATACATATTGTACGCGCGGGGTAAGTAAAAAAAAAAAAAATTTCGCTGCAAAACACATCACTCTGGCCAGAATCAGATGTGATAATTTGGCGGTAGTTACAAAAGTTACACTTGAAAGTAAATTTTGATACAAGCCCTTTTCGTGTCTCATGTTCACATATAAGGTTGTCAAGAGAACAACCAAATGTTTTACTGTGGGAACTAAACTTTTGCAATTGTGCGATAAAATGTTGGATATGAACTATTCGACGACCTGGTAATTCAACACCAGCGATTTTTTTATGTTCAGCCATCTGTAAAACAAAACGATACATATAATAGAAACAGGTGAGAGAGAAAAGTTATCCTAACGGGATAACGTAATGGGTAATTATTTATTAGTCACAGACGTATTAAAAAAGGCGGACAGAATTTCTTCAAGACAATACTGAGATACCGTGATGGCGGGGGCTATTTATGTGTGAGTGAATAGGGTTGCCAGTTTAGCCAAACGTTTGCCAATAAAATACAGTAAAACAATTTAAAATACCTGTGTTTCTGAGATATTAGTAATTGATGATCCAGGTTCAATGATATCGGAAGTTTTCTGTAACGCAATGCCGCAAGTTATTCTGTAAAAGACAGAATTGACGTTACGTGACGTGACGACGTTTAATTATGTGAAGTGACCTAACGTCACACGTCACGTAAAGAAGCGTCGTCAAGTCAACGTACAACGTTGAATGTAACATTACTTACTATCAAAGATAACTGGGGCCCTAGCCAAGAGCATACCAATGCAAACGTTTCGTCAGAACGCAACGAAACGTTTGCATTGGTATGCATTGGCTAGTACTACAGGCAATAGAGAATATTCTTCTGCACTAAATTACAACTCTTATTTCTTGTTTGAAATAGGTTCAGTATCACGTAATTACCCTAAATGCACAAAATCCTTACAAATTAGGCGGACGGAAGTGCCGCCATTTTGACAAAAACCGTTTCGGTCTATATCTCCGTAACCGTACACTTGAGGTCAAAAATGGTAATAACCTTTATTGTAGATAAATTAATTTCCTATCTTTTTGTCGAATAATTTTTTTTTATATCACTTACCATTTACGACTCATTCGACTATTACGATTTATTAATTGACTTTTGGACCCATATCTCTTCTAATAATTGTGTAAACAATAAAATGCTAATGACCTAAATTTTAAATCTACAAATTTTCTACAACTTTTACTTTAAACTTTTTTCTCTAAAATTAATATTTTTGAAGTTATGACTCGTTGAATGTTTCACTACCGGGTGTAATGTTAATAAAAACGAGGTATGCATGATGAAATGATGAAAATAAAAAAAAATATTCTACAAAAAGATAGGAAATATATTTATCTACAATAAAGGTTATTACCATTTTTAGCTTCAAGTGCACGGTTACGGAGATATAGGCCAAAACGGTTTTTGTCAAAATGGCGGCACTTCCTTCCGCCTAATTTGTAAGGATTTTGTGAATTTAGTGTCAATACGTGATAATGAACCTACTTAAATTTTTTTTTGTAATTTATGGCTATATTTGTTTATTATGGCCATATTTGTATGTCAATCAACAAATCGTAATAGTCGAATAAGTCGTAAATGGTAAGTGATAAAAAAAATATTAATTGACAAAAAGATAGGAAATATATTTATCTACAATAAAGGTTATTACCATTTTTGGACTCAAGTGCACGGTTACGGAGATATAGGCCGAAACGGTTTTTGTCAAAATGGCGGCACTTCCGTCCGCCTGATTTGTAAGGATTTTGTGCATATAGGGTCAGTACGTAATACTGAACCTATTTCAAACAAAAAAAAGAGTTGTAATTTAGTGCATTATGAACAAGAGTAACCGTCTCCTCTATTGCCTGTAGTATAGGGCCCCTGATTGGTCTCGCTGCGCTCGACTAGATAGAGCCCTATACAAAAGCGTGGCAACTTTTTATTGTAGTGTGTGTAAAACATCGTTTTTATCACTTTTTATCCTCAAACATTCGGTACGTAGTACACATCACAGACAGTTTGCCGCATTTTACAAGTACGACGGCGGTATCTAGTCGAGCGCAGCGAGACCTATCATTTATTTAGGCTTACTATAAAATAAATAAAAAATCCTACCCCCGGATATTTTTTTCAAAGCAAAATTATGACGTAAAATTTTTATTTTTACCTAATTGTAAAAAATTGTACGTAATTGTACGTAAAAAAAACAAACATACCATACAGCCAATTACAGATTTTACATTTATAAATAAGAAAATTCCTATATCAACCCTCATAGAACTGCCAGTGTTCACAAATAAATAAATAAATATAAATATAACAAACAAACATAAATATCGCTAGCCTGCAAGAATGTTGCCAATGCTATTCCTGAATGAACGCAACGACAAACAAAATTATAAAATAGGTAGTTACGTAAACAATTCAAAATTTATTTAAAAACAAATAACAAAATTATACCTACAATATATACCTACAAATTATACAAATCAAAATCCCATATTACAAATAAATACTTCTATACATACATACACATATACCTACACATAAATTTATCACATTATATCAACCCTCATAAAACTGCCAGTGTTCACAAATAAATAAGTAAATATAAATATAACAAACAAACATAAATATCGCTAGCCTGCAAGAATGTTGCCAATGCTATTCCTGAATGAACGCAACGACAAACAGAATTATAAAATAGGTAATTACGTAAACAATTCAAAAAAGAGACAACGTCGCTAAGATGCAGTGCACCACACAAGTTTTGTTTGAATTTGTATGAAAAAGCATGCGAATTACGGATAAACTTGCTAGATGAACTGTACGCAAAATAATGAAATAGCTAGCATGTACAGTACTCCCCACAAGTTTTCCGCAAACTGTATGAAAATGTACGTCGGTACATCTGAACTTATGAGGTGCACTGTACACCCCACAATGATTGTCGGGAACAACTAACAGAAAAATAGACTTTATTCCTTGAGCAATTAGGTCGAAGTGATGGATGCAAGTTCGAACGTTGAATGTCGAGCGAGTGATTCAAACTTTTTCAAACCAAAATAGTCCATTGAAATGTTACATTTTTTTGGGCTTAGCGTGCGTTTTTTAGAGAACGCAATTTTATTATTTAGATAACACTAACCCCGTGTAAAGTTAAATCCAAGTTTGAGGGGTTGCCACCCTTGGTCCTAGGGCCGCCATCTTGGAAAAAAGGTTTTTACGGTTTATCTGCCAAGCTATAGGTCTCACAAAAAAAAAATTAACATTTTTTGTTACAAATAAAATTATCTACAACTTTTGTCCAGTAACGTTTAGTCGTAGAACCATAAATAAAAAAGTTATAAGCGAAAATCCATAAAAATTTGAGTTTCTATTTGTCGATATAACTTTTTTCTAATCATTTTACAAAAAAATGATATCAGATCAGTATATTTTTATAGATGGTACTTTAAGGAACAATTGTTATTATAAACATTTGGTTTTACAGCGCAGCGAAACGAATACTATTCTTCAGTATTCATAGGTATCTATACAAAATACAGATAACAGATAAACCGTAAAAACCATCCCTTTTTTCCAAGATCGCGGCCGTAGGACAAGGGTTGCAACCCCACAAACTTGGATCTTTACACTAACCCCCCCTTCATATCTAAAAAATAAAATTGCGTCCTCTGACAAACGCAACCCCAAATGTAACTTTTCAATGGACTAAAATTATAACGTAAAATTTTAATTTTTACGTAATCGTATATGCGCTGATAATACGTTGTTACGATAATGATAATTGATATATTGAATTAAAAGATTGGATCACTGCAAAATTAAAAAAAAATCAGTAGGTAATTATATCATGCCCTACACACGGAGTTGGATAGCCCTGTCAAAGGTAAAATAAATCGCAATTGGTACTTACATTTTCGGTATACTTTTATGTATATTCTGTCTAGCTATTTTCTTCTTTTTTGAAGGCTGCTTTTTTATGCCTTTATATTTTGTTCTATTTCCCATTGTGTCGTAACTATGAAATTATAATAAAATATTATATTAGAAACATTACATTAGAAATGTTATAATAATTTTCTTTACAATCATAGTATGCACAATAATTAATATGATAGGTCTTATCTAACCAACACAATTTTATTTAGATCTATGGTAATGAAAATTATCAAAACATGTTTACTATATTAATAACGTTTTAATATACTTACATTACAAAGACTTGATTCCCAAAATATAGATAAATCTAAACTACGCCTTCATCTCACTTGAATAGTTATTTTATGAATGTTTATTGCACGAAACTGGCACGAAACAAATCAGCACAGAGTCCACGTCCGACCGGCGCAACTGCAGAGCGCAGACTGACTGGCACGCCCCATCGCGCACAATATGCTCGATAAAATCATGATATTTGAATTTTATTGTAGTCCCTTTATACTTAAAAATCTGATATTGTTGAATTGACTTGAAATCATTGATACCTATTTAATAAAAAAAGAATGGATTGAATCGCGTGATAATTGCCCCAGAAAGGTCGATTGAAAACTGAACACACCTTGCTTACAAAAATTTATTTTTTTAAATATCTAATTGCCTAATTATTTTGATATTATTGAAATGACAAGATAAAAGTTTGACCTACAATATATATTTTTTTTGAAGCAAATACATGTATAACTATTGAAACATCGTCATTGAAAATTTGAAAATTTGCGTCGGCCATAGCCTTAAATCGAATTTACTTCGGGAGACGGAGGTTAACCGAGACATTCTACGCAAAACGTTTGGCTGTTCTTGTAAACTTATATTCCGTGGAGTATAAGTATTCTATAATAATAATAAAAAACTGTTCCTTAATCCGGCCTCGACTGTTCCTTAACCTTTGTAAACTTATATTCCGTGGAGTATAAGTATTCTATAATAATAAAAAAAAACTGTTCCTTAATCCGGCCTCGACTGTTCCTTAACCTTTGTAAACTTATATTCCGTGGAGTATAAGTATTCTATAATAATAAAAAAAACTGTTCCTTAATCCGGCCTCGACTGTTCCTTAACCTTTGTAAACTTATATTCCGTGGAGTATAAGTATTCTATAATAATAAAAAAAAAACTGTTCCTTAATCCGGCCTCGACTGTTCCTTAACCTTTGTAAACTTATATTCCGTGGAGTATAAGTATTCTATAATAATAAAAAAAACTGTTCCTTAATCCGGCCTCGACTGTTCCTTAACCTTTGTAAACTTATATTCCGTGGAGTATAAGTATTCTATAATAATAAAAAAAAACTGTTCCTTAATCCGGCCTCGACTGTTCCTTAACCTTTGTAAACTTATATTCCGTGGAGTATAAGTATTCTATAATAAAAAAAAAAAACTGTTCCTTAATCCAGCCTCGACTGTTCCTTAACCCTTGTAAACTTATATTCCGTGGAGTATAAGTATTCCATAACAATTAAAAAAAAACTGTTCCTTAATCCAGCCTCGACTACTTAGATTAATGAAGGTCGTTAGTTAGGTCGTCTGTTCATCTTGTGTCTTGTGGGTGGACATCCTACGTTACGCTCCACTCAAGAACTTTCCAGCCCCAGCGGTCATTATTGTAACATAATTATCATTGATTACTACAGTACAGCAAAGTTTCATAAGAATCCGTCAGTAGTTTTTGCATAAACGAGGCAAAAAACACCCTCACAAAATATAGTATAATTTGTAATAATTATTATAGAATATTTTTATATTGTTAAACCGTTCTGAAACATTAAAAATTACATATAAAAAAGGCGAAAGCAATAAACTGTCGCACGCATTAAGTCAGCCCTTTTTATACGTAAGAGTTAACATGCACACAACCTTAGCACAGTAAAACTATTAACCAAAATTGCAGAGCTTTCCTCTCGCTTTAGCGAAAACTTTTTTGCTATAATATAATATCTTTGCACTTATATCTTTTTTTAATTAAAAATTTGTAAATAACTAATTAAAACGAAAACAAAAGCTTTTCTCTGCAAAAGGCTTTAAACGCGTAAACTCTTTAAACGTATGAAAAATATAGGATGGATGTAAATTTACAAACAATTTTTCAGTCAAACGGTGATTTTTTTACAGAAATTCGTATTAAATTTAATTGGCATCATTCTGGAAATATTTATTGCGAAATAAAGTAGGTAATAATCGTAGCAAATATGATATAATAAACACGTAACTGGCGTGTATAATACCACGTTGATAGGTTTCCCGTGCGAGAGGTACGAGATAATACGAATCTATCCCACGGGTAGGATATATTTGTAGCAATCGACGATGTTGTATTGTATGTTCGCAGTAGGAATACATGTAGGTAATCCTCCCGCTACGAGTGGGTATGTTGATGTATAGGGAGAATTTGTGATCACTAGCAAAACTCTTCTAAGTATTTTAATTTTAGACGAATATATAAAAGAAAAAAAATTATGCCTCTAGCTCGCTCGGTAAAAAATAAAAAAAATGTTTATAAGTTACCTTGCCACTACTAAAATTATTAATTGTTATTAAGACATAAATTTTTACCCCCCAACTACGTCCAGGTATGTCTAGGCTATAATAGCCTATAATGTTAGTATCGTATTGGTTCATTTTGTCAGATTAAGCTCTTTAATGTCTTAAACACTTGGATCATATTTTTCGCTTCAATTAAATAAATATTGCAATTAAAAATACCCCACTTCCGTTCGCATTTTATATTGAAAATTATTGTTGTTAAATAATATTTGTCTTAGCAGTGACATTGTTGAAACATGAATACGACTTCATAAGATTTTTTTATACCGTATACAAAAAATAGTAAGTTACAAGTTCGATTTATTAACTGAATTCTACATTCTATTTCCTTGTTAATAAGGTGTGAATTGCATGTAGTTTATTTTTATTGATGCAGTTCAGAGGGTTCAGTACTGGGTCGAACAGTAACAACGTAGATGCACTAATTGCATCAAAAACGACGGACTGTTCGTTTTACGTCGTGTGTGGCTTATTGTGAGCGTTTTAATTCATAAACGAGGAAGAGCGGAGAGCGGTATATTTTAAGTGTATGAAAAGTAATTGTATTTTTTATATTATGTCTCATTTGCAATGAGAAATATTTTCTTCAGTGTAAACAATAACAAAGTAAATATTATAATCATTATGTAATACATTAATAAATATTATATAATAAAAATAATAATCATTGCCGTTTTAATATTTTAAATTTTCGCGTTGGTTTTATTTAATTTTAACCATTCAATTACTGTATTAGATCAAGACATGATCATCTAGGCCTATTGGTACATTTTATTACTTACTAGCGAGACGCCCACGGCTTCACACGGATGCGATTTTTTTTCTACAAATTATCAACACAAACATTCCTCGGGTATTTAGTGATAACCGTACAAAAATTCGTTTGGTGGCTTAGAAGAAACTAGCGGAAAAACCGGCGGACAGCGACTTAATTTTTTTTTATATGTACCAGAAATACAGAAGAAACTTACTTATTTTGTGGCTTTATGTTATTAGAATTATTTAATTTTAAGAATAAATTGTTCACCAATTTTGAATAGGTGTCAAAACGCTCTCCGCTCCGCTACATGTGAGTCGAACGACGATAGAGTGACTCGATCCCCAATTAAGCCCCTCTCGATACCTGGAATTATCTGGCGGATGCGTATCGATTCGATAGTCTCACTCGGATCGCCGGTGATCCCAAATATTGACACTTGATATCCGTTGACGCGACACAGAGCTGGCAGATACGAGTATCGCAGCAGCAGCGAGTGAGACCGTTTGTTTACACGATCGTTGTTTGTTTTGCTGTGCTGACGTCTTTTTATTTCCACATAACATGTGCTGTCAAAAAATTCCGCGAATATTTCATCAAATAATTGGTATAATTTTTTGTGAACGCGTGCTGAAGTTATATATACCGAAAATATTTAGGTCCTAAATATTTTCGGCTGTTGAACGAACACGTTCGCGAAAAGAGGTTGTAATTAGGTTGTAGTTTTAATATATCAGTCGGACAATAAAAGTATTGGGATTAAACATAAAGTGGTTTAATTAATGTACCCGAAGAAGAGTTCACAATAATTCACAATAACAATAGTTATGTGATATATCAGGCTAAAGGCTACATTAATTAAGTACATCTGTTTTTTTTTCTTATAATAATAAAATAGTTCTTATGTCGAACCCACATATTACAGAGTATGCAAGTCACACATAAGTTTGATAAAGTAAATCATGTGTACAGAATATAGATGATCCTTTAATCAAAGTCCTTGAAGAGGCTGTGATTACAAATTTGAAATAGCCAGTTGAGATAATATTTGTGATCTCGGTTTACTTTTGCAAATGGACCAATGCCAATATCGAGGCGAAGTCGTCTCGAAAGGAGCACACATCATGTCATGATCCCATTTGCAAGTTGTAAATAGTAGACATATTAAGTTAAAGTGAATTCCTACAAAGTTAGCAGGCTATACTATAATATAATGTAACCTATTTGCGCACAATCCACTCAGAACGGGAGCAATGGTGCCATAATGTCAAGTGAAATGGAAAGCTGTGATGTCACTGTTTAATTTTCTCACGCGTTTTGCTTCACGCGTGACACACTGCACCATAAATTTGACGAACATATTAATCTTGCCTTGTGGCACACTGAATAAGGAAGCGCTTTACCGAGAAATAATTAAATAATATTTTTTCTATGCTTAAAAACGCAAACATCAGAAATTTTCCCAATTATGACAAAATATACATGTAATAAAAAATTAATTATAAGGAATAAGTAAAATGAATTGATGATTAAAGATTCTGCAATGTCTTCATCGAGACAATAAATGCAATGGTCTGCTTACTAAACTGTTGTTTCTTTCTTATTTTTATAAAAAAAAAACTGGTACTGGACGCTGACGGAAAATTAACTTTGATGACCTGCCAAGTTTACATCTTGGTAATCTGTCTCAAAAGTGAACTGAAGTAGCGAGTAGGTATATGAAAATATTTTTTGGTAGTAGGTAATTCTTCTAATATATATTAATTACCAAATGGTCTTGACCTGACATTATTTTTAATTTGATATTGTAAAAATAATAGGTATAACATGTAGATTTGTTCACATTTAACTTGTTGTAATAACTTTTATATTTACAAAAAAAATATCCTTTTTATATAAAAAAAAAATAATTTCCCAATGAAACTCTGTAGTAAAATAAAAATATATCACAGGAAAACATAGTTACAAATCTGATTTAAGTAACTAAATTTTGTTTCACCTTTATTGAATTTTGCCAGTTGACAGTTAAGTAAATGAAAGAGGTACTAAACTTAACTTCAACTGCCTGGCCGAAAACGACAATGATGATAAAAGAACGATTGTTTAGCAGTAATTATTATATCCGATGAAATGATTAATGATTGAATAGAATGAAACAGTACGTAACTCGACCTACTTTTGATCAGCAATAATTATTATACTTTTATATACTTTGTGTGCTCTTTTTTGATTAAAAAGTAGATTGATATAAAAACAATGTTATCAATGTTTTCCAATTTACACAGCAGTGTGTCACCGTATGACTGGTATGAGGAGTGAGTCGGTCTGAGTATCGCGATCGCAACGAAACGACTCGACCGAACACAATGCGCGGCTATTGTGTGAATTTGTATGTTCATTTACAACGATTTTATTATGTCCTTCCATTTTGAAATGTCTGCAATGAGCAGCGCGAATAAATACTCCGCTACGACCGGTATTAAAATGGACGAGAAATTTCTAGACAATCATGTGAAATGAAATCTTTGTATTTCTACTCAAATAGAATTTGTTACAATATTTTATGCTACTGGTGTTGTGTTCTCTGTTTTGATATCATGTAGAATTACCTACTTGTCATTATAATTCCTTGCAAATATCCCCCCGGGGTATCTCTACGAATTGTCCGTTTCATAGGAATTCCCAAGGGAATTCAAGTTATGTACTGAGGTTTAGTAAGAAGCAACTCTTCTTAACAGCTCTACTTTAACACTAGGGGTAACACTGAATCGATTTATCATTATTACATTTAGAGATAGTGCATACTATACTTTCTCTATATACTATCTATCATAAATCTATAATAGATCATTATTTTACCAGAAAGTCGTAACGCATTTGTAACTAAAAATTTAAAATAACCCCCGCCAGTATAATACGTGACATTATAATTATAGAACTACGGGATATTTTTTAATACGCGCGTAGGTAAGACTTATAGTAAGAAAAATTCCGAGAATGCTATTTTACGAGTCGATATATTATCGATGTTATAGACATCACGTTTTCAGCAGGGTCACTAGTTAATAAGTCTAGTTAATATATGCAATATAGTCATTATTAACTAAAAGTATAAACAAAATACACACAGTTGTTTTTGAGTTAATAAGTAACAAACATGCATGCATACATCTCTCCTCAATTCCTCAAAAACTTTTGCATTAATAATATAAGTTCCACCTTCCTTGTCCGAACTGCTAAGGAGTGGAACTCACTGCCTGCGTCTGTGTTTCCCCAAAACTACAACCTCGGGGTCTTCAAACGTAGGGTAAATGGGCATCTACTAGGTAAGCGTGGTCCACCTTCGGCCGCATCTGCACCTAACATCAAGTGAGATCGCGGCCAAGCGCTGCCTTGACTTATATAAAAAAAAAATATATATTATATAAGTAGGATTCGTAACCTTCTTTAGAAATAGAAAATCACAAACCTCCTTTAATGTCACGGAGAATTATTACAGTCACAAATTCGGCTACCTATGTTTTCATCTAAAATAACAAATATCCCTTTCGCGTGGTTAAAATTATGTGGCGTTCGCGTTCCGCAACAAAGACTACGTAAAATATTTCATTTCCCCAACAAAGAAAGCCACTCTTAATACTCGTATGTAAACACGTATCACACAAATGTTTGAATAACGAATAATAAACAAAAAAAAATATAGATAAGACCGAAAAATGATGACATTTGTTGGGAATTCTCTTGACGCCGACTCTCATTGCGTAAAGGCGTGCGCACACTGTTAGCGGGAATTAACTTTTGAGGGTGACAGCAAAGACTATGTAAGTATAATTGGGAGTATAGACACGGCGTAGCCCACAAAAAATGGTAGTAGTAAAATTCGTCCACTCGAGCCGAAGTGGACGAATTCGCACATAGTCGCTCGCTAGTCGTAAGCTAGTCAATATCGTTGTGTAGTGTACATTGATGCGTTAGTACAGAAGACTTTTAACTAGTTTCTTTTTACAAAAGCAATATTCATTTGGAATTGCGTGTCAATCTCTCAGTAAGTTCGTAAGTATGATTTTAATACTACCACAGATTTCGGGGCTTTTTGCTTGCTACGGCGCATCTATAGTTTAGATCAATGGGTGACAGACTGAAAAATTTACAATAGCTAAACTAACGCATCAATCGTTCAATTCCGACTTCTATGTGCATATCAAGATCTATTGTTCCATTAGTCTATAAAGGCGTAAATTAGTCCATAAAATAACTTTATGGAGCCAAATTACCTACATTTTCATTACAATACTAAAACTTCATTTTCACACTGTCTTCACATTACTCATTTTCACAATACTGAAATGCTTACTGATAGTAATAATAGATTTATGATTCGAGTAAAATTTATAAAAATCTTACTGATTACATTTAAGATGAACTTATCCAAATTTAGACATGTTTTGAGCTAATAAATAACTCAATTATCAACAAAATTGTCTTCGTGCATTTTTAAGTACCTATTTGACAAGGGATAATAATTGACTATGACATTCCCTATGACTATGAGTATTACTAACTATGTATATTTGTGTAATATGTTTTTTTTTTCCTAAGAGAAAAAAGTCAACTCGCTGATAATGAGAGCATACAATCCCCCACTCTCACAGCCGCGTGTTTCACATTCAAATTTATTCAATTTTACCAAGGCGATCCGAGTGGAAATGAAACGTCTTTGGGAACACTTCCTACTCTATTAGCATTCGGTGCCTTCCATTGTTATAGTTGGAAGTTATCGACACCCATTCAGACGAAAACTTGAAATGAAAACGACTCGAACACAGGCGATGATGGACATTGTATTTCCGAGACGAGATGCTATCGAATTGTTTATTCGATTTCGTGTTTTGTTACTGTTTTGTCATGCGAATAGATACCAACATTGTCGGCATGTTTCAACCGAAATTGTGTTTACAGTTTGTATAAAATACATAGAGAATTATAACAATTTCATGTACAATAATACAATACTAAGGGATATTAAATTTATATCTGAAATGTACTTATAAATATCTGAAATATCTGAAATTTACTTCTGGGTGAGCTCGCTCCATCATAGGATTCATCCGTGCTACACACCTGATTGTTGGCCAAGAGCAAACCCATCTCTAAATAAAAAAAAATGAATGACCAAATATTTTGGAACTAATTAGCCTCGACTATATAGTCAGAACCGTCGCATAGCAATTTAAAATTAATGAAGTTTAACAATTATTCTGTACACACGGGAGAATAAAGTTGGGGCTTTTACCACTTCCCCCTGTAGCAGCGGGATCGGTTGAAAAGCGGGCGCATATAATAAAGACTCGTCAAATAAGTACTCGAGATAAACAAGGCGCTGCCGAAGCGTCGTCGTCGTACGTCCTCATAGAGAACAATGCCACACGGAATTTGCCTGTATTTGCCCGGTAATTTCGGAAACTCGTATATATCGCCTAGCGTCTCTCACTACACGAGTGGAGCGTGGATGGAACGCTTATAGCGTAGCGGAATTTGTGGGAAATTTTTCACCACGTCTTACCGCGCGCATCTTATGTGTACGCGGTGCATAGTCTGAACTTTGCGACCATGGCATAACGTTGAAAGAGAGAAATTCTTTAATAATTGATTAAAGATAATATTGTGTAGAATTTATCTAACTGTTTATAGGTATCTCATCTGCAACAGTAACAAATTACGCGAAAAATTCTGATTTGGCTGTTAATGATATCATTCCGACGCACGACTGGAGTTTACTCCTTACGAACGATAAATAAATAATTTAATAAATATAATTAAAACATTACTAGAATTTTTTTTATTTAAAAATACTTTAACATATTTGTTAAAGTATTTTTATGACAATAAATTGTAGGCATATTTATTTATTTATTTATTTTATTTCGAAATTCTAAATGATATGGGGAGATTATCTGTGTAAGGAAGTAGTGTTTGTGTGTGTGTGACTATTTGTTCTTTAGTGTATTCACAACACATTTTTTGAACACGTTTTTTCTTAATTTTATTTCGAAAGCGTTTGATGTGGCAATGTGGTAAGAGGTGTAGTAGCATAAAAATTTGGTATTTGTGTTAATTATTTCAATTGTATGTTTTCATGTTTTAAGGGGCCGTTACGGAGACGCGCCGCGCGATGTTTAGGTTTTTAGCGCTACTCTCACAACGATCGAGGCTCGCGCATTGCACACGCACACATGTACGTAAGCATAGAGCAAGAGCCCACGACGGCCAGACCTTCGTTATTTTATAAACGCTGAAAGTTTCTCTGTGCATAGTAAATGTGTATAGTATTGAAGCTCAATTTTTTTATATTTTCTTCGGGATAACTTTAGAAATCACGTCATCCATTGCCGGAGACTTATTACAGTTGCTATTTTGTTACCAAATATAAAAATTGTTGTCAAATGTATTATTAGCGTATAAATAATTGTACTTATAATAATTTTATTATTTTAGTTGCACAATACAAAACGAAATTGTTATTCCCAATTACAAAAATAATATATTGTACTGAAAAAGTTTGTACAAAAAATCTGCCTGCTAGAAAACCTGGGATTCCTTACATTAGAACTTATTCCTTGCCTGTTCCTTACGAACCTTTTATTCATCAGTTGCATTCAGTACACCCCTCTCCCTAAACCCCCTGTCCGTAACTGATGCTCCCCTCGGACCCCTCCGACCGTAACTTGGAAACGGTGCGACGCAGCCGGGCGATGTTTGGGCTCATCGGAGACGTCTCTCCGAGATAGATAATTTGACGACCCCCTCGGACCCCTCCGACACATTGTCGGAGGGTCCGACAATTGTAAATTGTCAAATGTAGACCGGAATTGTCAAATTTTGAAATATGGTCTACTAAAAAATTCATCTCCCCGAGACGTCTCTGATAAGCCCAAACACGACCCGACTGCGTCACACCGTTTTCAAGTTACGGTCGGAGGGGTCCGAGAGGGTCGTCAAATTATCTATCTCGGAGAGACGTCTCCGATGAGCCCAAACATCACCCGGCTGCGTCGCACCGTTTCCAAGTTACGGTCGGAGGGATCCGAGGGGGTCGTCAAATTATCTATCTCGGAGAGACGTCTCCGATGAGCCCAAACATCACCCGGCTGCGTCGCACCGTTTCCATGTTACGGTCGGAGGGGTCCGAGGGGGTCGTCAAATTATCTATCTCGGAGAGACGTCTCCGATGAGCCCAAACATCACCCGGCTGCGTCGCACCGTTTCCAAGTTACGGTCGGAGGGGTCCGAGGGGGTCATCAAATTATCTATCTCGGAGAGACGTCTCCGATGAGCCCAAACATCACCCGGCTGCGTCGCACCGTTTCCAAGTTACGGCGTGTCAAATTATCTATCTCAAAATTTTCGCTTTTTCGGTGCCCCGCGTAGACTTGCCGCCGCTCCGCTCCGCTACTCATACTCACCAGTAGACATCATTGCATGTTTTTTTTTTGGACGTGGATTTTGGACGTGTTCCAGAGTCCAATCTGTCATACTGTGCTGGGGAACTAGTTGGATTTTTTTTGTCCAAACAATTCTATCATAGAACTATAGTAGAACTGTTTGGAACCACCCACTTATTATTTTTTATATATTATCTCAAAAGATTGTAATAAATAACGAAGGTCGTGGGCTCTTGGGCTATAATTTCAACATCAAAAACGACATATTTGTCATTTTTTGTGTAAGTACACGGTTCGATCGCGAACTGTCAATGCGGCGCAAAGCGACGTGCTCTCACTTCGGAGGCGCGTGGCCGACTGAACCGACTACGAGCGTAATTTCAATATAATTGCCTTCATAGTAATTTGTATGAAGATTTTGAGCGAAAAAATTGGGCAACTTTGTGATTTTTTTACATAGAATTAGGATATATTAATTAAGAAATAAATATTCCAGCAACTTTTTTATAGTTTTAACTTTATTATTTGATAAAAGTCATTTAATAAATTTTGATACTTACGGCTCAATTGTAACAACACGGGAGTGCGATTTACACGATTTTAGTGATTTTCTGATTTTTTTTTACACTTATCTATAAGCATTATCTAAAATTCAAATGTTTCAGCATCAAGTAACATTCATTGGCTAGCTGTGTGATTTTTTTCAAGGTTGTGGAGCATCGTTTTATATATAATTCTCTTACATTCCCGACCCTCGATTGGCGAAAGGGACCCTTAAGCAAACGATTATGCAGGCGCTAACTAACGCGCGTCAATAACACAGCGCGCTAATTAGAGTTTATTTGCCGGCATATTACATTTGAACGTGCTTAATTGCCGTTATAGTGGATGTCACAAATTAAACAAAGGTTAAAACAACTCCGCGACACGACGTTAATGGCTTGTGTCAATTTCACCAGCTATCATAGCTGCTTGCTTGAAGGGAAAATTTAGAATGCACAGATACCCCCACCATAGATGAATGATTGGTCTCGCTGCGCCCGACTAGATGCCCCCGTCGTACTTGAAAAATGCGGCATAAAATAGTACGCCGATCTCGGCGTACCCGAGTCAGTCACACTGCAAACTGTCTGTGATGTGTACGTGCCGAATGTTTTATTAAATTTTAGGCATAATAAAATACCAGTTTGCGTAGTGAAACTGTGTAAAAATATAATAAAACTGGGTAAAAAGTGATAAAAAGTGACGATTTTTTACACACAATACAATGAAAAGTTGCCACATTTTCGAAGCTATTGCTTTTGTATGGCGCTCTATCTAGTCGAGCGCAGCGAGATCAATCAATTTTATCTGTGATGTATTGTATAAGAATCGGAAAAAATATAAATGTTTTTATGTGTTGTGAGGTGGACTGTCGCCTGCAGACCTGTGCAATAAGGATATTTTTTTGAAGTGAAAACTTCTTTAGTTAGACGCGTTGAGCATTTTGTTTTGTTTACGAGATGGGAATAAAATATTGAACTCGTTATAGTAAACGAGTGAAAGCATATATTATAAGTAAGTATGTATAAAACATATATTGTAAAATATTTCCTGTCGATTTAAAAAATACACACGTAATTGTTCCAGTTTTCACTTTTATCGGCACTCTCCTATTGGGGTGATATTACAAATTAGTTTGAAAAAGTTGTCCTTAAGGTGAACACGTGTTACTTGAACCTTTATTACTAAATGTTAAGGTTCAAATCAGTCATGCAACATTTACATTATTCATCTTTATATCAGAAAAATTAACGAGAGAAAGTGATAGCATGTATAAAAAATCCTGTGGACACTTTTTCGCAGTGATTTTGTTTGAGCTCCTCAATCTAGTGCATCCTTTAGAAGTCTGAAATTAAAGATATAATATTGTAAGTACATATCGAATGGAAACAAAAATGTATCGCATGCATTATTCGGGGTCACGTGACCTGTTTCCTACTAGCAACAACGTCTCGGGAGTAAGCAAATCGTATCAAATCTAAGGCAGTTATGGTAGTTTCAGACTCCGTTACGTCTGGCTTGATGTCAGTTAACACAAGACTTAGCGTGTTATATATATACCTACGTGTAGTTTCATCTTATGCGGGTGCCGTAGAAGCGTGCATTTTTTGGGGTTGCACATATTGTGATATTTAATTTTTATAATTATATAATTTATCTATATAGACTTTCACAAGTATTTGTAGATAGTCAAACGCAATAAAATTAAATTCATTCCCCATAAAATTCCCTAGTTAATCATTCTTACATAGTATAAAACAAAGTAGTTTTCCGCCTCTGTCTGTCTGTCTGTCTGTAAAAAACTAACTACTTCTAAACCATGCAGATTTTTATGCGGATTCCACCATCAGATAGATAATTGAAGGAAGGTGTATGTAATAAAATCGTATTAAATTTTATAAAATAAACATAAAATGTAATTAAATTTTATGTAAGTAGATACACAATATTTTGCAAATATTTTGCGGGTATGCTAAATCTAACGAGATATATAAAAATGACGTTACTAGACTAGAGAATTGTCCGTTAGATGACATTTGTATTTTATAAAATAATTATGCCAGTTGCGCCCAGCTCGATACAATGCTTACGTATGTGGACCCCATTGCAACTTAGCATCTAGTGTGATGCCTCTAACTAAGCCATGCCAGATATGCGCCGAAGTCTTTAACTCGGGTGTTAAATAAGCCGACACGATTTTCTCAACAAACAAAACAGAATATCTATAATGGACAGTAAAGTAATATAGACACAATGTTTATCGTGAACAATTCGTGATACGTTTACTAGCACTTATTGAGTTGTAACCTAGCAAATGACTGTGCAGTCGCGTTTATGAATAATATAATAAATATTTAAGTATCTATTTTTTATGTAAGTAGATAAGTCGAAAGAAAAGATTTTCAATTTCAATTTTAACAAAACTCTGCACGCAAATTTCATAAGACAATTTTAGCTTAACCTTTAGCCGCCAGAGTCGGATTTATCCGACAGTTATTTTCATGTACATTTCCCCAGAGCCGTATACATACGACAAATTCCTCTACTTGTACTGCGTGCTTTCTGCACTGCGTTGCTTTCTCTTAAAAAATATCGGTTTACGAGTCAAGAGTCAACTCCTACAAAACCAAGGTAATTGTGACTCATAACGAACAAAATTTTGCTCGAGACCAAATTCACTTCCTTAGGGAACAATAGATATTTTTTCTGGATGAAAAATATTCTTTTTTTTACCCCTGACTATACGTACGTGTATGTAAAATTTCACGATAATTATAATCGGTTGAGTACCTAGTTAAGGCGTGAAAGCGTAACGAACAATACAAACAAATTTCCTTTCGCAATAATATTATAAATCTCAAGGCGAGGAATGGCTTCACTAATTAATAATTAATTAATTGATATCACTTTATCAATTAATTCATTAAACGAGGCATGTAATTAGACATTCATCATCATCATCATCATCTCAGCCGTAGGACGTCCACTGCTGGACATAGGCCTCCCCCATAATTTTCCAATAGGACCGGTCAGAAGCTGCCTGGATCCACCGCTGACCCGCGGCCTTTATTAGGTCGTCTGTCCACCTTGTGGGTGGACGTCCTACGCTGCGCTTGCTGGTCCGTGGCCTCCACTCGAGAACCTTCCGGCCCCAGCGGCCGTCGGCTCTCCGTACTATATGCCCTGCCCACTGCCACTTCAACTTACTAATCCGCCGGCTTATGTCGGTAACTTTCGTACGTCTGCGGATCTCCTCATTTCTGATTCGATCTCGCAGTGTAACCCCGAGCATAGCCCTTTCCATAGCTCGTTGAGCGACATTGAGCTTCCTTACGAGGCCCATAGTTAGAGACCACGTTTCAGCGCCATACGTCATCACTGGCAACACACACTGGTCGAAAACTTTTGTCTTGAGACACTGAGGGATTTTGGACGAGAAGATGTCTCGGAGCTTCCCGAACGCTGCCCATCCGAGCTGGATTCGACGATTGACCTCCCTCTCGAAGTTGGCTCTACCTAACTGGACATTACGTCCAAATTTTCATTTCCAAATTATTTTTCATCCAATTTTCTGTGTTCGTATTTGTCATCCTCTATTTTTCTTATATTTTGTAAAACCTTTCATTATATACAATTTATTTGATATGCTTTATATGCCCAGTGTGTTTCACTTTGTTTTTCTTAAATTACTAATTTAAAAAAAATCTTTTTTTATTATTAGGGATGAGTTTTATAGGGATAAGTGTCAAATCTAAACGCATTTGGCATTAATTTAGATTTTTAAAAATTGGATAGCTAATAGAGCTATCCAATTTTTAAAACCTACTCCTATAATTATATTTTATTTTACACTGGATTTTCTTTTATAACTTAGATTTTTTGCAATAGCGACACATAAAAAATTATTTCTTTTGATACCTATTTAGTCGATCTTGGTTAAGAATTTAAAAAAGTTTGAAGCAACTACATTATAATGTTTATTTAAACTCACCAGTCATTAGAATTAAGTACAAAAAAAATGCGAACACAGTAGAGGCTGTCTAGCGATAATAAAACTCTTTACTGGAGCTCTGTTTAGTCGCAGGTAATTATTTTAAATTACCAAAGTTACGCGTCACACGAAGAAGAAGAACAGTGGAGTTGTTTTCTTTTTATTTTGTAATTATGTGTGACGGACAAGCAATTTCAAAATTTTCAAGCATTTCAACTTTCAGTAGTAAATTAATTAATTGAAAAAAAAATATTTTTTTTTTTTAAGATAAAGTAAAATATTCAATGTCTATAAAAAAGTTACGAGCAATATTAAAGACTGAATAAATGTTTTAACACCTAAGATAATGGGCCGAGGACGAAGTCGCGGGAAAAGCTAGTCTATATACTATAGATAAATCTACCTTCAGGTGTGTACGATTTTAGAGTATCTGTAATAGATCGTACAGATATTTTCCAAAATGCTTTTGTCCCATTGCTGAAATGCTAAGTGTCTATACTGTGTACAAGTAACAAAACAAGGACATACCCCTCCCCCCCTCCCTGTACTCTTGTCTCTTTCCCCTCTTCCTCCCCCCTCTGCCCGAAACCCCCACAGTCAGGAGGTTATGTAAATTGTTTAACGAACGATGCCGTTACGGAGACTATGGGGCACTTAAGGCGTTAGCATTTTAAAGCGTTATTTGTGCTAAGTACACAATTACCTCCGCATTTAAACTGATTACGGAGCCGTGTTTAAGTGAGGATTCACTTTAAATATTCCAATTAGTAGTTAGTAGGTGTTTTACGAGCGCTCGAAGCGAGCGTTTTGTTTTGTCGGCCAATAACAGCTTCTATTCATCGAGAGACTCCGAGCTCTATGAGTTTATTATTCCTGCATTTATCGTTAGTTAGTTACCCATTGAAGAGACTTGAACCTATTGCGTCATTGCCTGGTGACTTAGAACCGAATGCACGTGCAAAGGTTTGATGTAATAATAAAATTATATCTAATAATATTAAACGAGGAACTCCTTTAATAATTTTATACCACAACGCATATTACATGATAATTCTTTTAAATGAAATCCTATTATTATATTATAATAATATAAATGCGAAAGTTTGTATTTGGATTTTTGAATGTTTATTTCTCAATAACCCTGAACGATTTGAATAAAATTTGCTACACATACTTATTATAGTTTATAACTTAGATTAGCATATAGTATACTAGAAAAATATTAGGTTGTTATCTCAATTAAAATTTAAAATATAAATATTCTCTATATTTCTCAATAATCGCGGTTTTGCTTGAGTGTCTTTCCATTTTTATATCGGCAGCATCTCTTTTGTACCTTTTAGACAAACTCTCCCTTAAGACAGTAGAAAGTACCGCGTTCGGCAGTTCAGTGGTGGTAGTAAAAAGCGCTGATGAGTTAGTTAAAGAAGTGCCATTAAGCACGTTTTCGCTCACCGCACAAATGGCAAACATAAAACGCACATCAACCAAACAAGTTTGCCTGCATTCATGTTAACAATACAGCCAGTGAAATGAAGCCCGACAGAATACGGCGACTTGTTACGTTGCCCGCATGAGATATTTTCACGCGTGTTGATCTCGAATTTAAACATTCACCCTGGGTACAAAGCGGAGCGTTGAAAATTAGGGGTAGCTCGCGAGAGCGATAAAGGTATGGCCTCATAAGCAGCGGGCACTTACCGCAAGTAATAATTATTCATTGGACGCTGTAGAAACTGCCTCCGCGCCGCGCCGTCCCGTATGGCTATTATCTATCTATGTCTATAACTACCTAAAATATAGTCGCTGCCCCTCCGTTTCTCCTCTAATTCCTTCTAGACCAACTAACAAATTTTGTTAAGGTTTTCATTAATAGAAACAGCAATAAAAGAGGAAGGTTTGCGCTGAAAAAGCCTTTATGCATTTTAATTTATTTTCATTTTCTAATACTGTCCTTTACCTGTAAGATACAAAGTCAAGATACCTACTAGAGTAAAAAAAGTTACTCTAAACTACTCTAAAATATAATATATGTATACTCTAAGTACCAATTGCACTAACCCAAGTTTGCTAATAATAACTTGAATATCAGGTTGAATAATTTTTATTTATATTATTTAGATTGATAATTTGAATCGCGTCTTGTGGAGATTGTTACTGAACAAACTATGGCATTCAAAACAAGTTAAACAAATAAATCAGTGCAAGCAAACGTCGAATTACATTATAATTACCTTTCTATACGAGGTATATTTTTTTACTAATTGACTCGAGCTCACTTTGACCATACCTCGTCCGTTTTTCATCGCGGCCCGTCGAGGAACCTCGCAACATTTTCATGCTAATCTCAGCGCGAGCGTGCTGATTTTGCGGGCATGAAATATTTGTAACAGACGGCCTTACTTCGTACCTTTTCAATTTCGCTAGGCCCCTTCTCCTTCGGGGATTGGAAGCGGAGGCTGAATTTACGCGTAATGTACACACATCGCAATGTACCCTAAACGCGTGCTACAGTTCACACATCTACAATTCGTTTTAGCGATTTATGAACCTGACGCCTTTGCCATATAGACTTTTTAAAGGGCTGAAATATTTTTGCTTTGATGTTTACACTTGCTGACACAAAAGTCTGAATCTGCATCAACACATAATATACGAGTATCAACAGTATTAGTTTCCACTGCTGGATTTCAATGTCACGAGTTATGGCCATTGTCCACGCTAGCCTACTCGAATCTACCGATTTTCAGAAAGAAGGTGTTCTAATATTACTTAATTTTTATTTTTTTAAATATTTTTGAGGCAGACAACCAGTCACCATACAATTACGTATACATATGTGATAGTCAACCAAGATTGCCTTTATTTTGTGCAGCTACGTACATTTTATCTGAAATCATCGGTATGCATGCCGGCAAAAATGGTTTATGCTGGCGAGTTAAGGCTAGCGGGAGTGTCGCTCGTAAATCCGGTGTTAACCGCTCAGTCACTCTTGGACTACATATTTCAAGATTGCACAAACAACTACATATGACTTTGACGATATCTGTGCACTGCACTCGTCTCTTATGCAGATTTGTGGTGCATGCCACAATACGCTGAATGTTTGCGATAAAACTGTCAAACTAAATCACCAACTCGGTCATGCGAACCTAAGCGTTTGATTCATCAGCTTTTGCGTTGTCTATATGTTCAAATATACATGTACCTATATCTCTTGTTCACAGAACGTAAACTGTTCGTGGGTATGCTGAACAAGAAATTATCTGAAAATGATGTGAGAGCGCTATTCGCTGGACACGGAGCCATAGAAGAATGTACCGTATTGAGAGACGCCCAAGGGCAGAGTAAAGGATGTGCATTTGTCACGTTTGTCTCGAAACAGGCCGCCATTGCTGCTATTAAGGTAAATTTTTAATTTCAATAATAACAAGAGAAAGTGGCAGACAGGCTGAAGGTTAATTTGATGGTAGGAGTTACCGTCGTCTATTAACACTAGCCCATTTTCAAAGTCAAAGAAAGTGGCAGACTTTCTCTTGGGGACTTTGAAAATGAGACGTCCTCTCCTTATCCCTTCTCCACAATCCTACTATTGCAGCACCTGTGGCGTTGCTTGTATCATAGGCGACGGTAACCACCTTTCATCAAATGGACAGTCGGCCTGTCCATTTGATGAAAGGTAAAAAGTAATGTTAAAAAACATTTAACATTACTTTTTAAAAAAAACATGATCAACCTGGATAGAAGCATTCCGCCAACTCAGATAGAACTAATGGTAGGAGTCGTAGTAAGGATAGGGAAAAGGACTTTGGCATACTTTAATCGACGGCATACATGTCTATATTTAATGATGATCTTTTGTAAGGTGGTAACTGACGCTTATCTATGGGATATCCAGCTAACACTGCCACTGATACCACAATTATGGTTATATTTAATAGACATAGACAAACGTTGAAATTCATACTTAAGCTGCAACCATCCAAAGTATACTTTGTAATTCCAACTTATTTTTAGTTACTAAAATCAAATTAAAAGCTCCATCACTTTTTCCAGCTCCAAATTCCCTGTGGTTAGTTTCACTATTCTGCAAGTGGAAACACTTAATAAATTTCTTTGGTCCGTGACATTTTCAGTCACTGCATCACAGTCAAACGATGGATGGGTGTTCGGCGCCGTTGGTTGTTAAATTCGCCGACACTCAGAAGGAGAAGGAACAAAAGAAACTTCAAGCCATGCAAGCTAGTTTGTGGGGACTGACTACGCCCGTCGCACCGACTGCCTACCTCGCGTCGGAAGCTGCATTGTCGCCGGCGACGCAGCTTCAACTGTTGCAGCAATTGCAGGCCGTTGGGCTGCAGCAACAGCTGCTTCAAGGTCAAGGATCTACGCTGCTACAAGGTGCCGACGCTTGTTAGCGTTCATTTTTTTATATCTGTATTCTTTTATCTTTTCAGTTCATTTACTTTGGCTAAAAAGATCTATTTCATCCAACTCAATAGTTAGATTAGGTAACTGCACTGCTCTGTGGATAACTGCATGTCTGAGAATATTAACAATCTTATAATATTCAGTTCTGGCATTCAAAAAGAATTATACTATTGTAGTTATATTATAAGTTATAATTTATAAACCGGAATTCTATCCGTGCCTCATGCACGCACGAAGGTCGCAACGGAAAGAAAAAAAATGACCAGTAGTAACCTAAATACCGCCTACGTATCGCTTATTTCGCAAATTCTATCCACAATAACAGGAATGAAAATAGTCAAATGTAGGAATGAAATCAATAGTTAGATTTATCATTTATGCAACTTTAATTTTGACCAATGATATTAATTCATTTAGTTTAAATTTTGTTTCACACATGCACCCAACAAACCACCTTATCCGAAAATCCGTCCCACTTTATGTTCGTCCTCGTCCAACTTTTATTTACATTATTATTATTTTTCCAATTAGGTGTTAACTATCAGGATATCGCTTTCAATGGCGCAGGGTTGACTGGCACCGCCGTAAGCGGGGTCGGTGGTGTGACAGGGGCTGCCGAGCAGCTGGGTGGACTTCTGGCACCTGTCTCGGTACAGAACTTGGCCGCTCTAGCCGCCATGACGCAGCCGGTGGTGACGCAGGCGGCACCCGCCACAGCGCCTCAACAGGCCGCGCCGGCTTTGTGTATGTATTATTAAAATTCCCAACTACCCGCGCCCACTGATTTCCCGCGAGGATTTTTGAGCTTGCAATCTGTAATTGTAGTGGCTTTTAAGTGTCGGTTCACACAGAAAGGCGACGCGTCGTGTTCGTTTTAGTGCGTTTACAGATTGTCCGATACGATATCGGGGCAAGTAAATAATATGAAATATGTACCTGCCTTTCACATTGTCTGCTCTCCATCGAGCGCTCGGTAATTAGTGTTTATATGTTGTGTACTATACGATCTACATCGTCTGTGCACAGAGCCCTTCTAAAACGTGTGTTCTGATTCTTGATAATGTTTGTTAGATGAATAAGCAAATAATTGAAATACATAATTGAATTGAACGCTCCTAAGATAGCAATGTAATATGGAACTTATTTACTACACATAAATGTGCACAGTTTAGTTAGTGAGTACATTCGCGACGCGATAGGCAGCGAGATGCATTGCCTGCTCACTGAACTGTATACCTATTTGTGTAGTAAATTAGTGCTATATTAAATTGCTACCTTAAACTGTGCGCGCAGCGCCGCGTCTCGCGGTGTGGGCTGACCCTTAAGCCAACCTTAAAAGCCAATCGAATGAAACTAATATTAGCGAGCACTATTGAATGAGATTATAAATTACCTACATACCTGCCTCGAAAATTTGGGTTTCGATAAATTTTTGAACATGTATTCGAAACGTTATTTTTTTTTTGTAAATTACACACACGCTTGAAATAAAATAAATCTATATGACAAATTATTTTATATTTAATTCGCCGTTGTACAGGCTGTTACAAAAAGGATACCCTTTTGAAGCCTTACAGTAAGTAATATGCCATACTCATTTATGATAAAATAAATTTAAAATGTAAATAATTTTGTAATAAATTATATAATTAATTAGTAATTTAATTATTTTACTACTGTCAAATAAAAATTGTGTAAAGATTCCGCAAAGTCTGGTTCATTGTATCCTCTTTGTAACATAATATTGTCAACACCTACTACGTAAGAGCCAGCTCGCACACATTAATATGCCAGTATCAACTAGCACTAATGAAGACTAAAATTTTAAAAAAAATGATGTTATATTATTACACTACGAGTACGATAACATTTGCAATTTTTCTATCAAGTTAAAATCATCCGACTCGTGTTTTGGAAATGCAAATTAACTCATTTATTGGAAATTGGAAATACAAGTACCTACACTAAAAGTTTCTTCAATTATAATAATATAGATTTCAAGTTTTCTGTGTTAAAAAATAATTTTAAATCTTCCCTGTGACCTATTAATTTTTTTTAATTATCGAATTGGGAATTATATATATCAGTTATTTTTCTCCTATAGTTTTCTATAAAACAGACAGATTGGGTTTTTTTAAAGAAAATAAGTTAGATAGACTTACTTTGTTGTCAATGTGTGTGTGTGTGTGTACGTGATGAACTGACTTATAATAAATACAGTCTGACAATACTGTTTCCGCCATTTTTATATGACATTAATTAATTCGGAAGTTAAATAAAGAACTCGTGTAAATCTACGAAAACGTCCTCCAAATACATTCATTAAGCTGAATCGAGTACAATAAAATGAGTCACAATTGCTGAATATCTATGTCCAATATAGCCCTAATTGAAGTGTAGAACATCGGAATTGTACAAAGCGAGAGACGTGAAATGACGATCCATTTTTGTTCGAAAAACTTACTTTGTCCTCTTTCAGGTTGGACATAAATTATTGAGAGAAATTAAAAGGTTATTAACGATGAACATTTTTCACACTTCAGGTCTTCTCGGGAAGACTAACATCACAGGTAAAAAAAAGGAAAAAAAATTAAAAATCAGAGTGTGTTTTGTTTTTATTTCATGGAATGATTTTCTTGTCTTTTGGCTTCTTGGACATTGTGTAATTAATGCTACAGATGTGCTTTGTATTATATATTAACTGCACTGTAACAATTTTATTGTGTTATATATATACAAATATGTATATGTATATAACCTAGATGTAATGAAAATGTAGGTACCTAGGTGTATTGTAACTAGATCAGAAGAGGACGTCTCGCATTGCTATTCGCTAAAGTCAGTCGCATGCTAATTATAATGTTAATTGATTTGCAGAAGGCTTAAGTTTTGTTACTAGTGCATCGTTTCGTTTAGTAGGTATCTATTTTTAAAATAGCAGTTTCATTGGGTTCGCTTCACATATTCTAGAATGCTGAATCTACATCTAATCTACAGTCTAGACTAAAAATGTCTCGAATGTAAATGGTCACCGCAGAGAGAATGTCTCATTTGCTTTCGATGGGTCAGAGGCAAAGTAAAAATTTTGGCTTATAAACTGCCGATAATGGCCGGACTTCTTTTATAATAACTTGTAAGTAGGTACCATAAATTTGTAATTTTTGTTGTTGTTAAACGTGTTGTGTTTTACTGTTTAAAATACTACTACTGCAGAAGTATTTTTTGCTTAGTCAAGGTAGTGACATTTTGACATTATACAAAAATGACGTAGACATGTTAAAATTTAGACTTTCTGCCTGCCATGACCATTCACATTTGAGACATTTTGTTTACCATGTCATTCAAGCAATATGTGAACGAACCCGTTTCATTAATTTTATTCGTATAAAATAAATGTTTTTAAGAATAGTATAGATGTCGACGGCCGATCGTATAATCCGGCAATTCGTGATGTGCTTATATGGCGGGGTTTCATGAAGTTGCAAAGTGATCAAAAAAGTGCTTATCGAATTACATTTAATCAAAATCTAATCACAATCTCAAATCTCAATGGGCAGCCAAATCGTCGAACTATATACTTCGAACGATCTGACTGATATTAGTTAGGAACTTCATGAAACGGCTCCGTAATATCTGCCTAGGCACATCACGAATTGCCGGATTATACGATCGGCCGCCGACATATACATATACAAAGAAAGAAAGTTATTTATTATTATCGAACTGTTCGCGCCTTTATCGTTCGTAGGTAAAAATGACAGACAAACTGTTCTTAATGAAGGTGTTCTTGAATAACAATTTAGTAGATATTTATGAAAAATGTACGATTAAAAAAGATGTGGGAGCAATTTGTAGTAGAAAAGTTTTTGACGTAATAACATACTCGTTTTCTATTAAAATATTGAAATATTATAATGGCAGGGCATGAGGGCACACTGCATTACGCAGTCATTCAGGAAACAAGCAACCTTAGAAGCAGCAAGCAAGAAGACTACCCTGAAATAAGAACAAGTTTCGGTGTTTGAGTAAGGGTTCGCTGCTAGAGCCATTTTCCCTATACCTTCCTAATACTAGCAAGGCCACATCAACAAAATCACTTGTGTTATAGGCAACGTCAGCGTGTCTTAGAAAATTAGTGTTTGTCTTTCTATTTTATTCATAAATTAATTAATTCATTAATTTTTATTCGTTAATTAAAAATAACTTTGCTCTTCGAATTATACTGTTTGATTTTCTAATAAAAACAAGTACTTAGTTGTATTTAAAGTCGACATTTATAGCTATTCGTATTGAAATTATTATCTTTTTGTCCTCATTCGAAGGCAATATTCTATACGTACCTATTGTGAGGAGGAAAATCGATAACTATGCAAACATGACATGTGATCGACCAAGGACAAAACATGTCATTATTGCAAGGCGCATCTGTTGTATAGGTACAAAACATTTTTAGCAATACTCTAACTAGAGGCTTGGTTTGATTTCAATTTTGCATTGTGAATATAAGTGCAGTAGTTGCATCTCTTAGCTATGCTTGTATAAATATACTTAGTGACGGCTATGTTTTTTTTGGCAAAACAGCTAGAAAATGTCCGTAAAGAAAAGCAGCTCGTTTTTGTATCAACATGTTTAAACAATGCCTTAGTAGGACAGTCATTTGCAAAGGTTTTCCAAAATGTCAAAGGCCTTGAGTGGCCTGAAATTATAATTCCATTTGTAACTACATAATATCTATAAATATAAAATATAACTAATATAATGTATGTCTAAATATTATATTAGTTATGTATAGGTTATAGGCTGTGTACCATCTGCGCGATAATTTTGATTCATATATTATTATGTATTTTTTATATACTATAGCAAACCGCGGCTTAGCTCGTGGTCAATTTTTATATATAAAAATCTTTTCCGTTTATCCCTCTTTCCTGAATTTCTTCTTTTGATTTTTTTCCTGAAAACTAAATTAAAATCGGTCTAACCAATCTTAGTAATCCCTAAAGATATATTATATGCAACAGTTCAGTTCAGTTAAGTTTAGTTCAGAGCAGTTAAGTTCAGTTAAGTTCAGTTAAGTTCAGTTAAGTTCAGTTCAGTTAAGTTCAGTTATATTGTATCTTAGGTTATAAGGTTATGAATTTGTAACTATCAGAGACATAAATAAATGGATCAATAGTCAATTGACAACGCATGAATGTGCTAATACTTTAACTAAATATTACATATTTGTTCTTAAGTTTTCGTGTGTGACGTGTTGTATATGCTGGTCGTTGAGGCATTTTTCGTTTTACATAACAAAGCATCTGTTTGGATATGTATGGCATTGTTTTAAACGCTACCTTCTACTTAATTTTCATACATTAGCGTAATAATAAATATATTATGACATGTGTCCTTAGTGCTGAAGTAAGTTTATTTCGAAATTATTGTATATTATTAAATAAAATCAGCACATAAATTTATTGTTTCATGTGCTGGTTTCTATACGAAAATAAATGAACCACGTAACTACGTCGTATTTGTATACAACTTTTTAATGAAATGTAACGCAAAAAAACTAATATAAGTAAGTGGACTTTAATAACCAAAAATTAAGTTAAGATTTACAAAATTTAATAATTTATTTGTAACTTTACCATAAATGAAGATTAAAGATTAAGATTAAGATATAATATATATACAACTAATAAATTTAATACCATTAATAACTTTATTTTTATTATCATCTACATAATATATCCGTATTATATAATACCTCTAACTAAAAAGTATAAAATATTGAATCTAATAAGTATTGAAAATGGCGATACAACGAAGTAAATGAAGCCCACGTGTTTAAAGTTTTCGTAAAATATTTCAGGGTCAACAGCGGAGCCTTTAAGTTCAGCGTACGCAGCGCAGTTCGGCAGTGCGTATGCTGCGGCGCCCCTGGGGTCTGTGCTTGGTTCGGCTGCGGCCGCAGCGGCAGGGAAACAAATTGAAGGTATTCAATCAATTCATCTTATTTTTTTGCTTCTAACTAACTGCGTCCCGCGGCTACGCCCGCCCGACTACGCCCACGTAGTGGCAGGACACACCGCAGTCATAAATTGTGCAGCCCGTCTGACGGCAATATCCACCCCTTTTACAGAAGACCACAGTGAAATAGCATTATTAGAAGTTAACAAAACAACAAAAAATATAAATAAAATCAAGCCAATCCTATCTTGCCGATTGGACGACAGCCTTGATTGATGGTATATTATGCTATGTCATATAGTTTTTAGTATATTGCCCCCAAATTTTTGCCTAAACTATTAATGACCAAGCATTACTGACAACACTGTGCCGTTCTGGTCTCCCTAACATGGTCAGCAACGTATTTGCAACCCCATATGGCACCGCTTATGTTACAGGCGACAGTAGCCACCTACCGTCAAGTGTACCGTCAGCCTGTCTGCTGAACTTTACATAAAATTTTGTTATACTCCAAAGTGTGCTTGAAACGTTTCAGGTCCGGAAGGCGGAAACCTCTTCATTTACCACCTGCCGCAGGAGTTCACCGACACTGATCTGGCGTCGACGTTCCTGCCTTTCGGTCATGTGATATCGGCCAAAGTGTTCATAGACAAACAGACGAACCTGTCAAAGTGTTTCGGCTTCGTGTCGTACGACAACGCGGCCTCCGCTCAGGCCGCCATCCAAGCGATGAACGGCTTTCAAATAGGTACAAAGAGACTCAAAGTTCAATTGAAACGCTCCAGGGAACTGTCGAGACCGTACTAGGATTAAACCGGAACGTTTCTAGTGAAAATATTAAAAAGAGAAAAAATAACTACACTAGCGAGGATGAGGTTGTACAGTTTCTGAACGTAAGTTGTGATGTAACCGGTGCACTAGAACCGATGGAGACGTAAGCGTTAGGTCCGTTGTAAGCGTACACACGCACTAGGCGGCCTGGCCGCCTAGTGCGCGTTTGCGCTAAGATGCAAAACTCTGTGCACAGTTGTTAACTAATAAGTATATTGTATAAGGTTAAGGTTTGTGTCAAAGGTTTTGTCGTTTCCAAAGTATTCCCCAAATCGTTTTTTTTTTTTTAATTATTATTATAGTAATGATTTTATTTTAACCGTGCCTATGTGTAATAAGTTTAATAGTCGTTTCGCGGGCGAAGTGAACGCGTTTTAAATTCAAATGCAATTCTAAGGGCCGGCGCACATTGGAGGACGACACGGCAAAGTATTTCAATTTTTTCATAGAATTTTTTACATTAAGTGCTTTCAAAATAATTCAAATTTCATTTTAATGTGCTAGGGCAACAATCGGCCCGCTTCGGCACTCCACAGGAGAAAAAAAACAATGAAATTTGTATATTTTAAGCCCTCAAAGTTATAAGTTCTATAAAACAAATTGAAATATTATGTACTTTGCCGTGCCGTTCTCCAATGTGCGCCGACGCTAAAACGCCAAAGAGTCGATAAATGTTGAAAATAAATTGGGGCTTGTATTTTTGAATTGCTTTGCCAAATGAATACAGTATCGTGTGTGGAAATATTTTTTATTTTATCATTATAACATGTTATCTGGTGTTTTAAACATACCGTTACCGCATAGTATTTTTTATTAGTTCAACATATTTTTTTAATTTGTATTTTTTTGCGCAAATATTAGCAACGCCGTCGCCGTAGTGTCGTTTGTTATGTTTAATTTATGTTACGTTACCACTTGATGAATAGGTGTTTGTGTATTTACAATATACATTGATGTGGCCATTGTCAGTTGAACAGTATGTTAGTCATTTTTTGTTTAAAAAACGTGTTAGTATAACGAAGAGATCTCAAAGTGATCAGTGTATTTATTTGTTTGTTGACATATGAATAGGTAGATATACCTAACTTGTACTTAATTTTATTGTTAAGGGCCTTAATGAAATATTTATATTTATATTTTAGGCCCAAACTTAAATATGCATGGTATATTTTATATCTTTGAATGTCCGGCGTCTACGCAGTAATACAAACAAGGGCTACAGACAGAACTTTCGCTACGCGGGGAAAGTTGTCGTAGCATTTCTCGTAGAACAACCAAAACGTCTACGCTACGGGTAAGGGCTACAATAATAACTTGCTACGCTACGCTCTGAATGGGACCTTAACAATTTCGCTACGCCTGACGTATAAAATTGTTACTGCGTAGCAACAAAATTAAAAAGTTATTTTGAACACTAATAAGATGATGCCATGTTTTACGCTTAATTTGATATAATATATAAAATCATAGATTATATCAAATTAAATGAAAAATTATTCAAGATATAAAATGTTCAATATTTTGACTAAATTTTCTTAAAGCCCTATTTGTTGTTCTTGTAATTAAATGTAACTCCGAACTGTAACCAAATGTAATTGTTTTTTATATACATCGAACACTGGCCCTTTAGTCAAAAAATTTCGTTAGATTTAAGTATTTAATTGTGTAATTAGAATATTTTCGTAAAGTAAGTTACTTCTCTGTCATATCTAAATTGTATCACTGTCTTGAATATATTTTGCCACAGACTTGTATGTTAACTGGCACGTCATATTTTCCTTTCATTAATATATTATTATTAATTATTAGTTGTTAAAAATAAGTAGATATTAAAAATTATTTCCTTCAAACTGAAATATATTTATTTATTAACACTAAACGCTCAAGAGGATACAAATTATAAGCACCACCTTTACAAATGTCTATTGGCACTGTAACTTCACACTTTAATTAATTAAACGTTTAAGTGGTGGGTACTCGTAAAATTCATCGAGTTTGTGACTGCGAATTTTGTGTCAACGGTCAGTATGTGAGGACGAGCTACGCGGTGCGGACGTGTCTTACGCGCGCATCGCATCGCTTAACACGTTCCAATGAAACATAATGATGTTGTACGTACACCGTGCGTAGATATCGCCCATCTTTGTGTTAACAAATCTTTCCTAATACATTGACCAATCATTGAAAATGTGTTACCTACTTTATGTGCAAAAGAACTGAGATAGACTATCATATAATTATATACTTTATTTAAATTTACTTGACTATAAATATAAAATATTTTAAAGATATATAAAAAAGAACGGTTTTATTGTTTAGTCTAATTTAGTCATTTGGTGTTGAAGCAAAGACAATATTTAGACTGAAAAGTTCCCTAAATGTTTTGTGCTGTAATTGTGATTCAGTCGTGTATACATTGTTTTGTTAGATTATATAAAATAGTCCGACAAGATTGCTTCTGTTTTTCTTTTTTCTTTTTACAGAGGTTTGCTAATACCTACCATTCGACTTTTAAAAAAATGTTAACCCTAGCCTGTTCTGGACGCGGTGATTTAAAAAGCTTTTTTTTTGTATCTCTGGATACAAACTAGGTAATGTAAAAAGTTGACCTAGTTACGGTTTTTTACCTAATAGATTTTCTAGATATTTAGAGGGGAGTCCTTATTGTTGTTGTAAAGAAAATAAAACATAAATGTGATCCGTAAAACCTGTGTGCATTGAAAATATTCGCTCAAAAAGATTAACCATTGCGTATTCCGTAAATCTTGATATCATGAAGATGTGATAAAAAAAATCTATTAAGTATACACATTTAGACATTTTAAAATGGGCATATTTTTCACCTTTACAGATGTGAGCGGTTTTATGTAAGAAAATAGTTTTTTAAAAAGAGATTTACTTAATTTTATTTAAATTTACGAAGTGAAAGTAGATAATATGTGGAAATGCGTAAGAAAATTGTGTAAATGAAAATTTTAGTAATTACTTTTCTTTTGAAAAGCAGCCCACATTTGTGTACTTTTTGAAAAACACGCTACTACTTTCCTTCAACAAATTGTTTAACAAAACAACAAAGTTTTGTTTAAATTTTTCTATACCTAAGTATCTATGAAGACAAATTTACAAATATTATGTAATTTTAAATTTGATTTCTGTGTGAACGTAAAGAGACAGAGTTACAGATAAAGATTTTAGTTTTGCTTGATGCTTAAAATTGCTTTAGTTTTTTCTGATGATTATTATTATCGATAATTTCTTAACATATGAAAAATTTTACTACAATATCTTTATAGGTTTACTTCAAAAGATCATAAAAAAAATACTTGGTTATCTTACCTTAAAAATCGTAACTCTGTCGCTTTTTAGATTTTTTTAAACGTTAAACTAGCAGATGTTATATCGAGTCACGGTATTAACCAATCGCCAAGATGTCCTAAAAAATGCAATTTTTTTTCACAAATTTTTGCACCACTCTTTAGTATAACAGACAGTATAAAAAATATTTTTAACTGTTTTATACAACACCCCTTTTGTTGATATGAATGTAAATAAATGTCAAGTTAAAATTTATGTTTTTTATTCAATCATACATTTTACCTACCCTAGTTAATTTACTTTAAAATGTTGAGCATGCGGACAGCCGTTGCAGAAATATTATTAAGTTTAAATAGAAAATATATTTTTTGAATGACCTACACATAAGTCCATAAGTGAAAGACCTAGACATAGACATCTAAAGTAAAAGTAGGTATTCCAGCATCAAATTGTTCTATATATAGAACAGTGGAACTTTAGCAAGATTATGCTATATATCGCATTTTATGTAGATTATTTTTGTCCTTGCCACAAAATATTTTTTCGAAACATTTAAGAAAAATCTATAAAACCCAATTTTATCATTTTCGCGAGTTCAATAAATGCCGCAAATGTTACGCGGGCGAAGCCAGTATTACTCATTTTAAGGATTTCAGGAAAGTCAATAAAAGAAAAATATTCCTTAAATTACTTTTATTTATTATTTAATCATTTCCCTTCTGTTCTTCCTTTCGCTTATCTTCACTCTCATCTTCCACTTTGACATCTATCACATCATACCGTTTCGTGAATATGGGATTAGCTGACTTTATCAGTCCATTTTCGTCGGCGTACGGAAGAATATTACATATGAGTGGTGATTCCACACCCAGGATATAGTGACAAGTCCTAGGTTCTAGAAGGTATAGGGAGACCTGGGCGGCACTGGACGAATTTTCTAGACACTTCAGTTTGACCTCGGTCTGACGAGGGTTTCCAGTTTTGTCGCAAACATCGCCGCCGGAATAAAAATGCGAAATCGAGTTCCGTTGTTCTGTAAAATAGGAAAACACTATTTACAAATTTTTATTGATTTCTTAGCTAACCTAACCGTGCCTTTTTCACGTTAAGATTTCTATTAGTTCATTTAATGATAGGAGGCTACGGTCGCCATAACACAAGCAACGCCTTATGGGTTGGTACTGTTGCCACTGCTGGTACTGTTGGTACTATTGGTACCGTTGGTACTATTGGTACCGTTGGTACTATTGGTACCGTTGGTAGTTTTGGTACCATTGGTAGTTTTGTTACCATTGGTACTATTGGTACCATTGGTCGCTTTTATAATTTCGGCACGGCACGGTAATACCGTGGGCGTCTCAAGTATTTTGCATCAAGTATCATCCACGGCATGCCGTTGCCGTGAATGATAAATTAAAAGCGTCCGCATACGTGCCGTGCCGTGCTACGGGAAATTATAAAAGCGACCATTGGAACTGTGTAACTCCTCTATTATATCTGTATGTAGTGTCACCTAATGGCTTGGGCGCCTTCCCCTTGTTGTCGGCGATCCAGTCGAGATGCGCCCTCTCGTCGAACTTGCCGAGCAGCAGAGTGCTCTTCTTCCCTTCGAGGTCTACGTGATACTGGGTCACGTGACGTCCGTAGCAGAACTCGTACTTCCACCAACCGGTGCCCTTAGGACGAAAAATAACAAAAAAATTCCAATTTTAAATTCCAGTGTCAGAATTTGTTCTGACACTTTAGAACTAAGAATTTCTTAGTTCCTAAGAACTATCTAATATGTATATAAAATTCTAACGCTCTTATTCATAAAAATCCCTTATTAGAGGCTTAAAACGTTCAATAGTTAAAACGCTCATAAGACCTTAATAAGCTTATTACAAAATTGCTATTCATAAACGTTCCATAAGCCTGTCATAACTAATATGTCGCTATTAGTTAGTTTATCATTGTTATGTTGCCGTTCTGATGAATTCATAGACAAAAAAGCTAAAATCTCTGTATCCACGCCCCAAATGACAGTAGTGATTTTTTTTTATGTAATATTTTGACATTTCTTATGAAAATTGAAAATATAACCCAATTTACTTGTGTGATAAATAAGTGATTTTGTTAATTTTGTCAAATTTTTGATTCGCAATTAACTATGGAATCCAAAAGTGGATAAAAAACGGCAAAGAAACCTAAATTGGTCAGAGGAAGATAAAGTGAGTGTTTTTTTTAAAAATATTTATTTGCCATTAGTTGTGTTTTCTGTTTATTAATTTCTTACGTTTACTTCCGTAGCATCTATTGTTGGAATTGGTGAGGGAGAGAGTTGAAGCGATCGAAAATAAAAATACGCACACTAATTGCAATTACAAAATACAAGCAGCGTGGGCGGATTTACAAGTCAGGTATGTATAGCTTAGTTTGGCAATTGCTAAGACATGAACTAACACATATTTAATGCGTACGTTATTGTTATATTAGATGTTTGTTAAAGTTGTTCATTATTTCCAGCTTCAATAGTAGGTATGGGCAATGGTACCACACGTACCATTACTCAGCTGAAATCGCAGTGGGGCATTTTAAAGATGGCCCAAAAACGACAAAAAGTAGAAGAAAGAAACAAACTGTTGACTGGTGGTGGTCCACCGCCGCCAAGGAAGCCAGACAACGCTGAAGATATAAGTTCGTGGCTCCCAAACGAATTCATTATAGATACAAACGAGTTTGATTCAGACCAAATAAATCAGGTAATTTTATGTTTAGCTTTCAAATATTCCCTAACCTAAACAAATTATTTTATTAAATATTTTTTATTTGTTATAAAGATATTTATTTTATTATTTTTAAAACACCTTCAACAAATCTGCTCATATTCTTTGGACTGATCGCATGATGCAATTTTAAAACAAAAAATTATTATTATTATTTTATTAGAAATTGTTATAATTGCTGTCATGAGAGAACCACTTTTATTTTTCTCAAAGTTTTCTAACTGTGAATTTTGAAAATCGGTGCAGTAGTTTTTGAGTTTATCACAAACAGACAGACAGATGAGGCGGAGGACTTTGTATTATAATATGTAGTGGAGAAATAATAAATAATTATGTGTGGACAATATCACATAACACCATGACAATGCAAAGTTGATAGTGTGTTATTGCACCACAGCCTTCGGGCTCACATAGCTCTAATATGCTCATATCTATAAAATATTGTATGCCAAATAAACATCCCACATAATATTTCATCACAACACATAATAATATGTGCTATTTTTATTTCAGCCTTTTATTTCATTTTTATTTCATGAAATGGAGTGTCGGAAGGAGCTTCATGAAGCCCAAATTAAAAATGAAGAGAAGAAAGGGAGAATATTGGACCTAAAAGAAATTTTAGTGCAAAAGAAAATTGTTATGAGAAAATAATAAATTACTTCAAAAATATATTGTATTTTTACTATATATATATCACTTATTATGTTATATCTTACATAAGTATGTAATTTAAACTATTATTTGCTAATTCCTTTACAAACAAACATCAATCAAAATTCAAACTCCACATCAATCGTCAATAGAAATCAGTCAGTCGGTCAGCTGTTTTAAGTCGGCCATCTTGAATTGTTCCCTTATTAGAGGCTTATAGTAGGGTCCTTGCTTCAATAACTTTATGAAACACTTATTAAGCGGTTTGCTGCTATTGAACGTTTATGAATAACACTTTTTGGTAAATTTCTTATAACAAGCTAATAAGCCTTCTATAACTTTTTATGAATAAGGCCGTAGATCTATAAATTCGTGTCGCGGTGTTTGTTGCCAAACTCCTCCGAAACGGCTGGACCGATTTTGATGAAATTTTGTGTGCTTATCGGGTAGGTATGAGCATCGGCCAACGTCTATTTTTTATACTTACTTCTAAATGCTAAGGGTGGTCCACCCCAAAAATTTATTTTTTATTTTTTCGCAAAACAACGTTTGCGGGGTCAGCTAGTAATCTATAAAGTGTAGGTTATGAAAAAATCTCACCCCATGCAAACAGTCCTCGCCGTTGAGAAACGCCCTCACTGGCGAATCGTCTGTGATCGGATGCTCCTCGACTATCGCGATCTTCGCGCCTCCCTCCGTCACCTCCTCCACCTCGTTTAAAGGCTGCAGTTCGAACTTCAGATGTGTCTCGCCATCCTAAAATAACACAACACCTCTACTTTCATCTCTGTCTCTCTCTCTCTCTTATTTTATACGTTAATATTACAAAATGTGTAATCAAAATGGACCAGTCCTAAGAATTCTCTCACCAGATCTTCGCTTATATTCAACAATAATATAAATGTGCAACACCTTAATTCATTCAGTTCATAGTAGGAGTACGTCCAAAATATCATATCATATTTTATATTTCTCTAGTCGTATAATAAATGTAATTTAAAGTAGTTAAACTAACCTTTATTTTCTTATTTATTTAAAGAGTAAGTACATGATTTTTATTATATTCATCTTCTAATGTTCTATTAAGTATTTTGATTATTTCAAACTAAATTCGCATTCAAAACAAGCAAAAATGATTAATAAAAACTTGCGCAAGTTAAAGTTTAAAATGCAGATGAAAACTACAATCACACTTACCTTTTCAATTTTTTCAACTTTCAACACGGCTAGCATCTCTTTAAGGTCTCTATCCTTATCCTGCTAATTAAATTAATTAAAACAAATATTAAAAGCAAAACTCAAACAAGCCAAACCCTAAAAAAACTGCATTAACTACATAATAACAATACAAACGTGGCTGCTAAAAGTTAAATAAATGAATAACAGGAGTGTTTTAAAAACACATAAAAAAGACTAAACTATCAATTATGGGTGATGTGTACAAAATGATCAGTAAGTGACATTCAATTTTTTTTTAATTTAATTTAAATTTATTAATTTAATAATAATAAATCTAAATTTATTATTATTATTATCAATTAATCATACAACCGGATTGCATACTGAAATCATCGCTGACTGAACCGATAGCAAACTAATTTGCAAACCAATACTCCATTAAGGGCTCAATAAACACACAATATTAACTGAAGCGAACAAAAAAAAAAAGCCAAATACTTAAAACTCACACTATTAGCCAGCCTTATGCTTTGGTGTTGGAACCTGAGGGTGTCGACTTCCATTTTAAGCAGACCCCTCGGTCTCTTCGGTGCTTCACCAACGGGCAGACATTCTATTGCATTCTCACTGACGTCCGCAGGTTTGAACTGCGGATGTTCGCATAGTAGCGGCGATAAAATTATAATTTCATATTCGCATGTTGACGTCTCCTTGAAAGAGTACACTTCGTGTTTACCCTGAGTGTAGCAGACGTACTGTACTCTTGTGACGCGAGGTTTGCCGCTCAGATCGCAAAAAGAACCTAAAACGTTTTTTATTACAAGTCACTTAAAAGAGTTTGGGATACTGTTACACAAAATATGTATATTTTTCTACCAAAAGAAATGCAATTCTTGAGATTTCTTTTTTCATAGGGCCGGTATTTCAGTATTTTCAGTCTTTACTTAAGTCTTACATTTAACTAAGCTTTACTTTACCATAAAGCTAAGCTTACTCAGGAAAGATTTGTGTTGAGTGAAAGTTGAAATACGCTATAGTAAAGTTAAGCCTCACTTAAATTTTATTCCTAAGAATAGTAACAGTTGAAATACCGGCCCTAAAGACTCATCAGCTTAAGTGTTAGCTTAAGTTGCTTTTGGGAACTTATTTTAATATAGTTAGTCTAACTATATTTTCATATAGTCTATGTATATTATGTTCTAATGACTGTGTTCTAACAGATGATTTTTGGTTAGTAGAGTCTGGTACAACCCGTAAACAGCCCCTGTTTTCTATCAATTCTTTTACAAGACATGTAAAAACATGTGTGTGTTTTACATATTTTTTTTATCTAACGAATTTTTTTTTGTTTTTATTGATAATAATAAACATAAATGTTTTCATACCATCGTCCATGACAATTTCAATTGAGGGCAAAGCAACTCTTTCCACTTTGGTTGTCTTTACTGGCAGTTTAGCCTCTTGCGCTGCCTTCATCTTGTTTTCCAGTTTCAAATGTTTTTCTAAATTCCAAAAGCCAAGATAATATTCTTGCACCTTTACTTGCTTCCCTGTAATACAGAAAAATTATTTTTTATTTTAATTAAGAAAAAAGGTTTACTACTAAGAAAAAAAGTTTAATGAACGAAATTCTCAAACACAATTAATCTTTACAGTGGCAAAATATGTTATCCATCAGTAAAGATTAGGAAATGTTGTATTAAGGTAGCCTTGGTGACTAAGTCCGAAGGAAAAAGGATATAAAATAGAAAACCTTTAAAATATGACACTGTGACAGTTGAATTACAGAAATACAGAAGCCTTATTACAGTTGAAAACTGCATCTAGTCATTACTTACCATCTCTCTCGTCGTGATACTGTTTAATGTATCTACCGTGACATACTTCGTAACTCCAATAGCTCTCTAATCTGTAGGAACATATATTCTGGGAGAAGAGTGGCTTTAGAAGTTTCAGAGGTGTGGGTCCATCATATTCTTCGCTGCTGGTTGTCACATTCTTTTCTAATTCTGGCAAACGACACTCGTATTGTTCTTGATCCTGTGTCTTGACTTTTATTATTTCATTGTTCTGTAATTAATTTAAGTAGACACATCAGATTTTACCAATAAGCAAAGTGGTCATGAAGAAATATGTAATAATAATATTGAAAAGTTGTTTCTTTTCATTATAATGTGAAACAGAATCTAATACAAAGCAATTAAGATACATTTCCTTGTAATTGTAATTATTTTATGCCTTAAAATTAATTAAACTTTGTAATATTGAAGACAAGTTTAATTAACACTATTATGTGAGTGCAGAGTGGATTAGAGTGTTTACCACATCCAATGTGAAGACTGGCGATCCAATCTAACGATCAGTTCTAAGGATTGGATTGGTACCTGTGTGTAAGCCTTTAATTGGAAGACTTCATAAGTGTATCATTAAATAGTCTTCCAGAACAATCTTTTCTATAACAGTTAAAGAAGGTACCTAATTATTGTTCTTAGTCCACATCTCAAATTTATTAACATCTCAAACTAATTAAAAGCCAAATAAAATTAACCCACATCTGCCGTTTTGGCTGCCGAGCCTTAGACCAACTGAGTGATATTCAGTTGACTATTAGGGATAATTATAAGAATATACATACCTATATTGAATTGTTGCATAAAATTTTCAATAATTATGTTACATACCTTAGGTTTATTGTTGTCGTCTTGGGCATGATTTTCAATACTTTCTGATACACCTGGCCAGTTTATTCCAAATAGTATACTATCATCAAACCCTTTAAAATCATGTTCAATATCAATGCACAACACTAAACCTAATACTACACAAACTAAAAAACAAGAATATTTCCACATATTTTATAAATCTCTTATACATATATACATTATTGTTTCAAAATAAAATTTATCAATATTTATTGCAGAATTCAAAACACTGTTTTTTATGTTTTATTTCATTTTCATGCACGTATTATTATAGAAAACAGAAGTCATGAAAATAAAATTAGAAAATGCTAAATATAGCAACCAAATTAGAATGTCATCACTAAAGTGGAATTGTTCTGTGAACTTTGCTCCTTGTCGGAAGGGTTTTAGACTACTTTTGAATTTGGTAGGATTATCATCAGATGATTTGGTGAGCTGTCATTAGCTAAAATTGCCGAAATAAGCATAATAACGCAGACTATAAATAATACTGTCAAACCAGTAGGTGTCATGTAAAGATATTTACATGGTGATGTATTAGGTGAACGTTAAAGTCAGATGCAGTGAATATTTAATTGGTTATAATCAGGTATACACTCTTTATCTAGACGGGTACAACCATTTATTATCTAGTTACATAATTACAAACCTAAAACAGCGTAGTTTTTAGTTTAACATCTTAGTTTGTTTAAAAGTATTTTTCATAATCTATCGATACAAGTAGTCGTGAATTGAAACGTAGCATCAGTCTGACATTTAGAATCATGACATGACATCAATATTAATCTGAGTTGAGTCTGAGTCAATCAAATCAAAATGGCGTTTAGTTTTCCAGCCTTTTCTTATATTATAGCGTTAATTGTAGATGCATTTCTTATATTTTTTTCGATATTCCATGTAATAGCATTCGACGAACTCAAAACCGACTATAAAAATCCAATAGATCAATGTAACAGCTTAAATCCAGTTAGTATTTAATCATCTAGTTAACACCCCTAATTTTTTGGAGTTTTATCTAATTTTCTGTCTTTCCAGTTGGTGTTGCCGGAATATTTGCTACATTTGTTTATAAACATACTGTTCCTGTTATCGGGAGAATGGTTTTCGTTGTTAATAAATGTACCTTTGATTTTGTATCATATACATAGGTAAGTAAGGTTATGTTGTTATGTTCTCTGAATATTAATTTAAATCAGGCGTAATATGTAAATATTCGATGTCCCGTTTCTTTCTTATATTTTAATTCTGTGATACCTTTGACTGCGTTATTTTTCCGCTTCATATTATGGCATTAATTTTAATATAAATTAAGGCACTTCATATTAATGATTTGCTGTAATTTGCTTAGATGTTTAAATATTGTAAAAGAATTTTATCATCGTTCTATGCTGTAGTCTGGACTCTACAGACCTCTAGATTTGAGCCCTGTGACTTATGGAATGTAATAAATAATGTTTGCCTAAACTTTGACAACTGAGACCAATTAAGTAGTATTTTTCTTTAAATAACTTTATAATCCATGCAAATTATTTCACATAAAAAGTCCAAACTTATTTGTTTAAACTGTTTCATATGTCCTTTTAAATAAATATTTACTGCTTTTTGAGCTACATTTAAATTTGCAAAATTCTTGTGAAGGTTATAATTAAGATTATAAATCTTTATTTGCAGATATAGAACACGGCCTGTTATGTCTGGCCCAGGTCTCTATGATCCCACAAGTATAATGAATGCAGATGTTTTGACAATTTGTCAAAGGGAAGGTTGGATCAAGCTTGCTTTTTACCTGTTGTCCTTCTTTCTATATTTGTATGGGTAAGTTATAAATAAATATAAATTCACACATTCCACACAGCACCATCTAGTTCCAAAATAAGCAACTTAATGCTTGTATTATGGATACCAAACAGTTGATATATTACATACAATACTTTTTTTTTGTAAATACATACATATTATAAATACAAAATATCCATGACTCAGGTACAAAGGTAAAATGTTAACACATAATAACATTTGCCCCTAGCGGGATTCCAACCCGCGTCAAAAAGTTACGTGTCGTCAAAAAGTTACACTTTTAATTTTATTTTTAGCAGTTTTGATTATAGTATATTAGTAGACCTATTAGGTAAAAGCCAATAATATCTGAGTTAAATACTTAGTTATTAAGCTTGAACCACATAATATCTTATTAAAAATTTACTGAGAAAGGTTCAATTATCATGTATGTTCTTTATTATTTTAACCTTATGTATCATTTATTATTTTAAAACTACATTAATAGTGGATATGGCATACTGGATTCAGATCATAAACTACTCAGACTATTCAGGTCATAACATCTTACTTTTCAAGGTTATCAACACACTTGCAACGTCATATAGGCGACGGTAGCCACCTACCATCAAGCTATTGATTTGCCAGTAGACAGTAAAAATAATACTTCTTCGAAATTTTGGTATTCATCAAATAAAAACAACATGAGTTGTTTATACAAAAAGTATGAATTAGTGTATAATGCATAACAATACCAAAGAGGACTGATAAGATGTAGTACTTCTCAGTAGATCTACTTTTTGGTTGGATTTTAATTGTCTTTTTGAGAATCTGTCTGTATAGGAATAAGTATTCATCCTCCCATCAACTAGACCATCATTATAAAAAAAAATCCTTCTAGGTTTCACTAATTTTCACTTATTTATTACTTTATCAATGTTGAGATTTATTATTCAAAAGATATTAAGTAAAAATGTTTTGTTTTCAGAATGATTGTGGTATTAATTGCTGCATAAATTATACCATCAGAGTAAGTTATAATTTATTGTTACTGTAGTTGCCCTAAGATAGCATCCGTCAAACGAACAATGGAGTGTTGATTCTTAGTACATATGTGTAATTATGTGAGTGAAAGTATTTTTGGATAAATTAAAACTTTAATAATAACATTTGTTTGTTTTATTTATTTTAGAAACTAAGTATTTAGTTACCTTTTCGTCATCATCATCCGTCATCATCATCTCAGCCACAGGACGTCCACTGCTTAGTTATAGGCTAACTAAAAATCAACAATAGTTAGTTACCTTTTAGCTTATTATAAATGTTTAATGTGTATATATTTTATTTTTATTTTATTTTATGTGTATATAAATGTGAAAGTTTCTTTATTACTCTTTCACACAAAATCTACTGAATGGTTTCTTTCGCCAGACAGGCTGCTCAAATGCAGTGGGATCTGTCACTACTTTACAAATACAGACCAGAGCCAAATTTTCAAAGATGGTGCAACCAGGAATCGAACCCGAGTACTTTGAGACAGCATCAAGGCAAGCACCTTAACCACTCGTTTATAGCTATTGCGACAAATTCAGTGCTAAATAGTTTTTTGATAGGGACTCTACCTAGTTATGTAATTTTTTTATGACACCTATTAATTATATGCCTATAAAACAGTTTTCTCCTACAATGTCTAATATTGCTACATTATTATTAATTTTTATTGCCAACTAATGCCAAACCAAACACGTGCAATTACACACTTAAATAAAATACAATAGGCAATAACTATAATGGTAATAATAAGTAGATTACATAGTAAAAAATATTTGTATCACTTAATTTCTTCCTATTATATTTACCCGTACCTACAGATAGATGCGAGAACAATTTTCATGTGTATCATTGTCATACAATGTCCTACCTGGACATTTATGTATAAAAAATTCATCATCATTATCTCAGCCGCAGGATGTCCACTGCTGGACATAGGTCTCCCCATAACTTTCTAATAGGACCGGTCAGAAGCAGCCTGGAACCACCGTTGACCCGCGGCCTTTATTAGGTCGTCTGTCCACCTTGTGGGTGGACGCCCACAAGGTGTACGCTGCGCTTGCTGGTCCGTGACCTCCACTCGAGAACCTTCCGGCCCCAGCGGCGTCGGCTCTCCGTACTATATGCCCTGCCCACTGCCATTTCAACTTACTGATCCGCCATTTTATGTCGGTAACTTTCGTACGTCTACGGATCTCCTCATTTCTGATTCGATTTCGCAGTATAACCCCGAGCATTGCCCTTTCCATAGCTCGAAATAAAAATAAAAAAATAAACTTCAAAACTTCAAGAACCATATGTGACTTAAGAACTGTAGTCGCACCAAACTTTGTACCGCCCGAACCCAATAACTCGATTGCAGCGCCACCTATCGAGTCCAATCGCGAATCTGATTTATTCAAAAAAAATTCAGTCCAGTCTTTTAGGTGGAGATCAATCACATATAACGGACAGAAATATATATAGGTATAACAGGTAAAGTTTAATTAATAACTAGCTAGGCTTGTTTAAAAATAAAATTAACTCATCTAAATTTCCTATGTCAGGTTATCATCACTAACCTCGGTTTGACGAAAAAATAAAACATAACTTACAAAGTTACCATATTACCTACTTATATTTTTTACTGAATTACCTACATGGGGGAAAATCTAACGGAACGGTAGCAATACTAAATCTATGGGGAAAATACATACGTTACCTAATTGTTTATGTAAAAAATCTTTACTACAACGATTTGGCAAAAAAACGACAAAAAATTGTTCGCGCTTAAAATCTACGCTGAATAGCGGTTCGCTCCAATTTTATTCTTTTGTTGTCAAATTTTTGCGGTTCCGTTATTTATAATATAAGATTGTGCGTCCGCAGAATACTTCTAGCTAGGGCCCATTCATTCTAGCAAACAATACTCTTATAATGATAAACCTCTCTGGGTATCTCTTCAGTCCTGAAGGAGAGCGTAAAAACATTTATTCCATATAATTTTTTACACTCTCGCTAGCGAGTACGGTCATTATAAACGTATGCTAGAACCACCGGTCTCTGTCAAGAGCCAACTGGAACAGTTGCTCGACCGAGGCAATGCCAGTCCACTCCCGGATGTTTCTCAAGAAAGACTTCCTCCTTCTACATGATTAACTGAAGCAGACATCTGCCGTGTCTAAGCAAGTGGCCAAGAAAGTTGATAAACCCAGAGATATACTATTTCGTTGGATAAACCAGTCTAGGTAATTCTCCATAACGTTTAAAAAGACTTTACCGTCACAGGGACCTAAATTTCAGGTCTGCTACAGCTTACATAGCATGGGTACGTCGATAGACAATAGGTAGTAAGATAAATGATTACCTAAAGGGATAGGTAATTTTTTCAAACTTTTACAGTAGTGGTAACATTTTTTGTTTATTTTTGCATAACCCAATTAATCAAAAGATGGTTATAGGGTTATTTAATGAGCTACCTAACATCACGCAGCGACTCTTAGGCGCCAAGCAACAAGATAAATCAATAGCGAGTGTGCGCGTGGCTAAACTACGAGCAATAGCGAGAGGCGGTGACCAAGTTCGGCAGCCCGAAGAAATCCGATCATTACCGAGAAAGTCGTATGTACCTATTCGGTTTAAATTAAACCCCGGGCTAGTTGTACCTACTTAATTGTTTGAGTTAGTGACCTGACATGCCCCGTTCCACATACACTGAACTCTTTAGAGAACAGAACAATACATGCTACGAGTATTACAGATACATTCGAAATCTCTGCTTGGCAACGCTCCGCTTATGCTCATATTTATGAGATGAGCATAAGCGAGAAATCTAGACTTTATCCGGGGCTTAAAACTCATCAGTAAACTTAAGTACTATAAATGGTTTTCTTATCTCTTAGATGCAAGTATACTTAAGTAGTGTTGCTATCAAGAAGGATAACGCTATAAGTAGGTATGTAGGTGAAATTTGTTGTATAAGATTGTCATTGACAGATTGATAAGATATCCGTTGTCTGGGTGAATCTCTGCGGTCACGGTTTTACAAACGGATCAGATAAGTAGTCTATTAAAATCTTGCTACATTCTACGTGAAGAATCCATACTAATATTATAAAGTAACTCTCTGTATGTCTGTCTGTTACCTTTTCACGCCTTACATTGTCAGGAATATAAAAATACTCTGGAAAAAAAAAATGTCGTATAAAGCTTTATTTCACTTATGGTATTCTGTAAGTTTACTGCCACCAGACGGGCTGTCCAAAAGACTACGAAATGCAGTGCCACTACTGTCCAAAATCAGACTAGAGACAACTTTGAAAAGTTCATTTCCAAAATTGACCCGCCGGGAACCCAGGGCCCCTGAAACGTTAGGCAAGCGCCCTTACTACTCATCCAACAGGCTCGTCATTTCCAATACCTACTTGAAAGTAAATAGGAAAAATGGCGCACTGAGGTAGGAAACAATAATAACTACTACTCACGATAGTAACTATTATTTAATCTGTGCTACTACACATGAACTATTCTATTTTTGTACGAGTGCCTACAATTTTAAAAAATATGACTTATTCCAACGATTTAAAGTTTATAATTTACACTCAATCGTTGTTTAATTTGTTTAAAAAAATATACTAATCAATAGTTGATATACTAAAACTAGTAGGTACAGTAGCCGCAGGACACTACGTTTCACAGTCATTTGCAATCGTGAAACAACAGCATAAGTACTTATGTGCTGTTGTGTCGATAAGTGAATAAGGGATGCCAAAGCCCATTACCCCATCCCTTCCTTATCCCTTATCCTAAATCCTTCTATGTTCGGCAGCGCATTCGAAACACCTATGGCGTTGCTTGTGTTAACAGTAGCCTACCATCATACCATCAAGTGGACTGTCAACCTGTCTGTCGATCTTACAATATAAAAAAGGACTTATACTTATACTTGGGTATTATAACTATTTTTTATAGTTACATTTAATTACAGTTTTGCATAATACCTACAATAAATACAAATTATGACATTCCTCCTTACAACCATAGGTAGGTACTTACCTACAAATATCTTATTATTAAAATATATCACCTGTTTTAACTATTTTTGATGCAGTAGATATATGTTTATTTTAAAGTCAAAAGCGTAGGTTATCGAGAATAAACTTGACCCTCCCAACGATATCGCGAATAAAATAAACTGTCAAGACGCAGACAAAACTGTCGAGCGCTGAAATGAAAATAACGTATTAGGTCGACATGGGCGAACGAACGATGTGACTGTGCTATAAACTACAGTATTCCCTTGGCCGCGGAGTAAGCAGCAATGCGCGCGACAAAAACACATTGCTTGTATATATTGACAGCGATTTTAGCGCTTTCAAGCGATGTCAGCGCTGCACGCATTCTTGGACTTTTCCCGCATACCGGCAAGAGTCATCATATGGTGTTCGAACCTCTGCTGCGAAAACTAGCGGAAAGAGGACACCATGTCCACGTCGTGTCTTTTTTTCCTGCGAAAAATCCGCCAGCGAATTACACTGATGTCAGTTTGGAAGGCATCGCGGCGTTGGGGGTGGAAACTATTGACATGACTCATTTCGAAGAACCCAATTTAATCTTGGATAGGCTTGGACTGGGAAGAGTGTATAAGCAGATTATGGAGTTCCACCCGTTGGCTGAAATGGCTTTGAATGTTTGTAGAAAATTAGTGGACTGGCAGCCCCTGAAGGAAGCTTTAACAAAGGAATATGATCTGTTGATTGTTGAGAATTTCAACAGCGATTGTATGCTCGGCCTGGCGCATGTTTATGGTTTGAAAACACCAATTGTTTCATTACTATCGAGCGGGCTGATGCCGTGGTCATCAGAACGGATTGGAGTAAGCGATAACCCTGCTTATGTACCAGCGATAAGTTCAAATTTCGCGAAGCCCATGACTTTCTTGGAGCGTTTGGAGAACACATTCGCTTTGACTACACTCAAATTATGGTTCCGTCATGCGGTGCAGTTGCAAGAGCAAGCTATTATTGAGAAGCACTTTGGTAAACGGATACCGGATTTGCAGGATCTAGCACAGAATACTTCCTTGATGCTGGTGAATACCTTCCACAGTTTGTTTGGTGTAAGGCCTATGGTTCCTGGGTTGGTGGAAGTGGGTGGCATGCATTTGGATCCCACTAGGAAAGTTATACCGAATGTAAGTGACATTTTTTTTTAAAGTAAGTTTTAAATCTTTATAATACATTACCAAAGAAAGAAACAATATTTAAAATCCTTATATTCTAATTAATAAATGGACTGTTTAAATGGAAAAATTATATTTCATACCGCGAATCGCCCTAGATTGTTTTCATAAATTTTTTCTTCGGTGTTTCAACGAATATTTGAAAAAAAAAAAAATAGCCAGCCCATAATAAAATTATCCAGCCATTCTCGAGTTTTGCACTTAGCAACATAATTATTTAGTGATATTTTTTTTATTTATAATGTATATATGTAATTATTTATATGTAATCTATGTAGATTACACGAGTTTTATTAAAATTATATGTGGCGTCAAATCAATAAAAAAAACATGTAAATATTTTTTATGTATATTATTTTCAGTATGCATTGAAAATGCTAATAATTCTACATTATTTTATTATTTACTAGCGACCCGTTCCCTGATCGCACAGTTGGTTTTTTCTGCAAATAGTATACACATACATACATAAACCCTCATAAACCTTCCTCGTTTATCGCTTTAGAAGAAGTTAGCGAAGAAAGAGACAGAAACGAACTATTAAAAACATCAAATATTTAATTACACACTCATTTTATCCAATGCCTCATATTAGCTCATTATAATTTAAATTTAAATATGCAATATTATTATTATATGAAAAAAAGTTTATTTATTTACGAATGCTTACATAACAATTAGTTTATTTTACTTAAACATTTATTTACATAATATATACGCGTATTTAGCAATAGTATGTAAAGTTAACGCTACTGATCATTATCAATTAACACAATGACATAAATTATAGTCACATCATACCTACATTAAAAATTGTGTTTAAAAATTTCTTAGAAATAATCTTCGTCATTTCTTTTACCTAAGTATATCCTTATCCTTTCATATAATAAAACAAAGTCCCCCACCGCGTCTATCTGTCTGTCTGTTCGCGATAAACTCAAAAACTACTGCACAGATTTTCATGCTGTTTTCACCAATGGATAGAGTGGTTCTCGAGGAAGGTTTTAGCATATAAATTTCAACGCGGGGCGAAAACAATTCTTTATACAAGAAAAAAGATATACCTACTTAAAAGATAATTAAATTAAATTTCATATTTTTAAAAACAAATAATACAATATAAAATTTATGGAAAACTAAAAAATGTATCAATAATGTTTTTTTAATGTACCTCCGTCTCTTGTTTATTTTCAAAAAGTTATCATAGAATCAAAAATAGAACGAGATTACAGTTTTCTTGACCGAATTATTTGTTTGATAAAAGTAATCAATGTGAAATCCGTGAACTACTTGTGTATACTTAGTTACAGCACAGAAAGCCTTAACTAAGTATAACTGAACAGAAAAGAACATAATTTTTTTCACGCAAATAAAACAGTACTGACTCAAAAAACAAATTAAATATTTATCTATAGGTACTAATATTACTATAAGAGAGAAGATTTGTACTTATGTCACTTTTTCACGTAAAAAAACTTCTGGGCCGATTTTAAAAATTCTTTCACCAATAGTCGAAGTTCGAAGTCGCGTGCAACAGCTAGTAATTTTATAAAATAATCGTATTACCTACGGCATGTTTAAGGTTTCGTAAGCCTCATAATAAGAACGCTGTAACATCAGAATCTGTATTTATCTACTAGCGACCCGGCTTTGCACGGATGCAAAAACAGACAACGGCGGACAGCGACATTCTCTATTAATAAACGACTCGTGTCTGTACTTACATTAAATATTTAAAAAAAAATTGTACACGTATCTAGTTTTTAGAATTTCGCCTGTGGCGCGCTGGCAATTTTCACTGATGTATTGTAACAAGCTTTCTGTAACATACCACCTAGTGTTTGTTTCATTCCAATTGGTTTACAACCAAAAAGTTATACCAAATACCAAAATTATGAAAACTGCGGGTGCAGCTATTTTTAAAATAAATGTATGAACAAAAATAACGCTTCTGACCCACCGTACCACCGAGCATACCCCCAGTGAAAGAGATATTGATTCATAGCAACGTAGCGTGACTTTTCTCCATCTGGATGGAACCGTCCTGATCGAAGTTTGGCACTAAATCGGTGGCCATGACCCAAAAATCTTTTAGGGAAACACCCACATTTGTTTATTTTCACTTCGTTCTAAATAACAATGCTAATGTTGCGTGAAACGCTGTAAGACTATGTAAGAGACTCTTGTTGTAATTTTTGAGTAGACCAGCATTCATCAAAGTCAACGTCTGCTTGGATAACCATGCATTGCCAGTCAGTTTCTCCATATAAAAGTCGAAGGATTATGTAAGCGGTTATCTTTATCGCTATACATTTTAAAACATTGTTTTTATCCGATTCCGAGATAGTGAATAACGTTAGCGATATTAATAATAATATTTTGGAAACAATAATTTTATTTTCCACGTTCAAAATTTTTAAGGTGGAACTTCGACTATGGGTAACGGGGCAAGGTCCACAAATCCCGTCAGAGCCTTGTAGTATCGCCCATGTAGCTCCTTTCCCTCATACATTCTTACGGTCTTCAGTGCTAAAAATCACTGGCGAACGTCAGTTCTCGTATGCCAGAGTTAGTGGCGTGAGGTTTTTGTCGATTGCTACAACGTTGCGATGTGAACTACAAAGACTGTAACCGCGATTCCCAATTTCCGTGATACTAATTATATTATGTATTAGTTAATTTTTTATTTAACCAGAATAGTTTATCCATTTTTATTATTATTTGCTAAAATATTAGATTATTTGTAGGTATTATATACTTACTTAGTTAAAAACGCACATATTTAATTGCATTGGTAAATTAAGCATTAAATGCATCAACATACCAGTAACTATTTCTGGTTCTTAAATAGGAAATCCTATTTTTTTAAGGTAACGAGAATGCATTTATGCAACGTAGTGCAGTGGGTGCGACAAAAAATAAAGATTGCTTTTTCGTAGCGTCGCGTCGCTTCGTCTAGTCATGATAATATTTGTTATCACTAGTGATGTACCAGATCGTTAAAAATATACATCTGCGGATACGGATCTTAACTTTTTCACTCAATCGGTGTCGGTGTGAGTGACCTTGAAACGATAGTTGACGCCCGCCACTTGACGCTTGCATTATAAAGGTGCCAGATACTTGATTTTAAGAAATAAAAAATAATCTAAGAAATGGAATTTAATAGTTTTGCATAGCTACCTAATCACCTATAATATGTAGAATTTCAACTAAGAATTAAAAATTAATAAGGTAAAATATCCGGTCTTAGCTGCCGAATCGAATCTTTCTTTTTTATAAGTACCTATACCTCATAGTGGTAAGGTCGTCAGGAACGAAGATATAGGCAAAAAACTGAAAAAATGTAACTTTTTCACCGTTTTTTGGCTGTCAAAAGTTATGCTCACCTAATTTAAACCTAATCACTACAAATTTTCAGCTTGGCTGGAGTTTTCCCGAAGTGCAATCCCAAAGTCACTGTATTATATGTATACTAGCTGATGCCCGCGACTTCGTCCGCGTTCTGGATGAAAGGTACCCTATGTCCTTTCTGGTGTCCCTGACAACGTGTATGCAAAATTTCATTGAAATCCATTCAGCAGTTTTTGCGTGAAAGAGTTACTAACATCCATACATACATCCATACATGCAAACAAACTTTCGCATTTATAATATTAGTAGGATGTATAATATCTAAAGGAATACTTATCTATTTATTTGAAACTGCATGCGCGTTATAAATTTATATAGGTACTTACAAGATGCAGTCTCAGTGAATTTGATTGCACGTTGTTGCACTCAGGTCTCAGACTAGATACACAACTCACGGCCAATTTGCTTATCATCTTCATTACCTACTTCATGCGTTATTTTATCTTTTGTGAAGCATGTGTATGTATTCGTACTTGTAAGAAAATAAACATTAGTGGCATTGGATAGCGAAACGCAATTTCTTATATTGTAAATGCGCGAAAGCGAAAAAGGATCTATGAATGTTCTCTCTTTCACGGAAAAACTGCCTAACTTATTAGATAAAAGGCCCACATACGAGTATACCTAGCTTATTTCCTGGATTAACATATAGGATACTTTTGACCCTCCGGAGAAATTCACCAGATTCACAATTAATCACATTCTAGACTACGGTTCTCGACTCAATTAATTTACATGGAAAATGTAATAATATTATGATAAAACTAGCTGTTGCACGCGACTTCGTCCGTGTAACTTTATAAAATATAGCCTATATGTTACTCGCTGATAATATAGCTTCACAACAGTGAAAGAATATTTCAAATCGGTCCAGTAGTTTCGGAGCCTATTCAATGCAAACAAACAAACAAACAAATCTTTCCTCTTTATAATATTAGTATAGAGAATTCGTGGAAAAAGATGTATATTTTCTCAGGTGTTATAATATGTTTTTTTATTTGTAAACCTGGAGTCCTGGACGAAGTCATAGGAACAAGCCAGATACTGAGTTTAGCTATCCTAAAGTGAACAGCCCATTTGGCGGCACTAAAAAGACTGCTGTATTTCGCTGGTTGGGTTAAGTATAGCCAGAATAAAAAGTATAGCCTCTATTTTTCCCACCAGGATGCGAAATTTCAATTCAAAATCACTTTAGTAGTCAGAAAAATATGACAAATGAAATATTTCACATTTATTAATGTATTAACCAAAACCTTGAAAATTGGTTTTGGTTAGGTACTTATTGTTAAATGGGTGATTCTACAAAAGTTGGGTAACTTTTGACCATATTTTGTTTACTGTAGTTATTGAATCAAATTTCTACAAATTCGGGTGTTTAGGATAGCTGATCTAATGAATATATTGTTCCAAATCGGGCCAGTCACTTTTCGGCTCTTTTTTTTAATATAATCCTGGTCAATTTTTTTAGCATGCCGCATGATGTTTTAAACTGAAATATGAAATAGAAATGCTTATACACGGTAGCAATTAACATAAAAGTGCTCTAAAACAAATAAAACATCAGTATAACTGACAACGGACTGACGCCAACGGACTGACAAAAATACATAAATTTGATGCTATAATTAGAACTAATGTTTCTTTTGGTAATTTCGAGTATCAACAAGCTACATTTTGACAAAACATAGTTAACTATGTATAAATCAAAATAAACCTCGGGTTAACAAGAAAATAACGACTCACCAAGAGACTGATATTTTGACTGGATCAGCACGTGTATTACAAGGTAAACACAACTCTAGCACTGGTACAGCAATAACAGCCATAAAATGGTGCGGTCCGCAGCTAACTTCATTACTAACTTTAAAATTCTAACAGGGATTTCACCTTGAGTTGGTGATATTTGGCGAGAATTTCAAGTTTAAACAACACACAACGGACTGACGAAAAAAACTAAACACAAAGTTTCTTATTTTTTTAAAAATAAAGTGGAGAATATTACATTATGAAAGTTGTAGTATACATTACTATGTACTTCACAGATTGTAGTGAATTAATAAGTTTTCTTAAATCGATGATAATGTTTAACAGACAATCACTTGACTGCTGGTTTTCGGGATTGTGACATGCCAAAGGACTGACTTTTTAAACATTTATTGTGTTTTTTTACTAACTTGTATTTAAAATAAAGAGCTGAAATTGGGTGACCAAATAAGGGACTTTTAATTATTTTAAAATAAAATGTAATAACAATAACATATAATAATACTTCGTATGTATTGGCTGATGACATTGAGTTACCCAATTTTTGTATATTCACCCAAATATACTTTACACAAATATTTTACATAATAATGACGTCTTAGCCGAGTTTATATTATTCACTGTAGTGTACAAAACGTTTTGTGTATATGCGTGTAAAGAAAATTAACTTAAGTTACCAATTGTTACTCGTGACGTCACACAACAGCTCAAGTATGATCACAATAACGTGTCAAATTAAGTCAAATGCACTGACTTGGGTAGTGAGATAATTATTTTTTAATGTTAAGGTCGTCAGACAGGCTGACGGTCTACTTGATGGTAGGTATACTCGTAAGTGGTTATAACACAAGAAACGTCACCGGTGCTTTTATTAGTACCTACTTATATACTTAGATGACTAAAATGTCTTCTATATTCTGAGTAATTCCATATTTGCTATTTTATGAATTTTAGAAATATTGTTAACTAGCTGGTGCCCGCGACTTCGTCCGCGTTCTGGATGAAAGGTACCCTATGTCCTTTCTGGTGTCCCAGACAACGTGTAGTGTATGCAAAATTTCATGGTGATCGGTTCAGTAGTTTTTGCGTGAAAGAGTTACAAACTTTCGCAATTATAATAGATATCAGTAAGTACGGATCTTTTCTCAATATTTGTGTTGGTTCGCCTACGGCCTATGGTTAAATTGAATAATATCAAGTTCGGAGGAAAATGCAAGTCCGCTCTCGATCCAAACCCTAAACTATCAATCAATTAAAGTCAATAGCTTTGACCATGAATCAATTTCTTGTCAATTGTCTTTAATAAATTAATAGATCAGATTCAAATTATAAAATTGGACGATTGGTATCAATTTACCTAGACTTCGAAGAATACTGTTATTGTACCTAAAAATTGACAATTGAATAAAGTTAATGAACACGTATTGTAAACAACTAAGAAAAATATTAAGATTTCTAAATTCTAAATCTGATCTTGCAATAAATGTTGACAGCAAGGAATTTTTTTTCTATTGCGCGAAATTTTTATTACTTTAGTTTGAAATACACACTAAAGTCTAAAGTAATAATCTTCCCTAGATCTTCCCAATAATACTCCCCAATTTGCCAATTTATGACTACGATACTCAGACATATCTGAACTAACACTATACTTTGTACACCTACGTACCTACATACCTACGTAAAAAAATCGCTTTTTATGTATTTGCACTTAATACCTACCACCATAATAGTACAAGTAGTATTGTTAACAAAACAGATGCTACCCAAATACCCAAGTTCATGTAAATATTAACTGATATTTCTATGCTCTATTCCAGTGGCTGGAGAAATTCCTAAACGAATCTGAACATGGCGTGGTGCTGTTCAGTTTTGGTTCCCTCATCAAGACTTCTACGATACCAAAACACAAAGAAGAGATCATAGTCAAAGCACTATCAAAGTTGAAGCAGAGAGTCATTTGGAAATACGAGAATCCCGATGCTGAAGCTGTGCTCGATGGAAACATTTTGAAAGTTAAATGGATTCCACAATACGAGCTGTTGCGTAAGTGTTGATATTTTTTTAATTTTTAATAAATGTTTATTGACTCTTATGCAATCCTAACTATAAATTATTTTATACTAGCGAGCCGTTACCGACTTTATATAGGTGAAATTTAGTTTCTGAAAATTTTATATGAAATCCGAAAATTTTATATGAAATAGCGAAAACCGCATGAAAATCCGTTCAGACTTCATAATTTTTTGACATGATCGCGAACATACAGGCATACTTTGTTTTATAATACTTAAGAATATAAACCTTACGTAAATATTTTCTAACTTATGGTGAAAACCGTATCAAAAAGTGAAGTAGGTATAGTTTGAAGTTAAAAGCCACTCTTAAAAGTGAATTTGTTTCTTTGTTACACTTCATTCGGTTATCATAAAATTTTACAAACACGTTATCATGGGTATAAAAAATAAAAAGGATAGGTACGTTAAAAAAAAAGTATGGTTCCCTCCCCCCCCCCCCTTTCACGTTTCATCCAGAAAAAGTAGGTAAGTACATACTATTTCCGAGGGATGTCATAAATTACCTACTACTTACTCACTAAAATATCCAAACCAGAGCTTAAAAGTTCATTTCCAAATTTGATATTGCCCGGAGATGCTTGTTTAGACGGTTTATTCCCATTACGGCACCTTCATCCGACTTGATCAATGAGCTCCTCAAAAGTTATTTCCATAAACAATCTTCTAGGAAGCATCAAATTAACTCTATATATAGGCACAAGTTCTAGTAAGAAACGTGTAATATTAAATAGCTCGGAGTAATATTAAAACGTCTAGCACGCATTACCACAAAATTTGCATGTTACTTAGTAATGGCATTATGGCATTAATGCGGTAATAATTTCCTCGAATTTTCTATTTTATCATTCAATTACTATATTTAGCGACCCTTTCGCTTCACACGGGTGCAATTTCATGTTCATAAATCTTTTTTGTATTTCGCTCTGTTCATTAGCAATAACCATATCAAATTTAATTGTTTGCTTTAGAACATTGCTTCGCAATTATTTTGTCCTGTATACCACTTTGTGTGCACTTTAGAAATGTTGTCAATTTATTTGGAAATTTTTCATTACATGACATCCCTTTCAGAGTTGACTAATAAAGTGATATAAAATGTTAAACTTACATCGATATTTCACTTTCTTATTCATTCATGCGTTACAAATCAAGCATAATTGTTTTCTTCCTATAGTTAAATGTATAATAATACTTAGATACTAACTACAAAGACAATGACATAATCAAAGATAATTGATTGGTCTCGCTGCGCTCGACCAGATAGAGCGCTATACAAAAGCGACAGCTCCGAAAATGTGGCAACTTTTTATTGTAGTGTGTGTAAAAAACCGTCACTTTTTAACACTTTTTACCCAGTTTTATTATATTTTTACACAGTTTCACTACGCAAACTAGTATTTTATTATGCCTAAAATTTAATAAAACATTCGGCACGTACACATTACAGACAGTTTGCAGTCTGACTGGCTCGGGTACGCCGAAATTGGCGTACTATTTTATGCCGCATTTTACAAGTACGACTGCGGTATCTAGTCGAGCGCACGTCATTTATCTATGGACATAATAATATTCTTATATATAAAATTCTCGTGTCGCAGTGTTTGTTGCCAAACTTCTCCAAAACGGCTGAACCGATTTTAATGAAATTTTGTGTGCTTATCGGGTAGGTCTGAGAATCGGCCAACATCTATTTTTCATACCCTAAGGGTTGTCCAAAATCAAAACCCCAAATTTTTTTTTATATGGCATTACAAGGTTTGCCCTGTATCTGTAGCTAGTATATCTATATATAAGTACCTACCTACTAATATTAAAAGACAGAAAAGTAAGTTATGTTGTTTGATTGTTAAGCTTTTACGCCTTAACTATTCAACCAATCATCTTAACTATACATATACTTACTGTCAGGGATACAGAAAAGAAACATAGGTTATTATTTAGGTACCTATACTTGTAGTATTGTAACGGAGGATAGGTAGGTACTACTTAGGTACGCTATCATCAAATGCACCGTCAGCTTGTCTGTCGATCTAAAATTCATGAAATAAAATAAAAAATGATAATGGACATAGTATAATTGGTACACATATACCTACTTAGATTATCATTTACGAAATTTACGATATCGTTCGAACAAAGATTCGTGTCATCACTTTGCTATCATATTATTTACCAGTTACCTATAGGTACCCTGGTTATACCTATTTGTAATATATTTTATACCTACCTATTTATAAATAACAAATTATCAATATAAAAACTACATATAGCATTGCAAGAAAACGAACACGTGTCTTGGAGTGAGATGATGTAACAAAACAGACGGGGACAGTCAGCATTTAGATTAGAATATCAATAGATCCATATACCTACTACTTAATTATACTTACATTGTAAATAAGGTGTGGTAGTATTTTGAATATATTATAATAATATAGGTAGGTAATAGATTGCTCTCCACCCTATCTATATTATTACTTATATAATACTAGCTGGTGCCCGCGACTTCGTCCGCGTTCTGGATGAATGTACCCTATGTCCTTTCTGGTGTCCCAGACAACATGTATGCAGAATTTCATGGTGATCGGTTCAGTAGTTTTTGCGTGAAAGAATTACAAACATCCATACCTACATCCATTCATCCAGTACGGATTCACCTAGAAATATATTAATACCTACTTACATATATGTGTCTTTACAGAGCATAAAAAAGTAGTGGCCGTAATAGCTCACGGTGGCATGTCTGGAACAGTCGAAGCAGTGTCAGCAGGGAAACCCATGGTCATAGTACCCTTCTTCGGAGACCAGCCGCTGAATGGCGCTTCGGCGGAAGCGATTGGTATCGCCAAAGTCGTGTCGTATGCGGACTTATCAGAGAAGACGCTATCAGAAGCTTTGGAATCTGTTTTAAGTGCTGAGTGAGTCAATAATTTATTGTTAAAATGCATCTTTACCTTACCAGTAAGATTAATGTATAGGTATTAAGGTATACCTATATAAATATTAAAAGGTAGATATATAAATACTAAGAGATGATTTTTAGCTCCCCAAAAAGTTTTTCAAAAATTGTTTGCAGGAAAATCACTGCTAAATGGACGAGGTATAGTGAAAATAATAATAATAACAACAACGCGCCTATAAAAATTGTGCCGTAACTGAATGAATTTCTATAAGATTAAATTTAAGATAAATTAAATCTTATAGATATAAAATTAAAAATTTAACTTTTGTTTACAGAACACGTTTAAACGCAAGACGTTTTGCAAAAATATGGAGAGACAGACCAGCCGAACCCATGGACACGGCTGTGTATTGGATTGAAAGGATAATCCGTTGGGGAAATCAGGACAATCTTCATTCGCCAGCGAGAAATCTTTCTTTAATTCAATACGCACTGCTGGATGTGGCTGCGGCGTTTTTCTTTATTATAATAGTTCTAATTGTAGCCTTAAAGTTAGCTATTACGATAATTTATAATTACATAACAGCTGGTTTTAGTAAAAAAGAGAAATTATCATAATTATTAAATTATTGCTTTTAGTGCGCAATTATTAATTGTAAGCTGATATTATAATCCCCTCGATGTGGTCGTGTATGAAAGTAATCTGGATTTTTAATTTGTCTACTTGTCTGTGTTAATATACTTAAATAATATAGAATGTTGACTCTGAAATGTTTAGACTTTTTAAAATAACCAGTTTATCGATAGGAATTTTTAAATTTTTAAACTATATGTACTCGTAACTCTAGCCGCATATTATTATGATAGTTAAGTACCTACCTACTTTGTTACAATAGTGTGCCAATTTAATATTTGTTATAATAATATTGCGAAGATAAAGTAAATAAAAATTTGAACATAAGAAAATACATAAGATATGAACTTAACGAAAATTAAGACTTAAGTAGGTAATTACCTACAAATAAAATGACGGCCAATTTTTCAAAAATACTTGTAAGTGCTTTAAAACAGGATTTGATACTTTAATAATATATTTGTTCTCATGTTGTTAATTGTTATCATATTAAATTTTCTAAAATATGAATGATTGGTTTTTATTATAACATAGAGATCTTTTTCAGACATTTAATTTGATTGCCTAGGTACCTACCTACTTCAAATTAGGTCTTTATAAATCTTTTTTCCACTATGTTATTAAGGTTTAAAAAAATATTTAATCTTACTCACATACATAAACTGAACAAGGCAAAACCTCTGTGAAATAACAGCATGTGTGTTTGTTTGTTTCACCGAGTGAAGTGAGTGAGTTAAGTTAATACCACTTAACTTATCAGAGCCCATTTACTTCTTATCCTAGTTAGGTCGGCAGTATTAGTTAGTATTAGTACTGGTGTACTATTTACTCTATGGTATTAGTTAGTAGTCGACTACCCTCAAGTGGACTATCAGCCTGTCTGACGACTTTACATTAAAAACAAAGATTAATCTCTACTTCTATTGATATCACCATAGATATAAAGTATAACGGTAGCAATACTAAATCTATGGATATAACAAAGGTTAATTGTTTGAACGGGCTCAATCTCTGTAACTATCAGTCGAATTTGAAAAAAATAATGGTGCGAAAGCTTTATGTGTAGTTTTAAACACATAAAAATTAGTAAGAATTTAAATAAATGTTGAATTAAAACACATGCGCTCAATTATATAAATTATGTATTTCTTGCATATATTAATTAATTAATAAAAATATGGATATATATAATTAATATATGAATATTAGTTATATACTATGTTAGTACATGTTAAACATATTTTGTTGCTGAATTAAAGCAAGCCGTTTTACAACAGATTTTCTCTTATTTATAGTTATAGGTTAAGCTTATATATTTTAAAAAACTATTTTGATCTCAGACTAGAATTTTCATGCACAATTCTTACTTCGAAGGCTAATATTTAAAAGGCTTATAAGATGTATATAATTTACCAATTGTGACTGCACTATAGTATTAAATGGGGTGTGCTTCTTATAATATATAACTAAGTATATACTTTCCTATAAGTATCACCCAATGCTATATGAACCACACAAAAATATTACATAAAACTTTAATTTTTTTTAACAATATTTAAATGTATCTACTTCACATTCATTGAGCACCTTCATTCACTAGTGCCATCTATCGGATATCTGCTTTAATAAAGCTTTCTTTAGTATCTTTTTAAAAAGGCTGGGCATATATTGAACATTTTTAAATAGTATAAAACAAAGTTGTCTGTCCCTCTGTATGTGAGCTCAGATTTTTAAACTGCTAAACGGATTTTTAATCCATGCGAAGCCGGATATTTATATGTTATTTAAATAATACCCGCTATATAGTATTATATAAATTAAAAACAGATATTTTAATGAGATTGTGTGACCGACAGACAAACAACCCATTAAGACGGGACCCATTAGTCTTTTTTAGATCTATGACAACAGTAATATTTTTATATTTTTAAAAGATCCCTAGAGAACCTTATATTTAAGTGGTGTATAGAACTAGATTGCTATATATTATTTTTACTTAAGCAAATCATTTTCTAGTGTTCTAATTTTCAGAGGCAGTATTTGTACCATTTCTTGACAGAGACTCAATTCTTTCTGCATTATGAGAGCAGCGTCTTCATCGTTAGAGCAAATTTCTACAACCATCTTGTACGATTCAATACTTTTTTTCACATTTATGATTTGAATATTTTTATCTAAAGCGATCCTTTTCATACTATTTCTTCCGATGAACGCATACGCACTGATCACAGGTTTAATCAAGTCGTGTTCAAGTTTTTCAGGTAATTTTCCATTCTTATCTTTAACGGATTCAATGAAACACTCATAGTTCTCTATACTTTTGTCGCAGAGCATATTAATTTTCTTAAGCGCTTGAGGCGTCGGTCTCTCTGTATCTTTGTTTATTTTTTCCAATTTAATATCTCGAATGTCTGCGTATATCTCACCCAACTCGTACCACAACTGTCTACAATACTGCATATAATATGTTGGATTAATTTCCTTCAATAAATCCTCCAACATTGTTATGCGACGTTTATGCATTTTGGCTCTCCGTTCGTCGTCTTCTTCAAAGAAAGCCAAGTAACTGTAAGACTGTGAGCTGTCTTGAACCAATTCTATATAGTCTGAAGCCAATGTTTCCAGTTTATAATACTCTTTAGCCTTATTAAGCCAATTCTGACAGCATAAGAACACAACGCGTGCATCTTCAAATGTCAAAAGAAATTTATCAGTTATTTTGTTTTCATATTTAGCAACATCAAAGTCTGGGAATATTAATGTTTTGAAGTCAAAATCGCTAATGTCGTCATCTTCTAATTTTAAATTAGACATGTCTGAAAAACATAAAATAAACACATCTTTAGCAATTATATTTTATGGTGAACAGTCACTTAGATTTAAGGGAACGCATAAAACCGACCATTCACTGCAATCACATTCACAATCCGGAGTGTAAGGTGGACTTCCGTGAATGGCTGGTTCAGTCAGCAATGATTTCAGTTGACAGTCTGGTTATTTAAAAAAAAAATTCATTGTAAACTTGTGTAAGCAGCCAGACTTCCTTCAATTTAAAAAAATCTTGATTTTATCCAAAAAAATATTGATTTTGCTAAAGCACGACAGGAAGGCTGTCTGTCCACTTGATTTCCTACCCTTTTCCCTGTAGATCCATTTTCCTTTTTCTTCCAATCCTTAATCCTACTATCCACACTTGAAGTACCTGTGGCGTTGCCTGTGTTATAGGTGACAGTAGCCACCTACCGTTAAGTAAAACGTCAGCCTGTCTAAAAGCATAATAACTCACCAGTTACAGATTCAAAATCATCCATGAGTCTGTCTTTAGAAGCAGTCATAAGCAAAAGGCAATATTTGGCCCAACATCGTGCCACATCAGCAGATCTATGTTTAAATGTTTCCAATTTTGCTAAATACACCTCATCGTCACTCTCCATCTCTCTTAATGTCTCCTCATACTTGTCTAGAATTGTTGATGCGGCTGCTAAATGATTTCTGGATTGGAAGAAGCCATTCTTTTCAGCAAAATATTGTGACAAAGTAGCCGCATTCAATGCCCAGTCAATTGATTCATAATCATTGTACTGTATCTGTCTCCGCAGTGTTATGTGACAGTAAACGGCAGACTTGACATTATCCTTCAGAGATCCATGTACTTGTGCTAAATAATATAGGGTTAAGGTGTGGGCTTTTTCTAATAACATGTAGTCATCATCTTCACTAACATATATGGGCACTTGTAATGGCATTTGAAGGGTACATTTAAATGTCTCATACAATTCTTTTCCTTTCAACAAATATTCCTTTCCTTTAAACGGCTCATCCCGATTAGACCACAATATGCCGAGGTTATTATATACATTTAACAACGTTATAACTATCGCTGGTTCCACACCGTTTGGTGAAAGTAAAGTTTCGGCTCTAGATAACACTCTCTCGCTAGAAGTGAGATCTTCAGTTTCCATGTCAATGATACCCAAATTAAGCAGCACACACCCAAGTATAGAATCCAAGTCTAGTTTCTTTATATCTGTGTCTGAATTGACGAATGTCTCTATAGAATTAAGCATGTTTATCAATATTTCTTTCGCTCTATATTTAGAAAAATATGGGACGTTTTCTGGGTCATTTTTGCTCTCTTCATCCAAGAGTTTACGTACCTTCGAATAATTTTCTTTCAAATCATTAATAAACTCCTTAGTACTCATGTTTACTATTTATATTTAAAATCCAACAATAGGATTAGGAACGTAAATATATAATATTTAACCTTTTTACTTTTTATATTATTTATTGTATCATTGATTTGCTTTGCTTCGCTTTCCGAATTTTGTAAGATAAGAAATTAGAATTCGATTTCGAACTCCTCGAGCGAGTCGAAGCGAAGACGACACACTACACACATAGAGAGGTCACAGAGCAGAGAAAAAAAATGACAGCGAGCGTGAAAAGATGCCGTAAAACCGATGTCAATTCAATTGTCAAGTGATATGTAATTGTTGCGACAGCGACACAGTGTATATATTATAAGTTACTCTATGGACACAGTCGACATGTGGCGTGGCGTGCTTGTGTTTTTGCTGCTGTTGTTTTGTTGCTGTTCATAAAGTTAAAAATTACTACTGCTTACTTCTATGTTGCTGATATACTAACTATACTAGGGTAGGGTGGTATAATTTGTAACATTTTTCATTATACCCGTGGGCCGCGGCCCTTATCAGATCGTCGGTCCAGTCCTGCGCTACGCTACGCTTCCCTTTCTGGTCCATAGCCTCCACTCAAGAACCTTCCGGCTCCCGTCTGCCCACTTCCACTTCAACATACCTAATAATCCATCCGGCGGGTTCTATGGATCCTCATTCTGATCTCGCAGTGTAACCCATAGCTCATGTAACGTCGGGTTTTCTTACGAGGCCGACAGTTAGAGCTGGTTGGTTAAAAACTTCTCAAAATTGGCTATCTAATTGCCAGTTACAAAGAGCTGTACAAAATGTAGCTTCTATAGATAGAATTTTTTTAAACCAGTCCAGTATGTACAGTTTTGGGTTTATTCTTTATACTATTATTACTAGCTGTTGTACGTGACTACGTCCGCGTAACTAAATTATAACCCATGTTACTTGATGGTAATGTAGCCATCTATAGGAGAAAGAATTTTTAAAAAGTGGATAATATTTTTTATGAAATTAACAGGACAAAGACTGTCGGGTCAGCTAGTCTATATAACCGTATAAAATCGTTTGTCCTAAGTATCAACGCACAGCCAAACTAGGCCTCCCTCCAATTGGCTCCCACGTCTAGGATCCCATGGGATCCAAAGATATTTTTTTTGGATTCTGGCTCCCATTGTCATTCGATAGGATTCAATGAGTCTACAAAGATGAAATTTGGAACAGCGTTATTTTATAATGTAACCATCCACTAAGGATTTCTGAAAAATTTCAACTTCATGTCTTCACAGACGCCTAGTATTAAATAAAATTTAATTAGTGTAATACAAATAAGAAAACATGTAATTTGCACTGTTTATTCTTATTTCATAGCACACGTCACTATAAATAGACTTATTAGCTATTTATTCCCTTATACATAAACAGGTAAATTAAAAAATTCATTATATACATTGTACTGTTTGATTCTTAACTATAAAAAAAATATTTTAAATCATCACATAGTTTATACACCTTGGAGTCATTATGCAAGTTCAATATCATGGATAAGGGAATGAGTAGCCACACGTAAACATCAGTGCCTTTCTACCCAAAAATAGCCATAGACTCGCTCGACCACTAAGACCCTAAGTCTGGTTCTTGCTCTTCTGTTGACAAAGTGTGTGGGGGAGTGGTATGGGTATTTAATTGGGAGAAAACTTCTTTTTCTCCCAACGCCAGGGGATCTGGCTGAGGTGCTGGCGATGGAGCGTAAACCATCATAGGTGATGGTGATGCAGGTCTTACAGCGCCACCGCCTGTAGATTCCTGTTCTTCTAAAAACCTGTCCATATAATCCGTATGGCCAGGGTGAATGGTGTACTTCTTTTTTTCTAGTCTCGCTTTATTAGCAAATATGTCGTGTCTCTCTGTCTTCTTCCATATATAATAGAATTGGACTAATTCACCGACCGATCGTGTCCTAACTTTATTTTGCCTTATTAAGTGAAAATCTTTGCCGTAAGCCTTGAGGCCATTTTCAAAGTTCCGACACTCTTCCTCTGACCATAGACTTGCATGGGCTGGTGTTTGGGCAGAGATACGCCGCCGCCGTAAAGCCTCTTCCACACTATGCCCGCACTGCTGCAATGAAAATAATGCTTCTTCATCATCCCTAACTTGTTTACCTTTTGGAACCGCTTCCAAACCTGTTCCACAGTTCATGGTACAAACTTTTTTTATATAGTCTTCTATAACCTTTTCTTCTAAAACACTCGGGTTCCAAAGAAGTTTATCTTCATTTTCGTAAGGCAATGCATCATCATAACTGCATAAGCCTTCTGGTATCGCAGCTTGGTAATCGCTTCCCACCATTATAGTCTTTTTCCAATCTTCCTCCTCTGGACTGTAATCGTAATCGTCTTCTTCTTCCGAAGGTGGACGCGACCCTGATCTTAGACATCGTGTGGCTTCAGGGCTAGGGTTTTCCGTATACAATTGCTGTAATGCTGACCCAGGTTTCTCCGGCTCTTCAGGGATAACCTCAGGTATGGGTTCGGGTGCGGGTTTGTTATCCATACTCTTGTCGTAACCGTACATTGCAAGTAGTTCCTCAAGTGGCATATCACCTTCCTGTTGCAAACTATTCAGTTCTGCTTTCGGATCCTGCTGTTCACCTGCAGCGAGAGCCTCTTCTTCATCTAATGTTCTCTCGTCATCGAAATCATTTACCATCATATCGACAGTAGGCTCGAAGAGAGACTTATCGTTCCCCACATCCATACTGGCATCGTGTTCATTTACATTCGCAACAAGCGCGCAATCGGACATGACTACCAAGAGGCCAACAGTATGGGAATTGTATCACCAAAACATCATATTCCAATAGTATAGTACTAGCTTTTATTACGCAGCAATTAGTAATAGATAGAAAAAACAACACAATTGTCACATAATATGGGAATATTAAAGTAAATTACGGAGAAGAAAACAAAAATATTTTGACACCAATTTGACACGAATTAATTATAATATAAAGCCAAAGTCACAGAATAGACAAACATATTACATAGGCGAGGCGAGCGAAGCGAAGGGGTGTCCACAGATTAAATGATTTAGTTAGGTAGGAAGGATCCACAAACTAAATAGTAGATACTAACGTATCAGACGGAAATCTGCAGTACAAATGCGCTGGACATGAGCTCGAGTACTTTAATTTCACCTGATTGGTCATAGCAAAATAGAACATTTGACTTCCTCGCCCCTCTCAGCCTCTCACCCCTTTGTTTTTTTACGGGCTATTAGTCCTTGAATTTATTTTTAAGTAAGGAAATATAATCAAAATTAAAATACAGTAAATAATGCGTACATATTTATTTTTTAGGATATAGGCAAACATAACATGGACTTAATATACGACTTAAATAGAAACTAGAATAGAAATAAATAGAACAATAACGCCCGTACTAACAAAGTGTGCGATAAACTCAACAGATTACACTATAACACTGCACATCGACTGAGTCCTGTCACGAACTTGTATTTTCTGGCACACAGCACTTGTAATACATACTTAATATAATAAATGTATCCAAAGATTGTTATTAATAAATTAGTAGATATATAAAAAGGCGGAAATTAATCGACGCAACAATATAAACAACAATGACCTTACAAAACAAAATGGCTTCTTCTCTTAGTACAGATCGCTATAAGGCAATCAAGGCGATGAGAGGGGAGGTGAAATGTCATGTTCTATTTTGCTATTACCACAGGCTATAAAATTCCTATGTCTAGTGAATTTTCCTTGAAGATTACCAGCCGTGGAAGGATCCTTAGTCAAAGCATTGAACTTTATATTTTATACGTAGTAATATCACTGAGTCAAAGTAACAATTTATATTTACATACATTTTATTCTTTCGAATCGAATCGCTACGGAGCGAATGCCAATCGCTAATCGCTGCTTATAAACTAAAGGGCTACAAATCAAAATTACACTTTTTACGGTAGATCGAACTAATCGAAAAAAAATAAATGGTCTATTTTTTTTCTTATTAAATATACTTATATCAAATATATGCATATTATTCATCGTTAGAAGCGTCTTTTTAAGTATCATTTAATGTTTTAAGTACTTTTATAATAAACTGAATACTAGAAGAGATATAAGTTACTTTTGAATATATAAAAAAATATCAAAATATACTAAATATGGAATAAAAACAACTAAGTCTTTTTGCACCATATAATATGAAGGATTGTGATTGTATTTTTGCAATAAAAACATTTTTGGATTTTTTTGGTTTAGTTTATAAGCAGCGACTTGTCTAAAGGCCCAGAGTCGTATGGTGGTTGTATGTTGTATGCACAAACTAAATAGTCGTAGATATGTACCTACTCGATATTCATTGAACATACACACACTGACACTAGATACGTTCCTTAACATAATTCGATGGAGTAATTTTACATATAGAACGGAATTAGCAAAAATATAATTTAAACAATTAAATATGCATTAATTAATATTAATTCTAAACTAAATAATGTTCTATAAAAGATTGTTACGGTTTATAAGTTTTTTAATAAGTTCGATTAGGTCACATCACTATTTTTGTATGGTCAAAAACCTGCAACCCAGGAAATGTCAAATTACTCCATCGAATTATAGAACGGAAACCCAATGTTTGATTTGTATTTGCAATGAAAACTGTAAACACAAACTCTGTACTTTAAAACGGGCTCTGTACTTTAAAAAGCACAAACAATAAATAATATTTCATGGACTGTGATCGATCTCCGCCACTTGTGTTTGCTTTGTCTGTTGTTGTCAGACTTGTCAGTCGGCTCATAGTTTGTAGTACATACATATATAAAATATTTTCAATTTTTGTACATATATGTGTAAATTATATCAATAAATGATACCCTTAGAAAAATGAACCAGAATTACATTAGTTGCTTAAAATAAGAATAAATCATTTATCACCATGCTGCAATATCTGATTGTGTTCTTCGTATCCATTGTTCAAATATCGCACAGTTTTTCCGATGTTGGAAAATGGGATATACCATTAAGCGGAGTAAGCGTAATTATTACTTTTTGTAGTGTATTTAGTTTTTATTGTTTTGAAGAGAGCATAGGCTTATCAGATATCGTGTCTAAAATATATATCCCAATTTATTACAATGTGGGTAAAATTTTCTGATAAGCCACAACATACTTCATAATCAGTGACTAATATAGTTAATATTAGCTCGTAAAGTATGAAAGGAATCTTAAAAACTTACACACTGACCAATTTATTGGCGATAAAATCACACTGGGAAATAGAAGTATTTCGCAATTTTCCAGTGTGAAATTGAAGTCTCCTTCTGCCGCATTACATGCTCGCGGAAAGAGAGCATAGCTGTCCAGATAGGTACCTATCGGAGCCAACTTTGAAAAGTTCATTTCCAAAGTTGACCCTGCATGGAATCGAATCCAACCCCCTGAGACGCAGTGTTAAGGGAAGCCCCTGATAAATGCCATTCTCCTTTTTAATTGTGACTAAATTGCACACTCATTATATTATATTTTATAAATCTTTCGATTGACCTATAATGTTAAAGTACTTGTATTTTTTTTTCAGAGGCAGTGCACATTCTCTTTAGCAAAATCACTTTTTAAAGACTCCAAAATAATAGTAGTTTGTAAGTATCAAAATGGTAATAGACAATACTTTTTTGTATATTTTATATTTAAACAGATATAAGTAAGTTAAAAAACTTATAGCATGTTACAATGTGGGAAAAAAAAATTAAGTAACTAGTCTCAGAATTTTAAATTACTTTGTGTGTAATATTTACAAAGAAAATTTTCTCTTTCAGTACAATGTAGTGTTACGGAGCCAACAAATATCACAGTCAATTATCAACTAAACCCAACACTTTGCTCACCAGATTACTTTCATTATTTTGAGAAGGTACAAATTGAATAAAACATTTTTTCTAAAACTGAAACATTATGCTAATAAAAGAAATTGTGATTTTTTTTAAATTATTATTAATTGGATAGTCTAATTAACCTGTCATTGTATGTGACTTTGTAGCAAACTTTCAATTTGAAATGTTTCAAAGTGTTTTTTACTGTTTCAGAGAATAGTTGAATGTTCAAATCGTATGGAAAGAGAAGCTTCTATAGCAAATTTCACTTCACCTGTATTATTAAATGCACAAAAGCAATACACGTGTAATGGAAGGGAATTATATGTTCTCGATCCTGAAAAGAGCCTTAAAACATTAGAACAAAAACCACAAGAAACTCTCTCACCTTCGGTGAGTGATATTTTATCCCATCCTACTATAAAATAAAATAAATAAAATAGCCTTTATTTGCTGACATATATGTTTAAAAGTAAATAATGCACATCAGTCCGGTTCCGTATCAGCGTGTCCTGCCGACACATAGGCCTCCTCTAACTTTTTCCAGTCTATTCTGTTCCGAGCCAATCTCATCCACAGAGGTCCGGCAGTCCTTTTTATGTCATCTGACCATCTCTTAAGTTGCCGACCTCTCTTCCTTTTGGCGTTGTATCTTTTGGCACTACCTTTTGGAGTCCACTCGGTTAGTTTTTTCGTCAATTTTTCTGTTGGTTGCCTGATCATATGTCCTGTCCAGCGCCATTTCAGTTGTTTTGTTTGTATTCATACATCCACAAATTTTGTTAATTTCCTCATATCAGCAGCTCGTTTTTTATCTTTTCTACGATATCTTAAGATACTCCTTTCCATGCTTCTCTGACAGGTTCTTAATCTGTGTTGTAGTTTTTGTGTTATAGCCCATGTTTGACAGCCATAAGTTAGTATAGGCAAAATGCATGTATTGAAGAGTTTTCTTTTTATTTCCAAACTGTACTGCTTATTCTTCATTATGTCTTTAAGGGACCAGTATCTTTTCCATGCATTTATTATCCTTCTGTCGACCTCCTGTGTCATTTGGTCTTGGAAAGCTATTAGTTGTCCCAAGTAAAGGTAGCTTTTGACATATTCTATTGGATCCCCATCTAAGTATACTTATGCTAGTTTCTGTCCTGTTAGTCATTGCCTTTGTTTTACCTTTGTTTATGGTCAGTCCGACCTCTTTACTTTTAATAGCAAGATCTTGAATCATAATTTGTAGTGCTTCTGAGTTGTCACTTATCAGTACAAGATCATCAGCAAACCTGAGATGGTTAAGTTTTTGACCATCAATATTGACTCCAAAGTGATCCCAATCTACATTTCTTATAACTTCTTCCAACACCGCAGAAAACAACTTTGGCGAAAATCAGATCTGCTTCAGCTTAACGGTATTCGCAACGTATATGGGAGACTATTGGATCTAATATTTTACAGCAATACTAAGGATGTGAATGTGACCGTTTGTGGAGATCCGTTGAGCGTTGTAGATAACCATCACCCGCCTTTGGAAATCTCGCTAAAACGCTCACGGGCGGAACAATTTCGGCCGCATCCTAATATCAGGCCTAGCTGGTTCAAGGCTGATTATGACGTAGTTTGTTGTGCGCTGGACGGTATTGATTGGATGCGTGAATTCGAGGTGTGCGGCGACGTTAATGACATGGTACAGTACTTCTATCAAAAACTTCATAATGTTATAGATAATTTGATACCTAAAACTAGAGCAAAACGTGGTGGGTATCCTCGGTGGTATTCGACCAAACTTATAAAGAACCTTAAGACTAAAAATAAATATAGACTTCTTTTTAAAAAATATAAGAATCCTATGGACGAATACATGTACAACTCAATGAGGGGTGACTGTGCTAAACTAATTAATATTTGTTATAAAAAATATTTAAACTTGATTGAAAATAGTGTCCGCACCAATCCTAAATTTTTCTGGACTTACATAAAGCAGATTCGCGATAATAGGCCTGACTACCCGGCTATTATGACTTTTGATGGTAAACTGTTTGCTGATGGTGAGATCTGCAACGGCTTCGCTGAATACTTTGAGGGTATATATGGAAAAACTTCGACCTCATCGGACATGGTTGATGCTGCTTGCGCATTGCCTACTGCGGTTACAATTTCATTCAACGAAAAACAGATAGAATCAAGCTTAAAACACGTCGATTTTAACAAGGGTGCTGGCCCGGACAATATTCATCCTATATTTGTAAATAAGTGTGCCTCGAGGCTAGCTGCCCCATTAACCTTAATATTTAACAGATCATTTAGGGAGGGCATATTCCCAATCCGCTGGAAGGAATCCAGAATTGTACCGGTGTTCAAAGATGGCGATAGAAACAATATAGCCAAGTACAGACCCATTTGTATACTCTCTGTATTTGCAAAGGTCTTTGAGTCTGTAATCTGCCCAGTTATTGTTTGGCATATGAAGCAAAAATTTGTTCCCAACCAACATGGATTTCTGGCAAAGAGGTCAACAGCGACGAACTTGGCTTTATACATTAACGATTTATCTGAAAATGTTGACAATAGGAAACAAGTAGACTCCATTTATACAGATTTTTCTAAAGCGTTCGACCTGGTTGATCATTCATTGCTACTTTTAAAACTTCAAAAATATGGTCTTGACATGGGTCTCCTGAAATGGTTAAAATCTTACTTGAAAAATAGAAAACTGAAAGTAGTGGTTGGCGGTTATGAATCTCGTGAGTTTGTTGCGGGGACTGGTGTTCCTCAGGGCTCTCGACTTGGCCCTATCCTTTTTGACGTGTTTATAAATGACATAGCGGACTGCTTTCACTATAGTAATTTCTTGTTGTATGCGGATGATTTGAAGATTTATAGAATTATTGATGAAGACGAGGACGCCCTTCGGCTGCAAGGGGATCTTGATAGGTTGGTGCATTGGTGTCACTTAAATAAGATGTCATTAAATATCGACAAATGTTTTGCTGTCTCATTCACTAGAAAGAGTCAAACAAACTGCATTGAATATAGCTATCACATCGATAATAGTATATTATCTAAAAAAGCTCTAGTTAGAGACTTGGGGGTGACAGTTGACAGTAGACTTACGTTTTTTGAACATTTCGATAACATTGTTAAGAGTGCATACAGGACAAACAGTCTCATACTGCGTACTACTAAAGGTTTTAAGAGTCGCATTAGTCTGTTGACCCTATACTACTCACTCACTAGAAGTATTCTTGAATATGGTGTCACGGCATGGAATCCTCACTATAGAGTTCACTCGGACCGCATTGAGAGAGTGCAAAAAAGGTTTCTGCGGAACGTAAGCTTCCGAGAAAACACACTAAAGGAACACAGGTCCTATGATCAGCAGCTTAAAAGATATAAAACCCTCACACTTTCTGATCGAAGAAATATGTTGGACTTGTGCTTCCTATTCAAAATTGTAAATAATGAAATAGATTCAAAGGACCTTGTTGGCAAGATTAATTTCGTGGTTCCTAGACATAACTTTAGGCCAAAAAACTATGTACCTTTCAAGCAAAACATGATACACTCCAATTTGGGTGTATCTGCACCAATAAATAGAATCACAAGATTATACAATGAAGTGGCCAGTGACATGGCACTTGATGTCTTTAGTGACAGCTTGACGAATTTCAAAAATAAAATCAAAACTTTTTATCTCTCTAAATACTTATGAAGGTGCTATTTAATTTCTTGCTATTTTAATATTTAATTACTTGCTTGCTACTTTAATTTATTGTGTGTATTGATATTTTATTAATGTGGACTATTCTTGGAAGCCGTCCCAACTACTATCAATTTGTGTTTTTTTTTCCTTTGTGTTCTCGTTTTGAATTTGTGTTTTTTTTTTTTTTTTTTTTTTTTTTTTTCTTATAATACTTTGTCGATGACCTATTGTGCTGTGTGTAATGTTTAATTGAATTGTTGACATGCGATTTTTGACCGATTGATTAAATTGAATATATGTGTGTCTAATAATATGCATGCTGTGGTAGCCTATAAATGTAATTTGTGCAAGCTAGCTGTAATATGCAATTTGTTCTATAGAATTTGTTTGTGAGTACACTATTGCGTTGGCTACCCATATTAATATAAAATAAAAATAAAATAAAGAGGGTCACCCTGCCTAACCCCCTTCTGAATCTGGAAGCTTTCCCCATGTGTTTCAAGTCTGACCTGTGAAGAACTGTTTGCATAGATGTTTTTAATTAACCGTATATATTTGAGATCTTTTGAGATCTTTTGAGATCTATTTGAGACCTTGGTTTTTTAGGGCTTTCCAAATATGGTGGTGCTCTAAACAATCAAAGGCTTTGTTATAGTCCACAAAAATCAGATCCTACTATGATATTATAAATGCGAAAATTTGTAAGAATTTTGTGAATAGTATGTTTTTGTTTTTTAATCCGTTATGTTAAGGTTGACAATCCATGAGTGTTGCAAGTATGGTGCCGACCATCATAGGTTTAAGAAAGGTTTAAGAATGGCGTTACTAGCTCGCCAAACCGTACTCAATTCACAGTTGTATTCTGTAAAGGACTGGTTACTGTCGCCAGACGGGCCGTCCAAATGACTGAAATGCTTTTAAAACCAAAAATATGATTAGTGTCGTCGAAGAACTTACAATCGCAAATATTCCTGCAAAATGCCATTTCTTTGTAACTCTCCATATAGAGACAGTAGATATCAAGCTGATTGTTGTCTCACTTGCAGATATTTTCTGTATATTAATTTGAGCTGCAGAATAATGAAATTTTGTTCCACAGAATACGCCAAAGAGAACACCTCTACTTGTTGTAGACAAAGAGGGAATATATATGTTGACTATGACCGCGCGAAGTGATAGCAAATACAACGCGTCGTTCCAAGTTGAAATGCTATCGCCGTCTGGATACTTGTCTGCTGCAATTTGGCCACTGTTGCCGGTAAGTGTTGTCTTCATTATTAAGTGAGAAATTTACAAAATTGTTACACAAATTACAGTTTCCTACCAGCAACTAGCTAAAGTGACAGTTCATTAGGACGGGGTTACCAGTTAAAAAACAACTTGGTCTCATTTTCCATTTGCCACACTTTAATTAATACAAACTTAGTAGTTATGTGTATGAAGCATGGATCTGTTATAACAAGGATTTATTACTTGCAGCTAAAAAGCGAGCTGAGCAGGATATGTAGTAGAGAAGCTGTGTGTTTTTTTAGTCTGGCAAGGTGAAAGAAAAAGACACATGACCTCCCCTCCACTTGGTTCTCTCTCTGTCCGGATTAGCCTCTGTGTAAGGCGCAATGAAAAATATACTTTAACTATTGGCAATACAGTTCATTTTTGTATATGCAATTTTTTCAAGTAAACGGTCCTGTTATACATATTGTGCAACGTCCTCGGCACGAACGAAGCCATAAAAGATGGCCAGCAAATGATGAAAAGTTATCGAAATGGTGAAAATATTTTTTTCAGTTTTTTGGTGTAATGTGTGGCGTGTACACGGTGTTGTGCACTATATGGTTGGTGGTGTGCGCATTGCAATGGCGCGACTTGCTGCGCATCCAGTACTGGATCGGCGGCGTGGCGCTGCTGGGGATGATAGAGAGCGCCACCTACTACGGGGTCTATTCGGCGATCAACCGCAGCGGCGTGTTCAACGCGGAGGTGTACATGTTCGCCGAATGGATCTCCGTGGGGAAGAGGGCGCTCGCCAGGATGCTAGTCATTATTGTATCGCTCGGCTTTGGCATTGTCAAGTGAGTGTCTCGCGCATACTTAAATATCCTTACCAATATTATAAATGTGAGTTTGTTTATTTGATTGTAAATACAAAAAACCACAACTGTCAGGCCTGTTGAATTGTGAATCCGCCCCCTTGGAGCTCTAAATATATGGAGCTTCAGTGTCTCAGTGACATGCGTTGAGGTGTGGACTACGTTTGTGTTTTTCGTGCAGAATTAGTTTGAAATATATAGACATATTATATAGAAATATATAGACATTATATAGAAATCTCTTAATGTAACACCGTAGACCGCGTTTGGGCCCCGCGCTCCAGCGCGTGGTGGGCGTGGGCGTGCTGTGGGCGGTGCTGGCCGGAATCGAGGCGTGGCTGCGGCTGCACCACAAGGCGTCCGACTCCAACCGCGACCTGCTGCTCTCAGAGGCGCCTCTGTCGCTCCTCGACAGCGCCATCTGCTGGTGGGTCTTCGTCTCGCTGGCGCACACAATGAGGACCCTTCAGCTTAGGAGGTAACCTTATCCATTCAATGGCGCTACTGTTTCTCTATAAGAAGAAAGTTGAAATGTGTAAAATGTTCCGTTAGGCGTATCCTTACTTTGAAATCATTGACCAAAGTTATGTAAAAATTTGTGAAATTAGATCCTATGAGGGTGTAGTAGGATTTCAATTAAAAAGAAAGATGAAATAAAGGAAACTATATTTAAAGTTTGTAGTAAATAATATACGATGACCGCTTTTCCTATAGGATAGGATTAAGCGGAACAGATAGAGATGGAAAATGGGGAATGGGGAAATTCAGGATATATTGTTAATATTGCTTATTAAAAAGGTGACATATATCAGACGTTACACGACATAAGCGACTACTGTAAAGCTAGTTTTTTAATTACATGAGAATAAGTTTATTGTGTAAGCATATAATGTTTGAACTATTTTCAGAAACACAATAAAGCTATCGCTGTACAGACACTTCACAAACACGTTAATATTCGCTGTAATTTCATCGGTGGTTTTCATGCTATACTCCATCAAGTCCTACAGGGTCTTGCCTTGTATTACTGTAAGTACCTTTTACCTAACACACACATACACCTTATCTAATATATTACCAGGTTCTATTATTATAAAGAACTTTACAAGAAACCCTAAAAGAAAGATGACAGATTTCTTGCTCTATGCATATTATAATAATATGTCACTTTTAAATCCTTACTAATTATAATTATGAATGTGAGTGTGTTTGTTTGTTACGCTTTCACGCAAAAACTACTGAACCGATCACCACTAAATTTTGCATACACGTTGTCTGGGACACCAGAAAGAACATAGGGTGGTACCTTTTATCCAGAACGCGGACGAAGTCGCCTGCACCAGCTAGTGTTCCATAAAGTTCGTAGTGTTTTGTATGGCGTGCGAAATCCATAGTTGTAGTAAAGCAGACAAGAAAAGTGCTTTAATCAGTTTCGATTACAAATTCCATTCATTTAAAAATTCACTAACGCCTTAGACTAAAAATTGAAATCAGTATTGATTACTGATTGACATAATTTGTCATCGCTAATAAAGATAGCAATAGAGATTGTCACTTTGAATTTTCAAAGGAAAACAGACAGACCTTATCATTCTACAACATACAAATAATATTCAATCTTACGAGTGATAAAGCACTTTATTTGTCGAGTTTACATTGATGATTGTTACTCGTGAAGTAGTAACGGTGTGATGGTATCTGTGCAGGAGTGGAAAGACGTGTGGATGGACGAAGCCTATTGGCACATGCTCTTTGGCAGCGTGTTGGCCGCCATCATGGTTCTGTGGCGTCCCACTAACAACAACCAGCGCTACGCCTTCACCCCACTGCTGGACAATGCCGATGACGATGACGGTGAGACCTTTTTTCTAATAACGAATGCTCCAAATCATTCAGGATGTGACAACGGCAACTTATTAAAATGTCAACGTCCTAAAAAGAAAACTTTTCAAAATGTCAACGTCCTAAAACGACAAATTCTTAAATTATTTCCCCGGCCGGGGTAAAACTAGTAGTCATTTTTATACTTGATATATTGACACGCCTTAGAAAGTTGTCATCTTCGGAAATGTTCTATTTTGGAAAAGACGTTTTAGGAAGTTGTAGTTTTCGGAAGTTGTGAAAATGAGTTTTCTGTACTTTCGAATGTTTCAAAAGTTTGTCAGATTCACACCGAGATATGCAGCAACGATTTTAACCTATTTCACACACATTGGATTTTGTTGACCACTTTTTGTCTCGGAGCATTTTAAAAATGCAATAGCTACTGAACTGTTTTTGATGAAACTTTACACTAATAGATCTTACACATCAGTAAAACACGTGAAATAATTTGTAAAGTATTGTACGCTCGTCTTAGTATCGTGGCGGTTGTAATAATATAGCGTTTCTTTTGTGTATATTCGTATGTTCATACCAATGGTGTTGTGCATACAGAGGAAGAAGAACAATTCGTGAACGACGCTTACGGCGTTAAAATGCGCGGGAGCGTGGGCGGTGGGGCCACGAGCGAAGCGGGTGGCGGAGCGGGCAGCGGGGCGGGAAGCGGTGGCGACGCACTGGAGGCGGAACTGCGGTGGGTGGAAGACAACATTCCGGCCACCACTCTCCCGCTTCTCGACTCCGACGAGGAGATCATTAATACAAAGTTTGAGGTCTCCAAGATGCAATAGTATACTTAATTTATAAATAACTTAATAAATAATATATAAATCAAATAAGTTTGTTTATATATTATAAATCAAATGTGTTTTATTTAATCGGTAGGCTCTAATAATTCAAGAAACATCACCACCCAGTTGTCACTTTATTTCTGCTATACTATTCTATTCATATAATAAAATCGTAAATACTTAAAAAAAATTGTACACGTATGTACTTATCCTAGGTAAAAAAAAGTTTTTAAAATGTCTGTCTGTTCGATTGTGCACGCTTATCTCAGAAACAGCTTAACCAAATTAAATGCGGTTTTCACTGATGGATTGATGATTACCTGGATTATATTATACTATAGGATACTTTTTATCCTAGACAAATATTTGGTTCAAGCGTTCAGTGCTCAAGCGTTTTTAGATGTCAAAGATGTTCGTTAGATGGCGTTGTATGCTTTTAGGAATCGTTTTTTAAACCCTCCGCTTGTGGCGCCACTTCAATACTCGGACATATAGATAAAAATACAAAATAGCAAATTAGGTAATTTCATCATGTATCAATAAAGAAAAAATTAAATACTTTTCTTGGTTTTTTTTATTAAAGTACTAGCTGGTGCCCGCGACTTCGACCGCGTTCTGGATGAAAGGTACTCTATGTCTTTTCTGGTGTCCCAGACAATGTTTATGCAAAATTTCATGGTGATTGGTTCAGTAGTTTTTGCGTGAAAACGTAACAAACAAACAAACATTCACATTTATAAGACCACCATGAAATAAGAAATAACAGATTGTGTCTGAGTCTGAGTAAGGAAGCCCACTCTCCCATCCAAACCTTCTCAATTTTCCTTTCAGAGTAAATTTGGTTCCCTTCTGGTATTGCTTGTTTTATAGTTAACGGGCCACCTACTTGTCTGTCTACCTTAACATAAAAAAGAAATGTGATATAAGTTAAAAAAACAACAATGATATAAAATCTAATAAACATTTATTTGTACATGCATTAAAATATAACTCGTTCTTTAGACTCGGTCTTTGGTATACAAAATATAAAAAATGGAATATGGCCACATAATACTTAAATATACTTTGGAAGTTGGATTCAGTCAGTAAAGTTTGTATGGAATTCTGAACGCCACTATAAAATAAAATATACGATTATGATCACACTTAATTCTAAATTAATAATTGATTTATAATTTGTGCAATTGATTTTTTTTTAAATGACTAATATACAATACACATTATTCAGTTGGAAAATTTCATGGAAGTTTGCAAGTTGTAATAATTCATAATTGATTTAATAATATTAATCTTTAAAATACTTAAAAGATAGTTTTATTTTGTTCATTAGCTCCTTACTAACTTGTCAAAATAATCATTGTGATTATAAATTCATTTAAACATTTACAATAAAAGATAAATAATGATAAATATGAATTACTAAGAATAATATATTCTTGATTAATGATTATGAACAGTTAATTATAAATTACAAAAAGAAATTTATAATTACATAACAAAAAGCTTGTTAGATTTTTAGATTTTTCAAATATCCCATTAAAATATATAATTATAGGTACATATTATGATGAGTTTTAATAATTACTTATATTTGGAGAATATAATGAATTTTTGTTTAAATGCTTAAATATTATTTAAATAAATCACTTAATTATTATCATAATAAAAGTCAAAATCCTCTGGCTCCTCTGGAATCTGCGGTGGGTCTTGCGGTATGTCTATGCCTTCTGCATCCAGTAGTCTAACTTTGATATCCATAGACAACAGAGTATTTAAATCATGTTCAAACGATTTGCTAGACATTTTCTCCTTTAACAATGCATTAATACCATCTGTCCAATAATCAAATATCTGTTCGTCTGGGGCAACAAAGTCCAAAGAAGTCACTTCAGCAGATTTAAGGATCAAAGAGAAAGCCAGCTGTGGATTGATTTTTCTTCCTCTCAAATCTTTCATATGCGGACAATCCTTTCCGAGGACTACACACTTTATCTCTGTCACAGAGAGCTTGTTACCTAGTTCTTCCAGTGTCGGTGTACTTTTCTCATCGCAATCACCATAATGCAACACTTTATGGTTGGGTGATAACCGAACAAACCAGAATTTGTCCTTAATCCTTTGTCCTCTCGATGAGTACTTCTTGAACCTGGTCCCACCAACCAGTACTCCAAGTCTTTGCTGTTGTATCAACTCAACGATTTCAGGAGTTATTTTCTCTTTTAACTCAACAATTGGTCTCGCAGTTGACTCCCACTCTTCTCTATTTGTCCTTTCTGTTTGCCAAATTTGAGTTATTTCCTGGTATGATAATTGATTGATTCTCTGCCGGAACTTGTCGAAACTTTTTGGAGACTCCGACAAGGCTCGACTTATTTGCTCTCTAACAACACTAGAGACTTTAACAAAATCTTCAGTGGTTGCCCTCATTTCTTTCCAAGTTTTATTAAGCAGAACAATACATATGCAGAATAACTCTTCAAACGGATGGTCGTGAGTAAAGAACATGGGATGGTATTTTTGTCCTTGCTCACTTGGTGGATCTCCAATGTGCAAAATGTCACAGAGTTGCTTCACCAACTCGACACTTGTTTTTCCAAATGGGCACTCATGTTCATCCGCCCTACAGCTATTTTCCAAAACAATTTTTGTGTATTCCTCTGGATAATTTCTAGCAAAATACAACATACAGTCTAACGCTAAGATTCCCGGAGGGACCTCATTAAAATCCTTTATAGGATCAATTTCACATTTAAATCCAAGTTTCTTCGAGTCCTTGGAGAAACTGCCAAGTTGACGCCTTGTTGTGACCTCTATATTGAAGCTATTATCGTTTTCAAAGGCAATTTTCCTCAACTCCTTGATTCTCTCCTGGGACTCTTGATCCTGGGAATCGGCCCTTTGTCTCATCCTGGGTTCGAGCAGGCCAAGAGTTAGTGTCTGTAATACATAAAGTTGATGCGCCAGTTCTGTGCCGAGAGCTTCCTTGGATACATTCTTAGAGAAATCTACATTTCCAACTAAATTCTCATATATAACATTTCGAACTTGTTTTGCAGATAGAGTAGCAGCAATTGTTTTTCTTTTTGTCATGTCTGCCTTTGAAAATATTGCATTTATTAATGCTATAGCATTCTGTTGTATTATACTGTCCTGGTGCACATTTTGCAAGTGAGATATCAGACTAGGTATAGTGATCTCCTTTTCTACTTGAGAGCTTTTTCCAGAACTGTTTAGAACTATATTTTCCAATATAGAAAGACACGATTGGACCACCTTCGGATCTTGCAATTGAGTTTGATTGCTTACAAAACTCGCAACTCTATGTATAAATGGGTTCTCCAAGATATCCCATGATATAATACCGTGATCCATTAGTTCGACAAAAGTAATGAGGGCATACTTGAGAGAGTCTCCTTTGAATTTTCCAGATTCGATGTGATTTATTATAAGTGACAAACCTTTTTTATTGATGAATTCAAGGGCAAATGTCAAATCACTGCTCAAAGTTGACAATTTGCATAAAGCAGACGTCTGTTCAGGTTCATTGCCTGCATTAATTTTGAACAGGATATCTTGAACAGTTTTCTCGGGGGATTGTTCTAGACGTAAAACTGAACCGTTTTTTATTTCGTTACGATTCTTCTCGGTTATATAGTTTTGATTGTTGCTTTCAGAGAATTGTAACGCGTAGTTATCGGGGTCAGGAAGACCCCAGGGTTTACAGAGCAACTGTATGATACTGGATAAAGGTTGACTCTGGTCGAATTCAATCAATTGTGGCACTTTATCGGAAGCATTTAGCATTTCAACAGCAATCTTGAGTATCGTCGAATCTTTAGTTGCCGACGGCATTTTTATTGGCTTTGCAGACATTTAATTACCATTTGACAAAACACTACACTTTTCAACTCAATGAGTCGAAATTATTACTTTTTGTGAGGTACTATAAACAAATAAAATTACATTGGATTTAGAACGCCTAATCAGAAAAATAATATAGCTATTAGATTAGCTACAAAAAAAACCCATTCATGGACATTTACGGAAATAAAATTAAATAAATTTTGATCACAATATTAATAAATTTGACAGAAGGCTGACGGACGTGACGTTGACGTGACCGTGACGTTGGTGTCAATCGGTGTCATACTTTTCTTTTTTTTTGAGTTTAACAGCCTGGTAACTAGACCCTTATGTCAATTGTTCATTTCATATTGTCATTTCTTTTTACCATTATTGCAACCACAGAAAAATAAATGTTTAACTGAAACTGAAAACCTTCAATAATAAAAAATAGCTAAACGAAACTCCCAAAGATACAAACAGTAATGAAGTTGGGTCATTAATATTTTTAGCCATTTTTATACTTAAAATATGAATAATAAGAAATAATATATTACTTATTTCTTTTTATATATACAATTTACAAGGATAAATTATATAATTTTTCCTGTCTATAACTGATGAGATAGATACTTTTTATAATTATAAATGATTTTTTTTTTTATAAGAGATGGGTTAGCTCTTGGCCAACAATCTGATCGAAACTTATGGCACAACTACATACAGTTATAGTTATAGTTACCTACCTACGCTTAGGCCTCACTTTACCTAATTTATAAAGATATGCCGAGGAAGTCGAAAGTAAAACATGGTAACCCTTTAGATATATAGGTTACCGTACCTACCTTATATATCTAAAGGAGTTTAGAATTACTATTTTTTTAAGGTTGTCTAATTAATGTTTGAATGTGTTCATACAATAGGTATACATTTACTTATAGCATTTAATATTTAATGAATTCGAAATTACTCTAAAATCAAATTTAAGGTACCGTTTCAAGTAGGTACCTACATACTTACTTGAGACCAAACTACCTAATTTAGCCACCCATGTAAACATACCCGGACAATTATCTCAATTGAACGGATACATGATCCTTACAGTTGGAATTATTGTTGATCTGGTGTCCTACTTTTCTTATAAAATATAATTTCATTTTGCTTATATATTGTTCTCGTTACACTTCTAGCAGCTTAGAAACGAACGTCTCACGAGCAAAATAAAACAGTCTTAAAGATCTTATCATAGCTTACCATGAGAAAATTAAACCTCGAGATATATTTATTTATTATTTTATTTTTCTGTTACAATGCGTCTGGTTTTCGGTGTGACAGAAGACCATATGGTTCAACCACTCAGGCATCTGCTGCCGACGGACGTTTCAAATTATCTGTAGTCGATGCAGATTCTTATATACCAGAGCAGCTGTATACAGGTTTGTAAAATATATTCGATTTGTATGTTTCCATCAAATTATTAGAAAGTCTTCAAATCCAGTGACCTCAATTGGGATCTCATTATTATTATTTTTTAGTTCAAATAAAGGAGACCGATTTTGATTCTTCATTTACGGCCTTCGTTATATCAGCAGAAGGTGACCTAAAACCAGATCCAAGAAACCCACGAAGGACCATAACACAGTTTCCCGGGAACATTAGACCACAAACTTCAGACACAGCAAAATTTAGTGATCGGTGTTTGTATTCGGTTGAACAAGCCATAAGTTCAGAGAAGTCTTCGGTTGAGGTTTACTGGCAAGCACCTCCTTCTGGCAGTGGGTGTGTCACATTACGCGCAATGGTAGCAGAGAATGAAGAAGTTTGGTACGAAGATGGAGCACCTTTAACTCAGAGAATATGTGAGGATATTAGACAACCTGATGATGTATCGCCCTTGATCCAGCTCGATTGTAAAGTGTGTGACGAGGCTAAATATGAGGTGATATTTATATTATATTTTTTAAATTAAGGTTGTCATGTCAGACCGGCTGTCGGTCAACTTTATAGTACCGTCTTATGACTAGGACCTAGCCATCTAAAGTGGCTACCTAACCTAGTCGCTAGGTGGCTACCGTCGCCTATAACACAAGCAGTGCCACAGGTATTTACTGTAAGTGCGCTGGCGGCCTAGTAGAATTAAGGATAAGAAATAGAAAGAGGCATAAGAGGCAAATGGGCTCTGGCATCCCTTACTCAATCACAGAAACGCAACAACACAACAGCACACATAATTTTATAATGGGGTGATTGTGATTACTGCCGCCATACGGGTTTCCCAAACCCATTGTAGTACCCTGCCACTACTTTCCAAATCGATACCATAAGCAACTAAGTATGAATATTGCATTTCCAAAGATGGTCCTGCCGGGACCTCTGAGTCAGATCGTTAAAGCAAGCACCTTAACCCCTCGACCAAGGGGCTCAATCAATAAAAAAATATATTACGATATGCTAACCTATGTCTAATATTTTTTTTTTCTAGGTTTCGTTTTCAGGTATTTGGTCACGTAATACGCATCCTCAAATGTATCCTGAAAACGACTGGATACCTCGTTACAGTGATTTGGTTGGGGTTACTCATTCAACTGATTATACTCTCTGGATACCTGGCAGCCTAGCTAGTGATGGCATGAAGGATTTAGCCGAATATGCTAATAGCTCCCTACTTGAAACTGAGATTAGAGAAAAGGTAATTCATAAAATATTTGTTGGTAAAATATCTTAATCACGAGAGTAATATTTAAAGTAGCTACAGGAGCTACAGTCGTTTATAAACGCGGTCAGACGGTGGGGGACACATCCACAAAAATATATTTTTGGTCCATAAAGAAAATTCAGGGCAACTACATAAAATTATATTTGAATGTATCTGCTTATGAGCTCAAAGAGCTGACAACACAGGCGTTTAGAAAAGGTTGTCACTTCAGTGGTGGACCCTACTAGGTGGTCTATCTATACAGTGAAGGTCGGAAGCTCGGAAGTCTCTTAGGGAAGCTAAGTATATTAAGTATAACCATAGCACTATGGGCGGATCTATCGGCTGTTGATAATGATGAGAGTGAGTGTTAAATTTGAAGGTTAACATAGTTCAATAATTTTGTAGATTAACGAAGGAGTGAGGACTTTATTAAAAGGTAAAGGCCATGGTTACCGCAAAATGAATTATCCCAGTTACGCGCTTGCCCGCACCGATAAAACTAATCATCTGCTAAGTGTTGCCATTGCGTTATATCCATCTCCTGACTGGTTTCTCGGAGTAACAAGATTTGAATTATGCCAAGAGGACGGCACTTGGCTTCAAGAACGAGAACTGAATTTGTATCCCTGGGATGCCGGCACTGACAGTGGTGTATCATATGAGGTAGGTAAAATTATTATTTAAACAAAGATTGATATTTTTATTCGTATTTATTATAATAATTGCACTTTTATTCCAGTCTGCAAACATAGTCACCTTTCCACAAGATGCTATCACTCGTGTTGAGATGAGTTCTTATGACAAAAATTCACCTTTTTACGAGACGGACATGAAAGATTTACACCCTTTCGGAAAATTAAACGTAAAGCTCATCAGGACTTACCATCGGGACTGTGAAGAAACAACGGGTAAGTATTCTTTATGAATAAACATTTTATTTCACGAGGGAGTGAATTTTCTCAAAAAGAAGACTTTGGAACCGACACCGGTATAAAAGTTGACAGACAGGCGGTGCTGTAATTATCAGTGACTACAGTGGCTTATTAAAAACAAACAACTTCAGTTAGTGCTAGTGTAGGGTTAGGATCATCATTGTTTGCGTAGTGGTGTCGGGTATTTCGCTAATTTGTATTTTTTTCGCTTCCTCTATTAAAAATGGAAGGGGAACCTAAGGTATCCCCCTCCTCTCTAAAGAAATAAAGGGTGATCGTGATGGCTAAGTTCATGGCATTCTCTTTAATTATTTTTTTTCTTCCTGTCCTATATAGTGAGAGAAGAATATATTATTAGTTAATGCAGAACCAATGTACCCTTGCAACTACAAATTTTATTTATGTACCCCTATTGTTGTTTTAGAAGCAGACGAAGAAGAATCTTCAGATAAAGGTGAAACTGGTGGTGAAGATACATCTGAGCCTCAGCCATCCAGGTACCATAATCCAGACCTAGCTAGCGGCGACGATGGGGGGTGAGCCAAATTCCTCGTGTATGCTCATCAAAGAATTACAATTGTTCATATCTGCTATATTATGTTTATTAATTATGCTTACTCCTTTAAATTTAGATCAAATGTATCAACTTATAAATATGATCCAAAACAAAATTACACTAAAATTTAGTGTATTTTGTTTTAGTGACTGAATAATCCTCATCATCATCTCAGCCGCAGGACTTCGACAGCTGGACATCGTAATCTATTTGATTTGAGTGATCTAAAAATCCTATACAAAAAAATCTAATTGCCACACACTCAAAATATTTACAAACACTTCTTGTATGTATTGATTTTCTATAACAGCGACATCTTTTCACCGTTCTTTTTATAGTTATATAATGATATCTCGTAGTTAAGGCTGGGTTGCACCATCTAACTTTAACTATAACCAACGCCGCAACTTGAGTTGCGTTAACAAATAATCATAGCTGGTTAACTGGTGCAACTCATTTTCGGCCTAAAACTCATTTTCGGCCGAAAATGAGTGCGAATTAACTGAAGTTGCGACGTTGGTTATAGTTAAAGTAAGATGGTGCAACCCAGCCTAAGAGTAGGTTTATATGATATTTATATAATCATGTACCTACTTACTATGAATAAAATTTTAAATTCAATTCACATAGTACAACAGAAGCGTCAATAGAAGTTGATCCAGAATCTGCCGAAGATTGTCCTCTGTCCCAATGGAACGAGTGGAGTGTTTGCGAAGGTGCCTGCGAGAACGGCAAGATAATAGGGTACAAATGGAGGGAAAGGTACCACTTGGTTAATGGAGAGGCCGTGGAGAAATACGACCCTAGTGTAAGTAGGAATCATGTATTTTCCAAAGGTACTTTCTACTTAAATACATAATTAGGGAACGAATCCATATTACGGGACCCTTCTTTTTTTTACAATTTATTAAAAATGAAATTTCTCGTCTCCAGATGAAGTCGTCTTCGAGAACAGAGGTGCCCCAATATTGTAAGGAACATTACGATGTCGTAGAGGAGACTGAATGCGAAGAAGACTGCGATTCAGAAGAAAATGAACCAACAGGTATGTAGCCTTGGAATGGATAAACTCAAAAAATATTTGACTGATTTTAAAAATTATTTTTCCTATAGAAAACTGTATAAATCTATAGATGCTATAGAAACTTATAGCAACGAGTAATATTACGATATATTTTATTTTCAAAAAAGAGCCATACGCTTAGTCTATTAATAACATCAAACACTTTATTTTTTATTTAGTTTATAATATTGATTTTTGTTTATAAAATTAAATCATAGTTATTCATAATATCTTAAGATGAAGCCATCCGAACAAAATCGCGGGCATTGGCTATGTTAGCATAATAACTAACAACTACTTTTGCATTTTTTTTTTCATGCTGGAAAACCCTTGGAATTTGGAATACTTCTAGACCTAATTCCGAATCCAATGAGCTATCGCTCATATTTTTAGGAGCTTTATCACTATTTAACACGAATTTAAGTTTGTGAACTAGACTAACCTAATACCTACGTGGTTTTCTTTTCTCAGCCGAACGCAGGAAGATGAACCCAATAGCGCCTGGAAAGAGTTGGAGTTCAAAGAAGAGACATTTACCACGTCTTACACGGACAATAAATGAATAAATTTTATCCTGGAGCATTAATTTTTCATTTTTTTTTAAATTTACAGACATAATGTTTTGTTATAAATTTTCATGTTTATTGTTCCTTAAATAAATATTAACGGTCCTTTATTCACACGGAGTTGTAATATCAGTTAAAAAATATTTACATAAGCTGTTCAAATTATTGCTAGTGATTGCTCTCTTTCAGGAGTAGTATTGGTAATATTCCTGCTGACTCCCTAGGGATTATAATATCTAATAGTTCTTTTACTCTTAAGGTAATAAGCAGCAGTTGTATGTGAATTTGAATGATGCAATGTGTCTACTACTAATATGATAAACTAGCTGGTGCTCGCGACTTCGTCCGCGTGGAATAGTTATTTTGGGAATCATTTGGGTATCTCGAACGGTTTTCGCGCGCACGCAACGGAAGCCCTCAAAGATATAGCAACGTGATGTTATATAGCCTAAAGCCTTCCTCGATAAATGATCTATCCAACACAAAAAGAATTTTTCATTTCGAACCAGTAGTTCCTGAGATTAGCGCGTTCAAACAAACAAACAAACTCTTCAGCTTTATAATATTAGTATAGATGAGAAAGTTTGTAAGGATAGATTGTATGGATGTTTGTTACCTTTTTTTTTTTTTTTTACTAGGAGAAATCCGCTTACAGATTTCCTACCGCTGGCTAGGCGGTAGGGATATGTGGGGGTCGCCCAGCACCTGATGTTAGCGGCACTGGCATACCCACTAAAACTCCCCGATGCCTCCTTGCCCTGTGAGCGGGGTGAACCGGGTTCTGCCGAGGCACCTAACTCCGATCCACCCCCAGGGCAGCCTAACCATTACTGGCTAGGCTATCGCCAAAGAAAGGGATTGCCCGGAGACACCCAGGCAATACCCACGCGAAGGGGGGGACCTTGTGCAGGCACACACAGCTAGCCAACCATGTGCGCAAGGTCCCCCTAGGCCATCTACAGAAGACGGGCTTGATATGCCCGTCTTCTCTGCCACAGCCAGGCCTCAAGAAAAAGTCCGCATTCGAGTGCTACACTCGAGTGCGGAGAACACCAATGGCGGGAGTGAGCCCGCCTCTCTCTCAAAAATCCGCACACATAACTCGTGTCGGAACAGACAATATCATAAGGCCGCACTCAAGGAGTGCGGCCGACCTCCAACTGAAAGACCGCGAAGCGCTCCGCTACGGACTCCCGCTTGGGAGCCCGCTCGGAACGCTCGGTTGTACGCCTCCTTAGCACCCGAGGACCAGGCCAAGGGTGAGCCCCCCCACCGCGACAAGGTCCCGGCGTACCCAGGGGGGAGGATTTTTAAAAAACGAACTACAACGAGAACGAAGTTGCCGGCGCTACCGCACTGAAGTAAAAATATCAGACATTACATTACTCATATCATATATTTTCTTAGGTGTTACATTTTTCATTTTAAACACGGATGAAGTCGCAGACACAAGCAAATTAAAAATTTAATGAGTCAAGTTGTAGTCTTGTGTGTTATATATAGTTACTACTTATTCTTTGGATATAGAGTTCACAGTTTAACACGATATCGCGACGATCATCGTGGGATATGTAATTTAAAGTGTGATACCAATTTAGAGTAATTATTAATCAAGTGTGCCAGTCCGCGTCCTCAAATTGACCATTGCATATACAACCAACTCTTGAACCTGTACTTTTTAAATACCACTGCACATAAAATATCTAATAATGCAAATGAAAATGTTTGTGGGTGAGTTACCTAATTTTCTATTTATATTGAATTAGCGTCGTTAACTTTTAAAAAAAGAAAAAAGTTTTATTACAGAATTATTATCAGTGATGTTATTAATAAGTCTAATAACTCTACAATCCTGTCATGGTTACGAAGAAGCCTGTGATCGCAGACCATTAGGTACGAAAACTGCACCGCTGGCTCCCGACAATAGATTTCTTATAGAAATTACTGGCGTAGACGAAATGTATATTCCCGGAGAAGTATACGAAGGCAAGTTATTATGTGAATATATTACGGAATAATTAATGCGTTTCTTTATTCGTGTAAGGGTCGTCAGGCAGCCCAATGGTCCACTTGATGGCAGGTAGGTGGCTACCGTTCACTTTTTAACACAAGCATCACACGCCAAAGCATTAACCTAAGTTCATTTTCAAAATTGGCGTTGCCGAGAATCGAAACCGGGTCCCCTGAGTCGGAGCGCCAATACAAGTATCTTAACAACTCGACCAACGGGCTTCTAAATTATTCTTAGATATCAGAAATTCAAAATCATTTGGAGAATTCAAGTTTAAGTTCTCAAGGCATAGGCCAGACAAAATAACCTTTCAAAACTTAATGGAGATACCTCAGACCTAGATTGCTTTGCTTATTAACAAATAACTAATTTATAAAATAATTAATTAATTTTGGTTCTTATAATTGCAGTTGTCTTATATTCAAGAGATATGGTGTCTCCATTTATTGCTTTCACCATATCTGTAAGAGAGGACACGAAATATAACGAAAAGAATCCACGTAAGCCGATTGCCTTAGATCCTGGACAAATTTTACCATCACCGGCTGGCAATAATGACGGAGTAATTGCCAGCCCAATATGCAATAATACAGTCATACAGTCGGATATCGAACCCAAAACACTTGTTAAGGTAAAAATAGACCTCGCAGCAACATAACATTTACAAAATTTTTCGTATGAGGGCAGGCGAGAAAATGCGCTATTTTTACAGCCTTTATGTTACATAATATTATAAATTTTGCAGGCGATTTGGAAGGCTCCACCAAAGGAGAATAAATGTGTAACTATTTACGCAGTACTTGCAGTAAAACCGGACGTATGGTATAGTTATGAAGGGCCTCTTTCAAAACGCGTTTGCGAAGACAGACGAAAAGCAGACGATATGCAGCCGATGCAAAATGATGACTGTAGAGTCTGTGAAGATGCTAGATATCAAGTAAGTTTTTTGAACAAGTCAAGCTCACAATCAGCACGGAGGTTTTAAACTGATTTTTTCTCTTAGCTCACCTTCGAAGGTATGTGGTCCTACAACACCCATCCACTTATGTTCCCAAAGTCCAGGGATCTGTCTCGATTTAGTGATGTGGTCGGTGCTTCGCATAGCAAGAACTTTTACGCCTTCAAATACAACACAGAAGCCAGTGAAGGTCTTAAAATGGTCGCCGAACAGGGAAACACTACTCAATTGGAACTGGAAATCCAAAGTGAGGTAATTATCACCAATTTTTTTATATTTAATTATGTATGTACAAGAACTCAAGAAAGAACATGAAACAAAAAATCATAACTTAAAAATTAATGTAACAAATAACAGATTGCCTGTCTGAAGACCTTTACTTTAAAAAAATGATACGCACTAAAGTTATGTTGTTTCAGCTCGGTATAAACGTTAGAACACTTATAAAAGCCACTGGTCCTCCAAAAACAAATATGACCACGATTTCGATTTTTCGAGTAAGTCGGGAGCATCATCTCGTTACATTGGTTTCCGCTATTATACCATCCCCGGATTGGTTTCTCGGTGTTGCCAACCTAGAACTTTGCGATGCAAGTACCAATCAATGGGCAAAAGGTATAAGACTAAATCTCTATCCTTTGGATGCTGGTACAGACAGTGGGATAGATTTTGAGGTATGTAGTTTTATTTTTAATTTTTAATATTTATTCATATTTGGCTTTTACATTTCTAAGTAAAGTAATTTATTGCTGTTTTTACAGTCGCCTAATGATGAGACATCTCCGCCGCAACCAATTTCTACTGCGATTATTACCAAAGATATAGACAAGGAGAAAGTTAGACCATTTGCGAGAGTCCAATTTGACTTAATCAGAACTTACAGTACGCCTGACTGTTCGACGGAAACCTATTCATTGGCGACTAATGAAAGTATGTCACCTACATATAAAAATTAGCAAATATTTTTTTAACCCCGACTTTGCACGGATTCAATTTTTTTTTCTGAAAATTATTACATACACAAACTTTTCCAATGGTGAAAGCCGTATCAAAATTCGTTAAGTGTTTTAGAAGTTAGAGGAGAAGTAGATAGGAGCGACTTACTTAACGTACCGATACCTAGATTATTCCCATTTTAAAGCTAAATAAAAGAAATTTTATTTTCTAGTAAATTTAAAGAATTCTTCAATTTCAGATACATCCACAGACGAACCCACACCTCCCACGACTACAAGGTAGACTAATAACTTATAAGCATCTTTTATACTAACATATATTAATATACCTAATATTCTTGATACTCATTGTAATTGTACAATTTTAGTGAAGAGCCAGCTACCCCTGATCCTGACTCGTCAGAGGACTGTCCAATGACGCAATGGGAAGAATGGCTGCCATGCGAAGGAGAATGTATTGATAACAAAATACAAGGTTTCAAAACACGATTTAGGTATCACATGGTTGATGGAGTACAAGTCGGGAAGTATATTGAAAATGTATGTAGTAAACTAATCCATTAATTTGACATCAAAAAGATTTTCCCTCACAATAAAGTGGTGGTAATTATTTTTTTTTAGGGTCCGAATGAAGAAAAAAGTATCCCCGAGGAATGTATGGAGCTTGATGTAACGGAAACACTTGAATGTGAAGATGATTGTGATGAAACGGATGAAACCAAGACAGAAGACGGCGAAAACGGTACAGTGTTTACATTGCAAAAAATAATTGATTTTAATATAATTTAATGCATATAATATTCTTTTGTTTCAGTAGCGATGCAAAGGACATGGTAAAGAAATGGAAATTTTTTTTGAAATGCTTTTTGAAATAATACGAGTGGGTAGTGTCTTAAATACTGTTTCAAAATTATACTTATTTTGTTGTTGACTTAATTAATTAAATTAAAACCTTATTCAGCTTTTATTTTACTTAGTCTCCCGTTCTATTATGTTATAGGTACTTAAAGTACTTTCATACTATTTGTACTTATTTTGGCCTGCGTTGTCTTTTCTTTAGGTAAGTTTATAGACCTATAGAGATGCCATCTATCATAGGGCTGCACTAGTATTGAGCAATTGATCAGGCTCGTTTATTTAATGACTAGCTTTTCCATCAACATTTGCAATTGATAAGAATACACATCTGCCACTATTGTCTAGCCGGATCATCTTGGGAAGCTGTAACGGATGACACCAACACTGGACCACCACACACCAGTACATTTTTACCACAAAAGATATCGTACCTACTAATGGAATTTGTATTAAATATCGCTGACTAAAAATAATAAATAATTAGGTATTAGGAAATTTCTTTATATGCTTAGGTAGGTTTATTAATTACATCAAATGAATAAATTCTTATGAAAAAAATATTTCACCTTTTGTTATCTCTACATGCCATCCTTTATTAGCTTTTATATTGTAGCATTTATAATTGTAATCTTAAGATTACAAGATCTCAAGATTAAGATTTTAGAAACTAATCCATTACAACACCCTATACACTCATTACATAATACCTAAGCATAATACTTTACTAAGATTTGGGTATTTGACAATATTTAAAATATAATACAAATTGTGGTCATCCTATCAGAAAATAGCGTAAAAAGCATAATTATGTCACTTTATTTTAAGCTAAATGATGTATATTTTTTGCAAATTATATGAAAAAAATATAATTGTTGAAATTTTGTCTTAGCGCCGAAACGCCCTGCGAGTGGTTGCAACTCTGATGACGTCATACGTTAGTAAACATACCAGACACGCTGGTATTTGATACCTATGACGTCACACAACAGAACGAATGAATGATAACTAATATTAAGTGAATAAACCTTAAGGCGACGAACCTTTTCATACCTTGACTTTACATATTATGTACTCTGTCGTATAAACGATATTCTGTGGTTGACCAAAACCAGTTAGATGAGTGACAATAGGCTTAAAAATCTAGTTAGCAGGTCATAAAATTTCAAAAAAAATGATTAGTGACAGTGACTGTCCTGCTGTCCAGTATCCTGTGACCTGACCTGTGACTCCTGTATTAATCATTGATCATCAACATCATTCATCATTCAAGTTATAGATCATTTTCATTATATACTTCCTGTTTTTTTGTCAAGTTGAGAATTAAATCAAATTAAATGGTCGCATACATTCTCCTTGATTAAAAAATATTATGTTAACCAATAAACCCAAGCCTGTATTTAAATCATACATAAAATCCACTGCGAAGGTTATATTTGTCGCAGAAGCTTTGGCATTTGCTGTGTCATACGGTGTCTACTACAAATTGAACTCGGATAGAGGTATTATTTGCTTAAATTAAACTATATTTAATTATTTTTAAGTAAGTCATAAAATCATCGATGTATAATATAAGTAATTTTTTTCTGTTTCTAAATTTTTCATTTACATAAGCCCAATAATGAGTTTGTTACACCTTGACTACAAGTGTTCCAACCTCCTTTGGGCAAAATATTTTTCATAGTAAAGTAGGTACTGAAGCACATTAAAGCATATTAAAAGGATAAAGCACATCAAGCACATTAAAAGGATACTACTTAAAGCATAAACTGGTGGCAGTAACCACCCTCTTACAGGTATATGCGTGCTTTTGTGGTTTCGGTAATTGAGTAAAGGATGCCAGAGCCCATAATACTATTGTCGGCAATGCAAGTGCAAGGTTCAGCAAGTGCTGAACCTGTAACATTACTTGTGTTATAGGCAATGGTAGCCAGCTACTATCAAGGGGACAGTAAGCCTGTCTTTGACCGTAACATAATTGAAATGTGTTTTTTTTTAAATTTATTGTAGACTTCCGCTGGTATATGTCAAAAAATTACAATTGGGTATTGGAAGGTTACTACGGACTCGGAGAGAAATTGGGCGATTTGAAAACTCGTGAAATAGATAATAAAGTGTGGAAAAACGAAGGCAAGATTTAAGACGGTGAGATGAGCAATATTATTAAAAGTGCATTTTGGATGATCACTTTTGGAGGTGTTGCTTATGCACTGTTCAAGGTGGTCAAACCTGATGATGAACTCCTCAAGAAGGTCAATATTTTATCTTCTTCATAAATATACCTGTTGTGTGGTCACTGGTACTTTTGTCAAAGTTAATCTTAACGTTTAAATGTTAAGATATTGTTTGGAATTAGTGTTTTAACAATGAGAGTGTGTGATTTTTGTTTTGCTTTCTAATTCTAATTTGTGATTTAAATGTAAAAAAAAAAGAAATTTTCTTCAAAATTTGTTCAACGCAAGCTCCTCTCCATTATCTTACAATTGCTGTTGGATTTTAGGGTATCTTTGCATGGATATATCAGTGTCCAAATATTCACAAAACATTGCCACTATTTGTCATCAAGGTTTGTACCATTTTGAAGAGCAGTTAATATTAAGTGTACATCATTATAGTAAAAATTAGTTGAATATCATCATAATAATATTTGCTGAAACTAGTTTATGCATTAATTTCATCCATTAAATACATAATATCCTTAAGTCCCTCTAAGGTCAGCCCCTCTGGAGTCAGTAACCACCCCCTTCCAGAAGACCATTGTGGAATAATAGCATGTGTGCTGTTGTGTTTTACTGATTAAGGGATGTCAGAGACCATATTTCTCTGTCACTTCCTAATCCTACTTTGATCGGCAATACCTGTGACGTTGTTTGTATCATAGGCGACAGTAACCATTAAGTGGGATGTCAGCCTGTCTGTCAACCTTAACATAAAAAAACTGTTCTGTTACAGTTGGATGAGGGATCAAAACATACAGAAGCAAGAAAATTAGCCCAACAAACAGTCGCAGTTCTGAAGGACGCTGCTAATCAAAACTCTGAATTAAATAAGAAACTTGAAGATTTAATTAAAAAGGGAAAATGAGTGATAAGAACTCTGTTTTAGAAAGATTAAGTAGGAGGGAGGCTCAGCGTATAGAAAAATTGCAAAAAGCTCACAAGGCTAGGGAAGAAGTAGATGCGTCCAATGAAAATGAAGAATTCTTTTCTGGTGCTTTCAAAGTAAAATCCGAGTACATTGAAGATTTGCTCACTCAAATACCGACTTTAGACACCACCGCTCTCCCAATGCATTTCGATACAATAAAAAGAGAGGTTAATGAATTGCAAAAATATGTGATCACATCTTCCCTTTTCCTGAAGGAATTCAATATGCGCAAGTATTTGGGTATAGTGCAGAACATGCAGACGAAATGTTACGAGATGGAGGATAAATATGTGCCGAGGAAAAAGTTTGGGTTCACGAAGAAAAAGTTATCCAAGTCGGATTGTCAGAAGCAGGGCTCCCTGGATGAGTTGGATACGGGGATAAGTGGCAATAAGTGGGATCAGAAACTCTTTGGTTTCGATTCTATGGAGGGCAAAGTGCTCTCTCTGGAGAACGACGAGTTGTTTCAGAGGGATGTGACTTTGCGTAATCTGAAAAATTGCACTATAAGTCTCAAAGGTGTCATGGGCACTTTGCATCTGACGAATCTGAACAACTGCACAATATTGTCCGGACCGGTGACATCGTCTGTGTTTGTCGAGAAATGCACCAATTGTAATATAATCGTTGCTTGTCAGCAACTAAGAATGCATACGTCGACTAAATGCGACATTTACTTGCACGTAACTAGTAAAGGCATTGTGGAAGATTGTACAGAAATTCGAACCGCCCCATACAACTTGCAATATGACGATTTGGACAAACATTTGAACATGTCGTCGTTAGATAGAAATTCAAATAACTGGGACCGTTTGGACGATTTCAATTGGTTAGCGCCTGACATTCCTTCACCCAATTGGTCGGTTCTAGATGTGAACCAACGAATCAACAGTTGGAATGATTGTTGGGCGAAAATACCCTCTTAGGTGCACACAAGAAATCTCAATAAAAAATAAACTTTACACAACTAATATTTATAACATATAAATAATACCCAAACAAAACTTGTATTTGCATTTTTTTTAAGTTATCTTAATATGCGAATAATCTAATAAAAATAGTAATTAAAAAAAAAGACAAAGCTAATATTCTAACCATTACCTACATATATGTTTAAAACTATATTACATTTCCCAAATGCAAATTGATGTGATTCTAAAAACTCATTTTTTTAAACTCTTTAACCTTTGAACTTAGGTTAACCTATGTAATTGTAATTATTTTATTATACCTACTTTGTTTTACTTGTAAAAAGTATGTAGGGTAATTTTTTTTTTAAATTAAAATTCGTTTGGATCATGTTAACTTTTCTGTATGTACCAGATAAATTATATTGGACAATATGTATACGCAAGGAGCACCCATTGTTTGTAATAAATTAAAATGAAACTGCTTAGTAGTTGATATAGCATTTATTAGTTTGAAATAATAAAGCATTATTTACATTTATACAATTTGTGTATTTATATTCTACCCAAAACTGCTATTTTAAAATTTAGTAAAAACACACAATATTTTTCTTTTGTTTTCTTTGCTTATTAAATACGAAATTAATAATTTCGTAATTATTAATAATTAATAATTGAGAATACCAGTCGCTAGGGATATCTATCCAAAAATGAATCTAGTTGAATACAAAAATAACGGATTTCACATACAAAAAAAAACAATATTTCTTCTTATTTCTTGCCACAACGAATAGAAAAAGAATTGTAGGTTACGTTACGATAAGGATTGTAAGTAGGTAGGTTCTTTCGTTTTACGGGAATCAATTATTTTGTTTTTCAGAAATTGTAAAAAGACGCTGAGTCTGTTTCGGTCTTGAGTTATAAAAGCATGTGCTTCCATCTGAGTCCAATCTGTCATACTTTGCAGTATAACTACTTGGATTTTTTTGTCCAAACTGTTCTATTGTAGCACTAGTATGGCTAACCCTTTTGCCCAAATAAAAAAAGTTATTAGCTATAACTTATGAAGGTCTATTCAGGCTAAGATCATCAGACCATTTCCTAGTTGAAGCGATCTCACTAACTTTTACAGATTTGATGTGATTTGTGTTACTTCAGTGGTATTTTCATGACATTTAATTTATAGCTTGTGTTTTAACAACATCAATAAAAAACAGTAATAACAATAAATATTTTATTTCTACACAAAGTAATACATACAATCGAAAACGAACATTTACAATCACAGAAAATTTATAAACAAAAAACTTTATCAAGAATATGGAAATAATATATTTATACCTACGCTGTTTTCTTTATTACACAAAATCATTAATTAGAATATACTTAAATTAATTAGTAAACTTTATCATGTCGGTAATTGTTGGGATAAATTTCTAGTATAGGTTACCTACAGTTACAAGCAATAATATTATGATAATTAAAAATGCTATAAGTAATATGACATTTTAGGCGAATAAAAGCGTTATAAACAAATAATACTTTTTAAAAGTGTACTTTAACCATTTAAAATACAAATTTTAATATTTAAAACAGTGTTCCATTAAAAAATGTTGCCAACATAAAAATTACCATAAAAAGAAGGCACTGTCGCCATTTTTCATATCTCTAAGGTTTAAGATTTGCCCTCACTTATGCGTTTGGATTGAAAAATACACCATGTGTATATAAAAAAAATCAAATAAGTATCATAATTATACTTTTACTTAATTAATAAAAGTCTGTTTTAGCAAATGATATTAAAAATAATAAACCACGTCCACAAGAATTTTTTTTTACAATATAAAGGTTGCGGGTGAAATTCTTTAGCATTTCTCATAAGTATTTAGAATTGTATTATTTAATTTTTTATTCATATTTATTTAGAAAAATATTTTATAAAAACCATTGGTTATTTTCCTATAAACTTTTGAGAAACCGAAAATTAACCGCGACGTCATTTGCTTAGGCCTAAATAAATCTATTTAATAATTTTTTTTTATGAATATATAAATGCCTACTTAATAATAAAAATTGGTAAATACAGGATATTTTAGTCCTATTATATGTGTTTTTGTTATGTTTTGAATTTATTCAATTGTTATTTTTGATTTTATTTGAATTCTCATCAGATAATAGGGTATCTGTGTACTAAATACTAAACAAAAAATAATCGTAAACAATAACTTTTAAAATAGTTATCCATTATTTTAATTATTCATGTGGTCAAATTTATTAATTTTTGAGAGAAATTTTGAAAATATGTAAGTAACTCATAAAAACTAACTATTATATTGAAAATTTAAAAAAATTGACCACATTGAAATGCACCACAGAATCAAATCAATATAAAAATTGATACTCCAAAGTATCTCATGTCAATATCCTGTATTCAAACAATACAATACAATACCGTAGTACCTAATATTATAATTATTGCTACAGATATAATTTTGACCCCCAGATTAACTACATTCTAAGTCATTAAAAAGACTTGAGATTCTATTAATGAGGATTACTAAATTTCAAATTCACACGCGTTTAAAGTTAGGGATATGCAGTATAATTATGTTGTTACACATAGATGAATGATTGGTCTCGCTGCTCGCTCGACTAGATACCCCCGTCGTACTTGTAAAATGCGGCATAAAATAGTACGCCGAAATCGGCGTACCCGAGCCAGTCACACTGCAAACTGTCTATGGTGTGTACGTGCCGAATGTTGTATTAAATTTTAGGCATAATAAAATACCAGTTTGCGTAGTGAAACTGTGTAAAAATATAATAAAACTGGGTAAAAAGTGACGGTTTTTTACACACACTACAATAAAAAGTTGCCACGTTTTCGGAGCTATTGCTTTTGTATAGCGCTCTATCTAGTCGAGCGCAGCGAGACCAATCAATTATCTTTGTTTTTACAATTACAATAGTTTACAATTTCAATTTTTACAATAGGTTTTGCAATTGAATAAGTATTCTATTTATTTATTTTGGTAATCCTCAATTGACATGGAATGTTTATATTAAGTACAAATAAGTACAACACACAATACATATAATTATACTTTTGAGATTTTTCTTTTTAACTAATTATAGTCAAATAAAATCTCTCGGCAGACGCGAAGACCACACTAAAGTTACACCTATAAATTGTCAGTCTTGTTTGTGGAACATAATAAAAAACTTTTTTATAAAATTGAGCATAATAGGAGATTTGGCAACGAATTTAGTTTCAGTAGATATACCTATAACTCACAGACATAGATAAGTATAGACACCGTAAGCCGTTCGCCACTGCGTGGCAGCAATTTGAGCAATGCTCAAATACGGGCTATAACTGAAGGTCATATTGTGGAGTCCATCCAAATTATAAAATCAAAACTCATTTAGCGAAACTTATATAAAATGCTGTTACTTATATCAAAGTAAAATATCTCACTAGAAGTGTTGAACAATTATTTTCTGTTTATTTTCTACTTAAAAATTCACAAGTAAGTAGTTACTTTCCAGTCCCATACCATTTAAAACCTACAAATAAAAATACAGAATGGACAAAGCTTTTTTATTGCAAAAAAAAAAAAATGGATACTAAATATATCCCTTAATGCAGGTAAATAGAATTCTCATAAAGATGGAAGTAGAAAAATCAGACTTCGTGGTCACTCTCATCTGCCAGCAGGAGATTTTCGTCAATGTTAATCTCATAATTTTACTTTCAAACATACCTACTTACGTATTGATGTTACAGTACATACTAGAAAATTCGCTTTATAAACGAGGAATTCCTATAGAGCATTTGTGATGTTTTAAAAAATTTAGTTTTGAAAATCTTTTAAAGGTTTCATAATATTAGTTAATTATTGCAAATATAAGTATATTATATTAATATATAATCAGCACATTATTAATTTTTAATAAATAATAAAAATATTTTTTTTTAAATTTGCAATTGGAAAAATACCAATTAAAATAATTAAAAAACTCAAAATAAATAAAATTTGAGATGCAATAAATACAATTATATATTTGAAAAATGGTAAGTATACGCAAAAATTAATAATATATATTCTATTTTCTAAAAATATTTTACGTTCTACTTAACTTTTTTATAACATTATGATATCAGCTTAGCTGTAAAGAACTCAAGAGAGGCTCAGACCAAATAAGAATTATAGACAGAATATTGCAGACAACATAGTGAGACCGGTTTTATAAACATGTGTGCTATTATTACTGTATTATTTTTTTATTGAAAATATTGGTTTTCATGTTTACTTACGTGTGAAATGTGAATTTTTTTTTTTGAAGATTTTTTGTAGTTTTTACATCCTCTCACTATGTATGTACGCAATTCGGCACTTTCACTAATTATTATTAACGTCTGCTATTTATGTCGACTGTAGTTGATTGAAAAGTGCTCTGTGACGTTTCAAAAAGTTCATGTCCATTCATTCAGATTCATTCGGTGGTATGATATTGAAAGGGTTAATAAATATTTTAATAAGGCGAGGCGTACATACTTTTACCGACTTCACTCTGCCGTTCGCAGGACTCTCCCATCTTTAGTTCTTATTTTATCTGAGTCGAGAGGAAGGAGAGTGCGACATTACCATAACACAGGGCTGCCTCTCACCAGGGGTTTTTGTGTGTGATCGTCCACTGTTGGAAGGTGTTGTTGGGGTCGCACGGCGCCAACCCTAGCGTCCTCGAATGCGGCTGCAGCGTCATACAGTGTCCGTGTAGTCGGTGAATTAGATGGCCGTGTTTATCGTCGTAACTGAAATTGAAAGTTACCAGATCGTATTATATATATATTTTTTTAAATTTGACATTGTTTATTTATTTTAGTTTTTTGACCCGTTGTTGCTTGTGGTTGATTTATTTTATTTTATTTTTTGAATTTTTAAAATTGACTTGTATGAGTTTTGTACGAAAATGAAACCTAGATGTTAAGCGATAGAGTTTGGAATGTTAAGGCTGTTGCTGATTTAAATAAAAAAAATAATTAAAAGTTGATCTGTATAAAAGTATTTAAATAAACAAACATCCTATTATTAAAAATTACAAACTCACTCTCGACTTTCTATTGAGCATAAACATGCTATATCTGCTGTAAGTTGCTGATGAGTTGGGTATGCCGCAGAGTAATTGATACTGCAGCATTAGGTCTAGGTTACCATATGTCATGAAAATACCACCCAAATAACAGTACCTATACCAAATTTAAAACCAATTGAACCTGTGGAAGTTTTTGAAATGGGCTGACGATGCCTAAACAGATCTGCATAAATTATAGCTAAAAACAAACATGTCAGATTTCAAATAACAAAAAAAAACTGATAAAAATCGGTCCATCCGTTTGGAAGCTACGAATCCAAACACACAGATACACACGTCAAACTTATAACACCCTGTTTTTGCGTGGGACGTCTGGGGTTTATATAGTGAAGGGGTTAAAAATAGTAAAAATCTGAGGATTTTAAGTGGTACAAATCAACGACCATTTCTTAAGATTACACCCAACTAAAGAGAATATTACCTCCAAGGTCCATCAACGGTGCCAAGTCTGCAAACGGCCTGCTTGACACTCTCCGAGTCAGCCTCCACGCACCTCTCCCCTACTCCAATCTGACCGGCTTCGTTCAAACGGAACACTTGATTGCTACCAGTTCCATGGCAAGTGGACACACCTACAATTAATTTTACACTAATTCATTGACCTTTCCTTTTTATTTCAGGCTTTAACAATCTCGTCAAAACGTTAAAAGATTTAACAGTGAAAACACAACACATTAGACAGACAATACTTTAGCATTTACTAGAGACCTATCCCGTCTCTGCTTTGCATGTATGCAATTTTATAATATGTACATAAACCTTTCTTGAGTATCGCTCTTTCTGTTAAAGAAACACTCTTTCTATTACACAAATGTTTCATTAAAGCTCGTCTCGTAAATTTTTTTGGTACTTTTTGATCTCAAAATTTCGTTAACAGGCGTCGGTTGTAATACAATTATTGTGACAAAAAATATCAGTACTATTAAGTTATCGTTCAACTTACCTATATAAGCTGGAGCCGCCTTCCCCATAGTATCCAAACAAACTCCCACTGCTTTATTCTTCACCATACCCCAGTGAATATTTGGCGGCAGCTTTGGGAATCTGTCGTAAACGTCGTAAGCGACATTGTCCATGAACCAGGAGAAACTCTTGCATTTTAATTTCTCCTTCAAAGCGATTTGATCTTTTATATCTCCCATGTCGAGGAACCTTGCCATCGGTTCTCTCGTGTAGAAGTATTCCTTGTGTTCGTCATCGAACCAAGTCTCGATCACTCTCTTATAGTTTATAGTGATCAGACTGCCCTTTCTGTTCTTCGCCAGACTGCCGAACGAGTATGGCATGAAGGCGCGATACACGTGTCCCACTCGCGAACAAGGCACCCATTCTATGCTACCGCCGCACTGCCAAATCTTAAAACTCAACTCGAAATTTTCCCCACCCCACACCAAGAGACCGGGATCGTATGCACCAATTTCTAAGAAATATCTTCTATTTATAGCGAACAGACCGCCGGCGTGCGTTGGACTTTTGTATGGTTCCGACTTGTGTTTATGCTTATCGGCCTCTTTGTCTGGCACCTCGTTTTCCTTGTAAAGCATTCCCCATTCGAAAATGCCTCTATAGTTTGTTCCTGGCTGGTAAACCGGTCTGTATTCGAATGTTCTGTGGTCAACGCCGTCAATGACTGGCACCGTCATAGTTCTGTAGTCCCTGTATATAGGGGCTAGTAGGGGCGGAAGCCAGTTGACGTTGACTTCGCAGTGAGCGTCAAGGAAGACAATGACGTCACCGGTCGCTTCTTGCGCCCCTCTCGATCTGGTCCTAATTAAACCCTCTCTTTGTACATTTCGTATCAGTCTCACTTTACCATTCCAGCGCTTTATGTAGTCATCGAGTTTTGTTTTTAAGTCTTCTTTGTCCGAGAAGTCGTCCACCTTGAAAAGAACAGTTTAGTGTTGGACATAAGCATAACAATTGTATTGTTATGTTTCTCGTATTCAAGTAAAGAGTCCCCATTCCCATATGGGACCTAACCTCAACCATAACCAGTCTGTTTTCATTCATTCAGTCTGTTAGTTTCATTCATTCTATCAAGGTCTGTAGTGCAAATGATCTTGGGTTTTCTTTGTGTTTTCGTTTTGTGGTGATTTGTTTTTGGATTGTGTTTGGCAACCATATACCATAAAGTGGGCCGTCAGCTTGCCTAACATTCTTTACCATAAAAAAATCGTACAAAAGAAAACAACAAACTGAAAAGTCATAAAAATGTGACAAAATTTAAATAATTGGTACCTTAAAGCAAATGGTTTATTTTATTACATATTAATTATATGAAAATTAAAATATTCACTGGTATCTTGACTCTTAGGTATTATTACTACTTATTGTAATTAAAGATTGGTTTACACTATGTAATAATTTAATAATGAATACAAGTAAGTGATAAATTGTTCATTATCGGAATTAATACTTACTAAAACAACTTCATGAAGTATATTTTCTGGGGAGCGGTTTATAACAGAATGCACTGTTCTCATGAGGACCGAAAACCCTTCATTGTGGAAGACTATGATGACAGATGTGCTCGGCAAATCTTTCGGATAGTGCCAGTATTTGCACTCATCTAATCGCGTATCGGGTATTGATCTGCAAAAATTTTACAATTTTTTTTAAGTATTTTGTAGTGTCATGATACACTGATTCTTGCAGTTACGAAATACGCTGAAGGCAGTGCCAAGCCTTTACAGAACATCATCAATACAGAACAGCACGTGTGCTGTTGTTCACTATCTTGTCCATTTTATCTATGTCTATACCAATACTGCATGATTGGAAACGTTGAGCCCCTTATTGCACATATTACCATTTCAAAAAATGTCTTTTCTAAAGTCTGATAGATATATAGTACATCATTTTCACATTAAAAATCAATTACACCTATCTATCTAAATATAAATTTACTAATATTAAACATGTATGGAAAATAAAAATATGATGCTGTTAAGGTACCCGCGATTTTGTTCGACTTCTGAGATTAGCATGCAACAGACGCACAGACAACAGTGATTTTATTATACATGTATGATTTTTAAAGAATTTCACTGATACAATTTCGTGTTTTAAAGCTTAAATTATATTGCAAATATGGAAAATCTCCTGCCGATTTTATTGATACTAAAAATTTAGAATCTTATATATTTATTTTAATGGCATAGATTATAGATATAAAAGTGTGTGAATTTTTACAGTACCTACATACTTTAATCAAATGTATAAGTAATATATATATGTATTCAAATACTTACAAATATGTGAGGCTGTACTATAGAAGTGTTGTTAACAATGAAATTATAATTATGTTCTTAAATAATAAACACCATACCTGTTCATGGCTATATCATCAGAAGCGGCTATATTCATTCCATATTCCCCCTCAGATTCGGCTACATCATTAGCTCTATCTTGGGGCATGTGGTAGGGTTTACCTTCTTCTCCAGGACCCTTTACATTCCTCTTATCCCTGGGCTCAAAATTGCCAAGTTCTATAATTAAAATTAGATTAGTTAGTAACTTACACAACTTTGAAAGCTATTGTTTTTAGTTTCTAAAGAGAATCCAAAACACAATACAACACTGCTTCATATGCATAACCATATGTTATGTGATTCATTCATTATGTGGAGTTGTTTATGTGAAGGATACTCTTTAGAACTGTTGTGTTAAAAGAATCTGTCACTATATTATTTTAGTTTGCACGGCGGATAAAGACCCCTCGGCAAAAGTAGAAGGGTTATGCGCAGTATTAAATTTTTAGGTCTGTTTTACGGGTGGAGGAGCAAAGGGGGTTTTATGCCAGTAATTTCCGCTCACGCGAGCTACTGGATATGTCTAAAATAGTCATTACAGAGATAATTATCTAAATGACAGCAAAAATCCAGAAATCTGTCAGACTGCTCAGCTGGACTAAATATAATATAAAGAGCTAAAGATGGACTAAATATATAAAGAGACTAAATAATGGAATATTTGAACCAAATTATAGTTTAATCACTGTAATAATCAAATTAGATGTTAAAAAGTATATAATTTTATATTTACAGGTGTCAATTTGCAAATTTTTGTATTATACTGTTATACAATAAATTTAAAGATTAATCTGACGTAACAGTAATACACGAAGCAGGTATTAAACAGAAAAACCGACGCGGCGCCGGTTACTACTATATGGAGCATATAACTGTATTCACTTATGTTTAAATTGATAGTTTTTATATTATGACTTACCAGTCAATAATGTGGGATAAACGTCACGATGAAACTTATAATAACTAGGCTGATTATCAAGCAAAACGATTTCATCTGTATCAACTATAACATTATCACTAGACCACTTGCTCAACGCGTAAACGAATATTAGAAGAATAGCGGATATTGCGCTGATGCGAATAATCCTACCGCGTCTCACGTTTGTTATTCTCATATTGTGGTCCTCTTAAACTTTTAGCATTACACTTTATTCACTAAATAAAGATTTTTATATAAGAAAATTGTCTCGAAAAGATAAAGAAATCATTCACCCGACCCGACACGACGAAAAACAATAAACGGCTGACGTTATTGTGACAACGTGAAACGTCAACAATGTAGTGCGTTTGGTTTCTCCAAATGTAGTTTAAAAAATACAATGGATTGTGATTTTATTTTCTAAGTTTTTATTTCAGTAAAAGTAATTTCGAATAAAAAAATTCATAACCATTTTCAGACTACTAACATAAAAAAATTTTAGTTTTTCTATTTAGTAACTGTCCGACACTTGATATTACTTACTCTGTGGTAACAGCTTTTTTTTTAATTTTTCTGAAGGTCTAAATTGACAGTTACATGTATTTGAATTTTGAGTTGTTTAAGTTTGTTTTGTTTGTTCATAAAAATTTAAATAAGTAGCCGACTGAAACCAGTGATTTCTATATGAAGTAGTTTATATTTTTATTGAAATTACAAGGGCTAAACTGACAAAAATATTATTAAAATATATTGTAAAAAGCTAGTTATTAAATACTTACGTAGTTTTATATCCTACTGTTCCCGATCGTCTGCACAAAATGTCTACTATAGAAAAATTTATCAGTAATTGGAATGAAGAATTTCCCAATTACACTTTACAAGTAGCCGATCTGAAGAATCCACACTCTATGATAAAAGTGCTTTTACATGTATTTGAAAGGTTTGGTATAAATAGTGATGCAATTACTAAGGTAAGGTACTTACTCGTTTTCCCTAACAATTTTTTCTTCGATAGCTTAAATACTTTGTCATTTAGTAATACTTTGTCATTTAGTAACTAGGTATATCTTCTTATTGTAAAGTATAGTCAATATGAGAATGCATAAAATGGAAATTTGTGTATTTATTCAACAACGCTTTATTGCAACCCAGTATATGGAAATTGCCGAGAATATTATTCACTATATTTTCATAATCTAGGCTTTTTCTGTTTCTAACTAATCGGTTCATTACCTAAATGGATTCCAAGCAAAATCATGATTAAAACCATTTTCCAGGGCCTCTGAGGCCAATCTTTTAAATTTTTTTTATTCAAGGTTGTGTTATTTGAGCTATATCTGCCATCCTATCACTGTTTAATTTAATACTATTTTTACCATCACAAGGGCAGCAGGGATATTTTGTATAAATATACAATAGTATTTTTAGTTTGTTTTTCATATATTACTACCCAATACAAATTGCTAGTTAGTCTTTTTGTTTTAAAATTAATTTTAATTATTCCATTAACTCCATTAAATATCACCTCAACACCAGAGATATACTTATAAATGTTAGTATCAGCCAGATATTCAGATAGATATTCATGCATTCTGTGGTTTTTATTATTTGAAATAAAATAATATATATTTTTAAATATTTATAGCCTCCACCTGAAGGTGAACAAGATGATCACACCATATATTATTGGGATTTATTAACAGTGATAAATGTAACAAGGGTGATCAATCACTTCAGCGCTACTTACTTGAAGAATTCACTATCAACAAATATAATCCAAATTCTTCAACCCACCGCCGCATCCTCGCACCCCTTACTTCTTCTGTTATTCAATCTGATGATCTTCAATAATGATTGGCTGGCAAAAATGGAACCGAAAGAAGCAATACTATTTAGTAAAAAAAATGAGGTAAGCTCATCTCGTAATAAACTGATCTAAAATCTTAATAAATATCTCATAATTTGTTTTTGTTTTAGTTGTCTTATTTTCAACTGTTAAATTTTTTTTTTTTAATTTAAAATTTTTTTTAATGTTCATTTTTTTTGGAAAAAATAATAATGTAAGTACAGACAGTTGTATTGATTTAAATTCCAATGAGAATTCATTTTATTTCCAGCTTCTAAATCTTGAAGAAGAAAATGCAAAATTGATGGCAGAACTCAACGACTATGCAGTGGAAAAAGCCACGAGGGGTAATACAGCAGATCAGGTATTATAATAAATATTATTGATCAAAAATTTACATCAAAACATTATCATTTTCTGCTATGTTGGAGTTGTCAGACAGGCTGATGGTCTTCTTGATGGTAGGCTACCGTCGCCTTTAACACAAGCTTATCCTTAAGAGTATACAAACAGTTAAGTATATCACTTTGGTCTTCTGTAAGGTGGTTACTGCCGCCAGACTGGCTGCCCAAATGATTAATTTATTATTAACTTTATTTATAACTTGTTTATAACTCTTTTACAGTTAGAAAGCGCGGTCAAGAAACTAGAACAAGACTTCAAGGAGGGTAACGCCGCCCTCAAAAAAGAGACTTTACAGATGGAAGCCGTTCTGGAAGAGAAGCGGCAAAGTGAATTGGTATTAGAGCAGAAGAAGTCACAAAAGGATGAGTTACTCGCGGAGATAGCTCACAAGAAGGCTCTTAGGGTGTACAAAGCGGACGATGTGAGGTCTAAATTGGAGAAAGCCAATACTGATTTGAAGGAATCAGTCGAGAAAGTCAACGCTTTGACCGCTTCGTTGGCACAGAAAGAGAACAATTTGAAAAATCTGCAAACAGTCAAACCACAGCTGGAGTTGGGCACCAAGTTGATCAATGAGATTACCATTTTTGAAGAGGATTTCAAGTAATTTTCTTTTGATCATAAAATTTTTCTATAATTACAAGTAATTTTTTATGTAAATTTGAAAACAGAATAAGTTATAACATTTCATACCGTCTGTTTTTGGTAGTTAATACAGATTATGATATTAAAAAAATTATAAAAGATCTTCCATATTTTAAAGATTTTTATGGTATTTTTATGGTATAATGTTATTTATTGAAATGAATTGGCAAGCAACTTCATTTCAATAAAATATTGAATTAAAATACATACATAATTTATTTAAATATATACATAAAAACACATAGGTATATGTGATTGCGTGTGTGACGTGTGTGTGTGTGTGTGTGTGTGTAAGTTTAATCTGATTGTTATCACAAACTTTGCAGACTTATTGAATCGTTTTGATTTTTTTTTTGTTAGGGATCAGTGCGAGACGAAGTCTGAGGATAAGGAGTTGGAAGCGTTGAACAAGGAGGTGGGCGAGTTGCAGAGACAGCTGGCCGAGATTCAGGCGGAACGCGAGGAACAAGCGGCCAGAAGACGAGAGAACCAGTCTCGCAGGAACCAGATCGAAACGCGAGAACAGAAGTGAGTTTCAATACTTGACGGCTCAAGCAGCTCAAAGCTACAAATAACAAAATCATAGATAAATAAATAAATATAAATAATAAATAAAATAATAATGGTCTCGCTGCGCTCGACTAGATATCCCCGTCGTACTTGTAAAATGCGGCATAATATAGTACGCCGAATTCGGCGTACCCGAGTCAGTCACACTGCAAACTGTCTGTGATGTGTACGTGCCGAATGTTTTATTAAATTTTAGGCATAATAAAATATCAGTTTGCGTAGTGAAACTGTGTAAAAATATAATAAAACTGGATGTAATAAATATAATATAATAAAAAAGTGATAAAAAGTGACGGTATTTTACACACACACTACAATAAAAAGTTGCCACGCATTTTCGGAGCTATTGCTTCTGTATAGCGCTCTATCTAGTCGAGCGCACCGAGACCAATCAATTATCTTTGAACAAAATGTTGCTACAAATATTCAACAAATAAATTTAAAATAATAATTATAATGAGTGTAGTTACTCCCTAACTCCGTTTTTCTCCTGTTCAGCACTTTAAAAGAAGAGGAAGAGAGGTTTAAGAAACTGTTTGAATCGACCACCGCCGAAGTGACCCTCAAACAAGAGCTACTCAAAATGGAGGACTCTTATGAGGAGCAGAGGAGAAACGATTTGGACTCTCTCGCCGAAATGAGAGACACGTTTAATAGAGAGGTATTCATTTGTTTTTAAATATCTACGTATGTATTTAAAAAAAGAAAAACGCCACAGCTGACATCTCTTAACTTGTTTCGGAGGAAATATACTCAGTGACAATGCGAAACAATAGATGGCGTTGAAGTAACCGGGACATGACGTTTGGGTTTGTAAAATTATTTATTATGTAGGTACTAGCTGATGCGCGCGACTTCGTCCGCGTAACTTTATAAAATACTAGCTGGTGCCCGCGACTTCGTCCGCGAAATTTTTTTTTTTTTTTTTTTCAGTTGGATGCCATAGAAGAAATACTGTTCGCGCGCCTCGTCCAAGTCGCTAATACGATAGAAAAAAAAGTTCGCGATTCTGCTTCTTAGTTTTTTATTTTCTATAAATACATTTTAATTGATTTTGCCCATTTCAATTTTTTTTGTCTTAACTATTTCCGATAATAAAGAATTATGTGAAGTCTTATTTTGGTTTTATTATTATTAAATAGCATAAAGTCCCTCCTTTTATCTGTCAGTCTGTATTTATGATTTAATTTCCAAAAGTTATGAACAGATTTTGTTTAGAATAGAATAGAAAAATATTTATTTGCATACAACACATGACACATACGAATACATCTAAAGATAAAAACAAATAAAACACATATAATTTTTAAATCTGTCTTTTTATCTTATAATACAAAACGAGGAATTCTTGTATGCCACAACGATCTCGCTAACGGCTCTAACGATTTTGACGAAAATCTAGGGTTAGGGGTTTTTTAGGTCTAGAAATCGATCTGTCAGGGTCTTATCTTCGCCTCCCTCCACTCGGCTCGCACGTCTTCGAGAAAATTCGTTTTAGGTAGTTTTTTTTTAATGGAACGGTTATAAAAGTAATATCGCTTGCTCGTTTTATAATATTTTAAATTATTAGATGATTATTAACTTAAGTATTCTTGAATTTTTTTTCTATAATGTTTCATAGACTTTCTTTCTTACGTGTAAAAAAATTTTTGAATTGTTTCGGTCCCAAAAACCGGGTTTTGGGATAGGAATTATTATATGTCCTCTCCCTATCCTGGTTATGTACGGAGGGAACAAGGGAACCTCTCGTTGGCCCGAGCGAAGTTCTGTCACCCAGTCTAGTTAAAATAACATTTACTCAGTTGAGTAGGCATATAACAACCATAAATCAGTTTTAAATCCTTAAAATAAATAATTCTGAAACACGAAATGTAATTTTATTAGTACTTAATCAACGTCACGTTGTATAACAGCAAAACATGAAACCAGTGTTTCTAAAAGTCTCCTATTTATGTAATGAGAAATTGAACAAGATATGAATAAGGATGATGCCTTGGGGGAGGCCTTACATCTAGTAGTGAAGCCGGGAACAAGCCGCTATAGTCAAGCAGTTATAAACTCCATACTTGTCACTGTAGGTAAATGTAGTTTCAAAAAAGTAAGTAAGTTACCTAATCATCATGTAAGTATAGGTATAAACGTTAATCTCTGAAACGGATTTGAATGCGGATTTTACTGATGTAGCAAGCTTCTCGTTGTTTGTTTCATTCTAATCGGTTTGCTGGTACAGTTTGTCAACGCGTACGAAGTCGCGGGCACAGCTAGTTCTTCATAAATGTTTATCTTTCTGTCAAGTTGACTTTTGTATGAAAGTATGTAAAAGATGGAGGAGGCCTTTACTCGTCGAGAGGTCCTTAATACCTAGATTAAAAAAAATTGTTATTGCATGATTTATTGTAAAAGGCTTTTTATATATTTATATTTATTTATGTAAAAGTTGTCATGTATTTATAAGCTTTCTTCCATTTATATCTCAGCGAGAAATTAAATGTACTGTAGTTTTTATTTCTCTTTAAATAAATAAATAAATTTAGTGTCGTGTGCGTGTCAGCATGTTAGAATGTTTGACAACCGCTGCCTTATCTGCTAACATTGTAAACTGTTCTTTATAAACATAAACTTAGAAATTATCGCAAACAATTCGATTCGTTACCCACGCGATTACTTTAAACGTGATTCCAAGACAATAACCGTTGTAATTCTTTGTCAATTAAACACAATAATTATCTTCTATATAAACCTTAATTAGTCTCTGAACGCACACATACCTAATGCAAAAATGGAGAAGCAGACCTTTATTATAGTCATAATATTAGCGGCGTATGTTTGTGAAGGAAAGCAGTTCACAAGATGCGGCTTAGCACAAGAATTAAGGAAGCAAGGCTTTCCGGAAGATAAATTAGCAGATTGTAAGTCTTTAATCTTTCCTTAAATATTTGCATTCCAATGTTACAAACCATTGGGGGTCGCGAGTTCGAATCCCGCTAGGGGCAAATGTTTAAATGTGTTAACATTTTACCTTCGTTCCTGAGTCATGGATGTTTTGTATGTATGTGTTTACAAAAAAAAAGTAATCTATGATTAATGAGAAATTTGGTAGAAGAAAGAAATAATTTTATTCACGCAATACAAACATAATAGAAAAACCACAAAATAAAAGATGTGTGTGTCCTCGCAGCAGTGAATCGAATACTAGCTTAGCATTGTGCTTTTTCAATTGTAGGGGTATGCTTAGTTGAGAGCGAAAGTTCCCGGAGAACCCACGTGACTGGTCGTCCGAATAGAGACGGCTCGAAGGACCATGGACTATTCCAGATTAACGATCACATATGGTGTAGTAACAGCGGAGCAGGGAACGGCTGCCATGTCTCTTGTTCTGGTTCGTACTACTTATATATTTATTGTACAATATATGGTTTATTGGGTGAGTACCTAATATACTATTGGCAACATTATTTGTAAAATGGCAAGAACCTTGCAAGAACTCTTCTTCCTTTGAGCCATACTCAAGGATTTTTTAATAATATAACAGGATTGATAACTTCAAAAAATTGCTTTTAAAAAAGTAACTGTATTACCAATAGTTAGAGTGTATTTTTCATTGCGCCTTACACATGAGCTAAACCGAGAAAAAAAGAGATAGCCAAACTAAGGCCTTGTGTCCCTTTCTTTCATCTTGCCAGACTACAAAAATGTATTTCATTAAAAACTTAGATTCAAAAATCTTAGATCAAACACTATGTATATTAATTGTAGTTCAATTATTTTAATAGTTTTTAAATTAAATTATTATAATAACATTAATTTTGTGATATATTACTAAATTACAAAAGATAATATTAATAGTTTCAGTACTATTTTTTTTTTATTTTCTACTGGCATCCCTATGAAATGTCATGGTGGTGTTTTTAAATAGCAGTTTACATATTGTTTTTTAAAATCGTTTATAGAAATAAAATTTAAAGTTAAAATCGTGAAAAAGTGTTGCGTGTATGCTTGTCCGAGCGAATCCTATGGTGGTTGCAATATATCTTTTCACAGGTAAGCTAAAAATAACATAATAATAAATATACCAACTATGTTAACCATAAATTTGTAACGTTGGTGGATATGGTTATGTACAATTATGTTAATCTAGTAAATCTAGTTGGTCCGGCAAACTTCGTGCCGCCTCAGAAACAAAACTCGTACCATTTGTATAGAAAAAAATTTCGAAAAAGACATTTTCTATTTTGTACAAACAAATTATTGTTTTCGCAATTTACTTTACTTTCCTATATTTACTACATATATATTGTAATTTACTTTACTATATTTAAAGCTGAAATATCAAATACCACTCATCCTTAATATACCTAACCAGGACGCTCAGTACACCGACCTAGTAAAATGTTGATGAAAGGTCCTCGGAACGTATCAGGGATAGAAAAGTAGGGTTTGCACAATGTCATAGAGAGTATCCCATCCCGTTCATACATTTTTTACAGTCCATACAACTTTTTTGGAGTTTTCAAAGCGGGATATCTTCAAGACCGTGGGCAGTGTCTTTAGCGAATAACCATCGATACATTTCTCAGTAATCGTCCATTGCTTATGTGTTTATTTATTTATGTTTATATTAAAAGAAACTGCTACTACCTATATATTAGTAATTTTTTGTATAAATATCACTGTAAGATTTCCTTGAAAATAAATAAATAGAACATTTAAATTTGTCTTATACAACAAAAATCTTATGGTCACCCTATTAGAAAGGGACACACGGCTCCTCTTCTATATATCCTACTTGGCCCGCTTTTTAGCCGAAAGTAATAAATCCTTATTATTATATTAAATCCATGGCCATACTAGACTAAATTGCTTAGAGAGACCTACATGTTTACATGACTGTAGTCTATACTTCAAGAAATACACTAAAATCATTTTAAAGAGTGGTTTTACAGAGAATTTTAAAAGTAAGTAGGTACCTACCCTACTTACCTAGTAAGTAAATTAGAATATTAGACATTAAGTATTTTTCAAAAAAATTTTGTACACGTGTAGAAATTACCTTACCTTACAACTTAGATAACAACAACAACCAACAACCTTAGGTAAAAAAAAAACTTTAGATTTTTTGTCTGCTTGTCCGCTTGTGCACGCTAATCTCAGAAACGGCTTAACCTATTTGAATGCAGTTTTCACTGATGTAACATTTAGTGTTTGTTCATCCAAGTAAACCACTAACAAAAATGTTAAGTTAATTGAAATAATACGCGCTATTCTAGAACCAGACGTACGAGTTGCGGGCACGGCTAGTTTTTATAAAAGACTAGCTGGTGCGCGACTTCGTCCGCGTGGAATAGTTATTTTGGGAATCATTTGGGTATCTCGAACGGTTTTCGCAGCGCACGCAACGGAAGCCTTCAAAGATGAATAATTTTCCCCGTTTTTTCCACATTTTCGTCTGTTTCTTCGCTCCTATTAGTCGCAACGTGATGTTATATAGCCTAAAGCCTTCCTTGATAAATGATCTATCCAACACAAAAAGAATTTTTCAATTCGAACCAGTAGTTCCTGAGATTAGCGCGTTCAAACAAACAAACAAACAAACTCTTCAGCTTTATAATATTAATATAGATAAAGCGTTAAAGATAAACATTTGATACATTAAATAAAAAAGTCTATAAGTAGATATTAGCAGATAAGAAGCAACGCGTGCATTGGCAATGGTCCAGAGAAAATTGCATGGTCATCAAGTACAATGAACTTTCGAGTGGCCTAAATGATTTACCCCACTTACTCGTACGGATGTTGCTAACGATTAAAGGAATTTTGCTGGTAATTTGACTAAGTTCTAAGAGTTTAAGTTAAGCGTTATATTCTTCTTTCCATTTTATGGAATGAAATGAAACGGATGTTCCGGAACTTTTCAAAGTTCTAGTGAAAGACATCTTCTGCATCCTCATCTTCGCTACACGGCTGGATGTTGGCCACGAGCAAACGCATCTATACTTACTAATATTATAAAGCTGAAGAGTTTGTTTGTTTGAACGCTCTCAGGAACTACTGGTTCGAATTGACAAATTCTTTTTGTGTTGGATCCCTACGTTTGAACATACGTTTGAATTGAAGTTTAGTAGGGTTGGATTTACATGTTTGTATTCTGGTTAAATGGGTATTTGAAGGTTACATTACTTAGGAATGAATGTTAATTTTATAAAAATATAGTTTTTATAGGTTAATTGTAAAATTGTTTACAATTAACCAGAATACAAACATGTAAAATTTTCCCGTTTAGTAAACTGATAGGTAGTATAATTTTTGAATATAGAATTATGTTTGGAATTAAGTATTGTCTTGTGTTGCCGTGCGATATATTTTGTTCAATGATTGCTGTGTCCCTTAATTTTTAATATGCAACAGATTGGCATAAGGTTTAAAATTATGGTTTGGTTTTACAGATGTACGGACCGACGATATAAAAAAAGCGTCAGCTTGCGCGAAGAAAATATACGCTAAACAGGGTTTTTGGGCTTGGTACGGATGGCAGAAACATTGCCAATCTGCATTACCAGATATTAGCTCGTGCTAGGAACTTTTGTCCTAACATTATAAATAACTAATTTGAAAATACTATTTTTGTTTCTACTTATAGTATATATAAATAATGTATTGCATATCTGTGTTTAATTTGCAATCCTAATCTTCTGCACTAAAACGCTTGGTCTATCGCTTACTCTTCCTCAATCGGACCACGTAAACATTATTTTACTGTGTTTTCCGATTAGAAAAACAGACCATATGCACTGCACATTTCTCGCCGCTATAATAATTAATTGCTGTATTGTTTTATGCGTGAAGCTTTCCAACGATAGACGCATGTGCAACATACAGACAACACATTTTAAGAGCGCGTGTTTTAACTTTGACTTATAGGAAACTTATGGTATCTTGTAGACAGAAAATTCAATTTTGCTTATACGAATAGGTGTTTAAGTGTAAAGGTGTTTAGGTTGACAGCTAGTGAACCGTATTGGGAAACAAAGAAAAACAAACATGGCGACCGCTTTCCGCGCATGCGCCCAAACAGTGTCTTGTGAAAATGGGATAGACTGTCAGGTTAGTTACTTAGTTCATCGCGGCGCTCGCACTGGGATGTTCACATTCGAATGGGCGGCGCGGGATGGGCGCGCGGCGAGGCGCGCGTTGCTGACGATTCAGACTTTGAGACTCTGAAAGGTCTCCTAGCTTCAGAGACCGGATGGACATTGGAATATGAGAAGGATGGAGTCAAAGTGTGGGCAGAGGACGCTGCCCACGGGGCTCTACGGACAGTTAAGGTTTGTTATTGTCTGAATATCTGCACCATTGAGTAGGCATAGTAAATTACAATAAAAAAAAACCTTTAATTTAGTAGATACGATACTATTTTCATGTCGCTTTAACGATTTATTCCACATTTAAAACACTGTATCTATTTCCGAACTCAAGTATTGAATTTAATTTTTAATTAGCTGCCAGTAAGTTTTAATTATCGTCTCTATAACAAGGTCGTATGAAAGCTACAAGTTGCGGTCAAAGCCACAGAACAGGGAAACACAATACAGATATTGATTTCATTTTAACATTAAAATTTCACCGCCAATGTGTTATTTGGTATGTAATGTGGTCTCTTTCGTTTAAGGGAAGTCTGTTGAGTGGGAATAATTAGAGTTAGGTAATGTGCGAAGGTTTTAAAGTGTTGTTGGTAAATTTGACAATGTCGCTTAAGGGGAGCGGGTTTAATGACCATCATTAGGAGGTTTTAACGTTTTAGCTAGACAAGAAAGTTGTTTCATTTGTTACAAAATTGGAGTGGAGTGTAACATACTCTATAACTAAACATATAACATAAAAGAAGTTTTATCCGATATTTTAGATTTCATTATTTTGTTAGTATCGAAAAAACGATTAATATTTTTAAATACCTACATCCTCATCATCCTCTCAATCGTAGACCCCCATAATTTTCCAAAAGCAAAAGCAGCCTGGATCTGGATCAACTGTCGACCAACGGCCATTATTAGATCGTCTGTCCACTTTGTGGGTGGACGTCTTACGCTACGTTTGCCGGTCCGTGGGCTGATCCGCCGACTTAATTATGTCGGTAACTTTCGTGTATCTACAAAATCAAATAGCCTTTTGCGGGTATTTTTTTTTTCAGAGCTATTCTATGAAATTTTTTTTAGAGCATGTAGTTGAAATAGAGTTCTGTTATGGTAATTAAAAAATAATAATTTGCACATTTCATAAACGTCGAAAATGTACTGTAGTGGGAATACATTGCAAGAGGAAATAACAAAAAAGTGCCGTTTGAGTTATTTTTAGTTACTATTTTCTTTATGTAACGGTCGTCAGCACTTGATGCAAGTGTGCCTGCCCACCAATGCTTTTTTTAAAAGAGGAATCCATCATGGATACCCACCGGCTTGGGAACAGACCGGTTATGTCGGACTCCTCCCGCCTCGAGATGGTAGTGGGGTAGACCTACCGACTAAACCTCTTGGCGTCCTCCGCGTCCGCTATAAGGCGAAGTTGCGAGGTCGGACGAACAGTCTTCCGCAACTCCGCCGAAGTGTGCCTGCCCTGCCCACCATAGGTAAAGGGGTAAGGCAATGGGCTCAGGCATCCCTTATTCATCATAGAAACACACCACACAACTCGTTTTTTAAATTATCATGATCTTTTATTTAATCCCGACTATATACAACTTTTTAGAATTGGAAGAAATGCCAAATGACATTTGATATTCTTACCTTCGAAAAATTATTTCGAATTATTATTGAAAAAGTTTTTTGCGAAAGCGTTATGGTATTCATCTATGGTTAAGGTGCTTGCCAATTTTTCAACTTAATGCCATAATGAGTTAGGTATAATTTAAAAATGGTAGGTACCCATAATTATTTTGTAGTTATATAACTATTTGATACATATATATAGTAATAGTTATAGAATAGGTGTAGTTAGTTAACAAAATGTGATCATGAGAATGGACACACGTCGATTATCAATGTCCATTGGGGTGGAAACTTCTATCATCAGCCTGACTAAACTTCAATACATAGTAAATTGGTTCCCAGTTTGAAAGGATCTCCATTTACTTTGTGAGCGCCTCTATTATCGTCTCTATTCCATGAAGGGTATTCTAGATTCAGTTTCTTCGGTGTAGCGTTAAGGGCAATCTTATATTAGAACTGTTCTCAGAGAAAGTTGAGAAAACGAGGAATGTAATTGTAAGTTCTTTTAAACACTTTGTTGGAAATTTTACGCAAAATCCGTACTAAGTAATATTATAAATACGAAAGTTTGTATGGATGTTTGTAACTCTTTCACGCAAAAACTACTGAACCGATCACCATGAAATTTTGCATAGGTACACGTCGTCTGTGACACCAGAAAGGACATAGGGTATCTTTCACCTAGAACGCGGACGAAGTCGCGGGCACCAGCTAGTAGGCTATATTCACTTGTTTATGAATAAATTAATAATTTTCATAATTTATAAATAAATTTAACAAAACCATGACTTTATTTTCTCTCTCAAGCCACACAGCAGGTGCTGCAAATTTACTGCTGACGTTAGTAGGGTTATGATGGAGAAGGAATTAGTCCTGCAACTAAGTATTTCACTGTAGTTTAAGACTACAGTGTTTGTTTTAAAACTAACTTACTAACAAGCAGTTAAACTGCTTATTTTCAATTATGATTGAACTATTAATACGGTGTTTCTAGTACAACATAGAAGTAAATTCAACTATGGCGTGTTTGTTGGTCATTGAAACGAAAGATTAGTGCTTACCAATTAGTGAACTAACTTGACAATACAAAAATGATTTTAAATAATACTTAATGTTAATGACGGAGATACACAAACAGTTCAAAGGTCCAATGAACAAAGTATCAAATCAAAGTGATAGAAGCGCGAAAAGGAAACGTATTTCCTTTTCTATTCACATGCAGATTCGTCTCCTATTGCGAACATTAATTTGCATATTTTCCCAAAGAGTCCCCTCCTCTTTATCACAAACGCTCCACTTCTTTGCGTATAATAATAAAGGAGGCCAACTGTAAATTTCAAATTTAGAATGTTTTATTATTTTCTTCGACACTGCCTTCTGGGTTTATTCCCATCTCGGCACCCTCGATGTGCTGAGTAAAATTTAGCATAAAAGTACATACAGTTTTCCTGTGCCGATTACATTTGTGTTCTAATTTTAAAAATGCTTTAGTACCTACCTTATTTTATTATATTGCACAATCGGTCACTGGCAGTATGTATTTTAAACGAATATATCTATACTAAGTGTCTATCTTTGTTTGATTGTTTGAACGCGCTAAACTCTGGCAGTGCCAGTCGGATTTAAAAAGTTCTATTTAAAAGATTTAGATTTAGACCAATTTTTATGATAGGAACTTTTAAAATTTTTCTGGCAAAATCCCTGCCTCAGCAATAAATTTCCTGACATTTCGGCAAAAAGTATATTTTTTCAAAAACTCGCGGGTGAGCCTGATTAAAAGTGTGAGATGCAATGAATTAATTAAACAATTAATTCCCTGATAATTATTAGATTTCGTTCTTTGATTATTATTATTAGTACTTCATAATTTGATTTTATCCTACCATGGTCAGCAGCCTGTCAGCCTGTCGGACAACTTTCACAAAAAAAAAGAAAACACACGTAATAAGTTGGTAAATTGAAATGTCATATTATGTAGTATGCTTAAAGCGGTAGGTAGGTCCTTTCAGCAACTTTGCTGAAAATCTGAGTTAAAAGCGTCCAGACCGCAAGCTCAGGTAAAGCTCTAGGGCGTAGTCTTATTCCCGCAACTTTTGCGCATCCATTAAGAGTACACGTGAAATGCATTATAATCTCAACTTTGCACAACATGCAAGGTTTAGTGGCAATAAACGGTGAAAAATGTTTTGAGTAAATATTTTTAAGGTAAATTATTTAAATAAATTTTGTGACAACATTTCAAAAGTAATGTCAAAGACTATATATAAGAATTCAACTTTGTGTCACAATGTTTTTGTATGTATAATAAACTAGCTGGTGCTCGCGACTTCGTCCGCGTGGAATAGTTATTTTGGGAATAATTTGGGTATCTCGAACGGTTTTCGCAGCGCACGCATCGGAAGCCCTCAAAGATGAATAATTTTCCCCGTTTTTTTCCACATTTTCGACTGTTTCTTCGCTCCTATTAGTCGCAACGTGATGTTATATAGCCTAAAGCCTTCCTCGATAAATGATCTATCCAACACAAAAAGAATTTGTCAATTCGAACCAGTAGTTCCTGAGATTAGCGCGTTCAAACAAACACAACTCTTCAGCTTTATAATATTAGTATAGATAATTGCATCTCGGGCGAAGCCGGGTGCGGGTCGCTAGTAATATTCGTAGAAAATTAAGCTTGTGTCATTTGTTTCAGGTGGTCTCGGAATTTCAAGATGTTGACCCGGATGCTCTGTACGACGTTCTTCACGACCCGGAGTACCGGTCCGTGTGGGACACACACATGTTGGCGGCCGAAGACGCAGGACACATTAACGTCAACAATGACGTCGGTTATTATGCCAGTTAGTCACATTTTTACTCATCTTGAATTTTGGTTTATGTAGAGGCGCATACAACAGTAGTGATACTGTCGGGTAGGTTACAAGTGCACAACGAATTTTTAATACATGACACTTCATGGGGATAGTAGAACGGTCTTTGGCATCCCTGAGGTTGCGAGCACAATGCTGGCGGGGTGGTAGCGGTGGTGGAAGAAAACTACTGGCCCGATATTAAAAATTCTTTCAGCTATACAAAGCTCAAATACTACTGTAACATAGCGATCATACTGCAACTATCAGCGAGCTATATTTTATAAAATTACTCAGACGAAGTCGAGTGCAACAGCTAGTTATAAAATAAATTCACTGTCCGCCTATATCTGCTTCTCCGCTAACTACTTCTAAATCGCTCAATGGATTTTGATACGGTTTTCACTAAAAGGGAAAAGCGATAAACGAATTTTATCGAGAATTTGTGTATACCTACACTTTGCAGAAAAAAATTAATCAGTTGAAGCCGGGGGCGGGTCGTAGTTTAATTATATTTTTTTATAATAAAAATTGCTCATTTTGTTATTACATTATTGCTTTGAGGCAAAAGTAAAAGAAAAAAAGACAAGAAGAGTATGTAGGTAAAGTAGTGCCGCATTCTTTTGCAGACTCTCTCACATGCGGAATAATGTTTAAGCACAGAATCTATCTATACATAGAGGCAGTAGGTATGTGTACAAATATTCTGAATAGTCGACGCGCCAACGCGGACGTGATGTATTCCATGAAAACATCTGAGCCGTCTCGTCTCACGTGAATTATGAAAATGTCAGCCATAGCAGAGAACATAAAGCCACCATACAATACGATTCTGCATTCTGCTTTCATTATGTAATGGGAAAATCTTTTATTAAGGATCTCATGATTATATCCCATGGGAATTCATAACATTCATCCATGTCTATATATCTATGTATTTCTATATTCTATATTATCTATTATCTACATATTTATACTATAATTTGTAGCAGCTTTTCATATAAGAGTTGCTATTACATCCTTTGCTTAGCTAGAGCAACTAAAAGAAAATACAGACCAATGCAATTGAATTCCAGTTCGCTGATGCAATGGGCTGTTTGAATGTGTGCTTAAAGTAACGATAGACAAATTTATTTATTGATGTCAGTATAGATTGGCTACTATTGGCTTTAAAAATGGATTAAAATTATTTGTATTAATATAATAAAATATAATAACTCGTCTTTACACGAAAGCAATTTGAAATTGAACTTTGCAGAAATTTGAAACCCGGGACCCCTGAGTCAGAGAGCTAATGCAAACAAATAACGTTTGCAGTTTTTAAAAAAAATGTATTATATAGAACAATTAAAAAAGGACGCGTTTACGATCGTTCTTGTCGCTAGAGCAACTGATTTTATGAGGGAATTGATAGCTCTAGTGAAAGAATAGGCGCTTATGCAAGAGGTCTATCATATACGACAGGACCAGTGCCTACAATTCAAAGTGCTTGCCTGATAGGTTTTGTTCTCTGTGTCCACAGTGTCGTGTCCTGCTCCGCTTAAGAACCGCGACTTCGTACTGCAGAGATCCTGGCTCGATACTGGCGATGAGAAGCTGATCTTGAACCATTCAGTATATCATAAGGACTATCCACCAAGAAAAGGATACGTGAGGTAAGTTTATTTTGGCAAAATTTACAAGATTGTTTACATCTTGAAATCCCATCAGAGTAGCAGAGATCGCCTGCAAAATGTCCCACCAAAAACTATTTTCTATTGTAAAATTTGCTAAGAAACCATTTAAAAAAATTTAACCCCGTGCAAATCAGAGTGCGAGTAGCTAGGATATCATTATTAACTACGACAAATATACCTGTTATAAGGAAAATATATTCCTTATACAGGTGTATACCTGAAAAAAACTTGAAATCAGCATTTGAAAATGTGATCCTCTAAAAATCTGCAACCGTATCCGCATCAGCGGATGTTGAAAATTCAGCATCCGCAACAACCCTGACGTGAAAACAATCTTTCTTTCTTAATAAAAGGCAGTCCTTTTGTGTCATGGCAGTTAGACGTTCAACATCGTTTGGTTATGGGACGCGATTATTTAAGCAAACATTTGTCCTGAATCATAATCCGCTTTACGATTGTTGACCCAGATGATTCTGCACGCCAAGCGTCCTCCCTTTCAGCGAATCTCTTTGTTATGAAATCCTGACTAGGACAAATTTCATGGCATGTTGAATAGCTCGTAAATACGTAAGTATTTGCACTGTTTTTGGAGTTTTCTCGTTAAGAATCGATTTGCTTAAATATGTATAAGCCAGCGTGCTCGTAGAGATATACTATTTCGTTGGTATAAGCCAGTGTGATGAAAATTTATAGGAGTAAAATCAAAATTGTTACACGAATGAGTTATTAAGTTAAAAAGTCAATCTCCAAAGAGTTTTTATGCGCTAAAAACTTATAGCCCTTATGGGTTTAGCCAGACAGACAAATAAAATTATTGACGCCTTAATAATATCGTATAATCAAACGATTGTAGTGTATGCATTTGTTAGTATATTTAGATTCGCCACTCGAAACGGTCCGATAAGATATGAAGTACGTCAATCCGTGACGAAATTACCGCACTCTCTCCCCCCTATACAGCCAACTAAATTTGACAAATATTTGATGGTATATTGACGACAAATACTATATAGTATACTAGCTACACACTCCTATACATAGTTAAGAATTATACATAGTTAAGAAGTTTTATCAAAATCGGTTCAGTAGTTTCGGAGTTCATTGGCGTCAAACAACGTGACACGAAATTTTTATAGACATTTGAATCGAATATATAGTATAGAGATTTAGAGATTTCAATCGAATATAAGACAGAGAATTTAACAAGAAATTGGTTCACATCATACTGTCATATCAACTGTCCCTTGAAGTATAAAGTTTTGACATGTGGTGTTCAAACTTTATACCAGACATGAACTTGAAATTTTATTTTTGGTCAAATTAAACAAATATTGAAAACATTTTTTTTTAATTTGACCAATGAATTATTTTTATATAAATTGTTATTTTCAGGGCAATATCTTTACTAACTGGGTTTGTGGTGCGGACGCGTCCACATGGCGGGAGCTGGTTGGGATACGTCTCCCGGTCGGATCCTCGCGGTGCCTTGCCGGCGTGGTTGGTCAATAGGTAAGTAATTGTTTAACTTATTTCATTTGTTAGTTTGGACCTCAGTGGGGTTTTAAACTGTCACGATCTAATAAACTTTCACTTAGCATTTAGAATAACATTTATCATGACATAATATCAGAAAAACTACCTATAACTTAACAACAATACAGCTGTTGAGTTTTGTTGTGTTTATAACTTTAAATACCTCATTACCTTAAAACAACAGTTTTCTATCAATGTGTATCTCTAATTATGGGCGATTAACGAATTAACGAGCTGTGATCTGCGAAAAATAACGAATGTGCAGATCAGAAATCAAACGAAAGTTACTGAGGGCAGTACACATAGTAACAGTACACAGGTACTGCCTGTGCTCTGAAGCTATATAGTTATTATTACTTGTTAGCTACAATTTTTAGTCAGAAGAGAGTTATGCAAATATTTAAAACGTTGCAGAGTCACCGCCCAACTGGCTCCCCGGTTGGTGAATCAACTACACTCTGCTGCGCGGCGTTATCCTGGATGGAAGGCTTTGACGGATTATCCGTACCATAAGCCTTGGAGGCACCCCGAACAGGTGCCGCCCTATCGGATATCCTTGGAGGATGTAAGACATTATTTACTAATATGTATAAAAACAGAAAGATATAATATGTAATTTAATCTGTGTTTTGTTGACGAAAAATAGTTTTATTTAAATGAAAACAGTTTGATTATGCCCAAAAGAATCAAAATTATTTCCAAAGTTGCGTTCTCTTTGCTTTTGTGAGCAATTATAATACTTATATATAATTTCATTTATTGATTTATAATTTTAAAATAAATTATAAATAAGCGGGCAAAAGCTAGTTTTTATAAACAGAAAAGATTATATTAATAGATAAATAAAATCAATCAATTTATATAACTTTCAGTGTGTTGATCCTGACGCTCCACCAGTTCCCGAAGAGCCGAAACCAGAAACGTCTAAATCGAGACTCGCAGTGCCCCCAAGCAAAGAAACAGAGAGGCACAGCATCGAAGACTTAGGCGACATATCTTCAGAGTTTAGCGTAGAAGTGGAAGAAGAGGTTCCGGATCCGGCTCTGGATCCGACCCGGAAGAAGGGTAAGTTCTACAAACTGGTAAAGTCGATGAAGAATCGTAGAAAAAGTGTTCAAATAGCGAAAAGCGCTGACAATATAGTTGATAATAAGCCGCCTGACGACAAGGAGAAGAAGAAGGGATTCAAGTTTCATCGCAGATTCAGTCTTAGCAGAGGCAAGGAGGATTAATGCTTCTATACTGGTCTCATAATATTTTAATAGCAATCCTATCAAAGACGACCGTTTTGAAAGAAGAAATTAAGGCAGACCTTGTTTACAGTACGTATAATACAGATAAAATAAAAAAAAAACTTTGAAAGTAATAAATTTTAAGATTGCAAGTCTAACACTTTTAAAATTATCTCTATGTACCTCAGCGCAAAAAAAAAATTAAAAAAAAATGTCTAGTCGACTATACGAACGATACTGGCGACGAGACGCGAACTAAATCAGAATTGCCGGAGCAAAGTTTTTGGTAGTTGTGCGGGTTTTTTTTCGTATAAGGAGGAAATTTATCATAGAAACTGATGTTCCGAGCTTTGCACCACTTCAATTTTTTTTTCACACAATCTTCGGCCGTCTTTGAAAGTATTAAATTAAGTTACATTTAAAAAAAAAAAATGCTAATTACTTTAAATGTGTGATAAAATAATGAAGGTTTGTGTGGTTCTAAAGAACTTATAAATGCAACAGTATTCAAATAATAAGCAATGTTGCAAATAAGAGCTTATTTAAGACGTTAAAGAGTTGAAAACGTTTTAAACGATCTTTTTGTCCTTATGGTTATTATCAAGTAAACGTCACTTTCTTTAACAAGCTAATGCCCGCGACTTCGTACACGTTGAAAAATTAAAGAAAAATACTATTGCCAAGTGTTAGAACCTTATTCTTAGTTAGCTCGTCCGCGTGGAATATACCCTGAAATTATATTCTAACTTCCCTATAATCTTCTTTCACTAATAAGATTTTTTAAATCGGATGAGTAGTTTAAGCATATATTATTTATTGGGTAGACTTGTCTGAAATTAAAATCAACATATCATAATTATACTTATCTGTACTTATTACGACGTGTATATGTTTGAGAACCGTTGGATTTGGAAAAAAAAATCGTTTAACGTTTTCAATTTAAACAATATCATGTTGCAAAGAGAGATAATTCTTGCTAGTAGATTTTTTTAAACAATAACTTAAATATTTAAACATGTTAAATAGTAGCGATGTTCGTAATAAAATTAATTAAATAAAATTGTTACATATAAAATAATAATCTTAAGAACGTGCAATACATAGATAAATGATTGGTCTCGCTGCGCTCGACTAGATACCGCGGTCGTACTTGTAAAATGCGGCATAAAATAGTACGCCGAATTCGGCGTACCCGAACCAGTCATACCGCAAACTGTCTGTGATGTGTACCTACGTGCAGAATGTTTTATTAAATTTTAGGCATAATAAAATATCAGTTTGCGTAGTGAAACTGTGTAAAAATATAATAAAACTGGGTAAAAAGTGATAAAAAGTGACGATTTTTTACACACACTACAATAAAAAGTTGCCACATTTTCGGAGCTATTGCTTTTGTACAGCGCTCTATCTAGTCGAGCACAACGAGACCAATCAATTATCTTTGGTGCAATATTTAAAATAAAAAATGATCTATTTGTTATGTACTGCATGTTGATAGGTATTTTCAAATAGTTACATGATTCCTGGTTATTTATATTATAATATGTATTGAAATACTATCTAATAATGCCTTATATTTCTTTTTATTTCATTTCTAAATAACTATACCTATATGCTAAGTTCTAAGGGATTCGATTTGATTTAAATTAAATTCTCAATTATTCTAATGTATTTAACTTTGAATATCCCACTTTAAATGAGACAATAAATTACTTACTTATATCTATTGGATCTCTTGATACCTTATAGTATACCTGTATAATGTACAGTCGAGGTACGAAAACCTTCGTTAGTTTTCAAATTCATTCCTTTATCAAGTCGTCCATCTCTTACCACCTTTTGACGTTACTAATAATTGCTTTGGTGCAAGCAAATATCGACTTTAAGGTGACGAACATTTTCTTACCTCGACTGTACATTGAGAAATTTCTTTTTCTTTTCACATTTCCTGTGTGCAATATGTGGTCGGTTTAATAACAATAATAATAAAAATATATTATAATAATACCAAAGATAGAAGGGCGAACTATTTCTTGTTGTCACGGATTAATATTTTTTTATAATATTTGTTGCGTTCATATTCCTATACGAAAATTGCTCATATTAGCGCCTCTTTCATCATCTCTGCATAAAGTGTCTAGTAGACTAACCGCCATTTAAAGTCACCGGTAAGAAAGCGTACGAGTTTCACTATCTTCGAGTAGCATTACTCAAAGGTAATTTCAACGAAATTGACACAAGATACTCGTAACATTTACTCGCCAATTAGTATTACTTGAAAAGTAACTAATCAACACATTTATTTATTTATTTAATAAAGTACACAGACAGAATACAATTTTATTCATGAATAGGTACAAAAATTTTTCCATTAGATGCGCATCGGAAACAATTTTCCATAAATCAAATATAATCTGGGACTTTGAACAAAAACCTAATTTCACAATAATCCTACGACATAATCTATACTAATATATAAAGCTGAAGAGTTTGTTTGTTCGGTTGAACGCGCTAATCTCAGGAACTACTGGTTCGAATTAAAAAATTCTATTTTGTGTTGGATAGTCCATTTAGGCTTTAGGCTATATAACAATTTGAACGCGGACGAAGTGGCGGGCAACAGCTAGTACAATGTAAATGTAAACATTATTTGAAAATATAGAAAGAAAGAAAGACATTTATTCATAATTCGTCTTTTAGTGATAATTCGTGACGTCACACTTGTAGACGTGCAAGATGAGATCACCACATTAAATCAACTACATTTACTTAAGTAATAATATATAAGTTATAATCTAAATAATATTGAAGTTAACACACTTAAATTCGAGTCGTTAATTGTATGAAATAATGAGCACTAATTTATCACGTGCATAAAATGCAAGAACTATTTCATTATTCTATATTTGAGGAGTGTCATTTCAAAAGGACTTATTTCCACCTTATCCGATTTTTTAATAAATCGAATTATGTATTGGAATTAAGTCGGTTTAAAAGAATCTTTTGTGCCTTAGATGGTGTGAGCAAATTACGTGGAAATAAGCGTATTTGTTCTGGACACGTGAAATGAAAGTCAAATGTAGAGGAATTAAACATTATTAAATAATTTGGTATATAGGTGCAAACGAATACGAAAAATGGATTCTAATCATTACTTACTTCATTTTTATTCATAAGTGGATATAAGTCCTTTTGAAATGACACTCCTCATTTGTTAAACAACTTGCGATTTCGCTCATGTCCCACAAAAAACAATTCGTATGAAGTAAACTAAATTATATAATATCAGCTTAAGAAAAAAACTGCGAACGTGTATTTTTTACGTGAACGTTCGAAAATTGAGATTTGCGTAAAAAATACACTTAAGATGTTTTTGTTGTTCAGACGGAATGATTGGTTTGTACACAATATAATCAAGTTCAAGTTTATTTCATAGTTCAATGATTTACATTGTTGAGGGGTTGTAATTTGCGGTGACCAATTGATATATCAGTGCCGAATAGTATTGTTATTACTTGATTTCACATTTTCTTAGTCAATTTTTCGAGTTTACCCCTTAAGAAACGACCGAACTACTGATACTACTTACTTAGACGTTTACATACAGTGTGGAAAACTAAGTCGGGCCCTGAATTGAAACTACCTTAAATCCTTAAGTTGGCTCATTTTATATAAAGAAGTCATTCCTTTATTTTTTAAAAGAAACAAAACTGCATTCAAAGATTTTCTAAAACTCGCTTGCCTCGCCCGGGACTCGAACCAACTAAAATTAAAACATACTAATCGATAGAATTATTATTCAGGATAAAATTTCTCTAACAAATATTTGGTCTATTTTTTGAATCGTCAGGAAATACTTATATTTATATACAGAGGTGTCGGTTACACGGTTACAGGTCGCGAGCTCAATGGCTTTTTCCCATATCAAAAATTGTTCTTTTTTTAAACTGTCAGCGCCATTTCTGTTCGCATTGATGTATTATTTCAATTTAATTAGTATTATTACGTAACATATTCTAGTTTCAGTGGTACTATGTACATGGTGCAATATCTGAAAATATACAGAGGTTTCGGTTACACGGTTACGTTACAATAACAGGTCGCGAGTTCAATGGTTTTTTCCAATCTCAAAAATGCTCAACGCGCCTAAAGAAGTTTTCACTTCAAAAACCTTGTAAAAATTTATTACGTGGTTTAGAAGAAGTAAGCGCAGAAACAGACAGAGGCGGGCAGCTATTGTATTACAATATATTATATTGTAATAATTTCTAATAATACCTACATATATAATATATTATTAAAATCAGATTTCTAATAATATATTATATTATTAGAAATCTGATTTTAATCTCGATACTTTAGGTTAGGATTAAATTCTTTTTACGTAACACATACAATATTTTAAGAAGATCGACAACCCTGACGGAACGAGACGAAATGATTGGAAAACTGTACGTAAGTAATAACAACTTATAAGAGTCTGTAAAAACTGTAAATAATGCGGTTAAAAATATATTTAAATTGGGATTTTTTTCTAAATCGCTTTGTGTAAGATAATCCGATTGGAACATTGTATTGTTGTGTGGTGTTTCGATAGGGTTTTTTATTGTACTATATTTCGCTTAAAGGTAAATATGTAAATTTTGCTTTTAGACCTACATATGCAAGGAACATGATATATATTTCTGTAACTATTTCCTTACATAGTATAAATTAATCATAAATTCATCACTTTCCGCGTCTGTCTGTCTGTATCCCAAACCACGTAACAGATTTTGATACGGTTTTCTCCAATGGAAAGTGTGATAAACGAGAAAAAATTGCATCTGTGCGAAGCCGTCTATGTCCTATTCTCCCTCATAACTTCCTCTTTAGGTTTTGATGCACCCAAAGTATTTTAATGCGATAAAAAAATCCATACTCAAAGCCAGGAGCGAGTCGCTTGTCTCTAAATAGTACAAAGTAGCCTTCCGACTCTGTCTATATTATATCTGCTAACTATACTACGCAGCGAATTTTCATGCTATTTCCGTGAATTTTACGTGGCTAAGACACGGGTTCGATTCCTGGCGGGAACAACTTTAGAAATTAGCTTTTCAAAGTTGATGACGGTAGCCACCTGCCATCAAATGGACTGTCGGTTTGTTTGACGACCTTAAAATAATAAAAAAAATATGTATAAATTATGTTTATTTTAATTTTCAAAACTAAAAAGTAATTGCTGATCCGTGATAAAGACACATGAATATTAAATAAAATAAATGATTTTCAACTAAAGCAAGGCCAATGAGACAACGCAAAGAATGTAAACAAACTATCAAGGTACAGGCTATACAGGTGGCCGGGTTTCTTTACATTGTTTGCGCTGTGTTCTTGGCTTTACTTTATCTAACTCTAAGGTCCATGCACTTTTATATTTATATGAAAACATTTTCCCGTCTTTTAGCCGTCTGCGAAGAATAAAAGAAAATGAACATATATAATTAAATATCTTTACTTCTTCGTAAAGGTTTTGTATGGATTTTAAAATCGAAATGTATTGTTGTATAGCGCAAAACAATGTCTATCGTTATGTGCTCAATTTTCCGTAGGCTCAAAATAGTAACTTTCATACAGAATTTAAGATACTTTAGCTGTAAAAAGCCTTGCATTTTAAAATCTTTATTATAATTTAAGCCTTAAAGCTTTCTGTCTGTTCTAAACCACTACTCAAAGGATTATGATAGAATTTTCACTTATAGAAAGAGCGATAAAAGAGGAAGGCTTGTCCATAAAAACTGCATAAAAAACGCATCCATGTGAAGCCAGAGGCATGTAGCTTGTTGTTAATAAGTAAATCACGCATTGTTGTTTGTTAAGTTATTAAATATATAACTCGTGTTACAAAGTTTTGTTGTGACAATCCATTTTAATCAAATCGCGTTAAATGTTGCTTACATACATTTATTACTTATATGATAAATGACATTCTGTATTGTTTTTAACATTTTTTATGATGTAATAAAAATAGAATGTAAAGATTGTTGAGATGAAATAAATAATGGTTCAAAATAATAAAGTGTTTTGCTTCGTTTATTTATTTTAGAAAATATAAAAGCAGCAGACAGGTTTCTATTATTGCTAAGTGGGTGTGATGACTTTGATGATGGTATCAATATGGGCTTCTTCAAACAAGCCTTAAACAAATTCCTGCATTAGTAGCACACCTCAAACCCGCCTGGTATTTTTGTCCTTAGGCGACGGTAACCATCAAGTGAACCATCAGCCTTTTTGTTATAATGTAAAAAAAATTGGTGCAGAACTTAAGTAATAGGATAAAAGCCACACTGGCTCAGTAAGTATCTCTTTCATTGCTGAAATACAACCGCTTTAAGAGGTACCTATACCGGGGCCCTAGCCAAGAGCATACCAATGCAAACGCTCCCTTTGCGTACTTACGAAACGTTAAGAAATAAAGCCCGGTGATTGGTTGTTGTAACGCCCACATAACATTTCGACCAATCACACAGCTTTCTCCCAAGCGTAGCGTAGCCTGAGCGTAGCGTTTATGACACATTTCCTCTTTTCTAGGGCTAGGGCCCCAGGGCACAGATTAAATAATAGTTACTATCGTAACCAGGGCTTGTTACTGTTACTTATACCTATAAATGTATAGGTAACAGTGTTTTACCATTATTATTAAACATTGGTTAGGAAATATTAAATAAAGCACTTTGAATTCTTAATTAAATAAAGAAATATAAAAACAATATTTATATTTCATTCTAGTCAAGTAATGCTACATGAAAAAGTAAATTCAGGTGAATTTCTTAGGTCATAATTCCAATATATAAAATTCTCATGTCGCTGTGTTTGTTGCCAAACTCCTCCGAAACGGCTGGACCGATTTTGATGAAATTTTGTGTGCTTATCGGGTAGGTCTGAGAATCGGCCAACATCTATTTTTCATACCCCTAAATCTTAAGGGTGGTCCATCCCAAAATTATTATTTTTTATTTTTTGTCAAAACAGCGTTTGTCGGGTCAGCTAGTACTTACTCTATGTAATTACTAGTTCGATCGATTCACTATAAACATTTTCATTGTGTCCTTGACGAACACTTCGAGTTCTAAGTTCGATATTCGCTGCTTAGTTAAGTTACCCATTGGAACTCGAGTGATAAGCACGCATATATTTTCACAAGCGTTTTAAATACGTGTTCTATTTATCTAGTTATTGTTTTTCTTTTAAAGATGGGGATGAAAAGTGAAGAGGTAAGTTTTTTTTTCAATTTTTAAATACAAAATTTAAACTGCATCTTTACATAGTCCAGTCTAATATTATAAAGAAGAAAGATTTGTTTGTTTGTTTGTTTAAATTTATTCAATTTCGAAGGCTCCGAAACTATTGAATTGATTTGAAAAATTCTTTCACCTATATAAAGCTACGTTATCAGGGGAGTAACATAGGCTATATTTTATAAAGTTACGCGGACGAAGTCGCGTGAAATAGCTAATTTAAAATAAAATCGCTTCCCGCCGTCTGTCCCTCTGTGTCACTGACGCTCTGTGTGTACGCTTAGATCTTTTAAACTTCACGATGGATTTTAATGCGGTTTTCACTAATGGAAAGAGGATTAAAAAAGCAAGGTTTTTAATGTATAATTTATAGAAAAAATCCGTGCGTACCCGGGACGATCTGCTAGTTGCTAATAAATTATAAATGGAATTAAAATGGGTCCAAGTTGCAAGTTACACAGCACGTTGGTTGCATTACCGTTCTGAATTGTTATACTTTGTAAATTATGAGGTCCCCAGCGGAAGATCAGCGCTGTGTGTGACTTGTAGCACACACAGCATAATATGCTGAGTTGGGTGCCTATACTATTTGGGTCGAGACACTGGTGCTGCACTGGCAAGTACGGTACTACTTGCCATATTGTTTGGATTAAACGTGTATTGCATGTGCCATTTGTGTTGGCTTAATAAAATTTCTTTTCTTTCTTTCTTTCTAAATTGGACTAATTCCCTTTTATACAAAGTGTAAATAGAAAATGACTTGTTGATTCGAAAACAGCTGTTAACTTAGAACAAATTAAATTGAACTGCTTTTAATAGTTTCGTTATAATTGCTTTTGTAAATGAGCAGTGTCTTTTTTGTCTTGTTCTTAATTAAGTGTTAAAATTACTTCAAAATAAATATAGGATATATACATTCCTATGTTAGTTTCTGTGTGGGTCCTATGTCATTCCTATGTGGGTTAGTTTCTGGCAAGTCATGTTGATAAATTGTTAACTTAAATTATAATCGTGGAAACGTTGATAAAAGTAACTTTTCTCTGGCGACAGTAACAAGAAAAGCCAGGATGAAATGTAAGTTAAGAAAATCAGTTTACTAAGCAGATGGAACCATCTCATTAGGAAGTTTATAAAGAATCGTAGAAGTGTTTATCTTATTTTGATAAATGAGGAAATTCTATTAAAATACGAGCACGGTACCTTTTCTAACGTGCTAACAAATAAGTTAAGAATATGTAAACTGTTATTATAAAATTCATGGCCGTAACGCGGAAGTGTGACAATAAGAAAGCAAAATATAATATGTATATTATAAGGAAATTTATGTGACGGCAGGTGGCTACCTAGGCAAGCAACGTCATATTATGTATTTAAAGTATACTGCCGAAATACTTATGTAAACTTATATAATATTAAAATTAAAAATAAAACAATTTTCAATTTTGTTATGATTTTTTCGTAGCCATTAAAGAACCTCTAGTGTATATGGAAAAGATTTTTTTTTCGCCGCGATCGAATTTGCACTCATACTAAGATTTCCAAGCGAAAGAAGCTCTAAAACTAAAATAATTCTAAAATGGTCTTTTTCTGAGCTCGGTACTCCGTGGCTACACAGCTGGATGTTAGCCAAGAATTAAAAAAAAAATGATATTTTTTTTTCAGCTAACAAACACTACAGAAGCCCTTCTGCCAGATGAGACAACGAAGAGTTTGGAGAAAACTGTGTCTATAGAATCGTGCCATACAATTGAGATCGAGTGTGATGGAACTGAAGTTGGTTATGGATTTGGTTAGTAAATTAAATATAATATAATTATATATGTATGGTAAACATTAGCATTTTCACACCCCTTTACAGAAGATAATGTTGTTGTAATATGCAATTTGTTCTATAGAATTTGTATGTGAGTACACTATTGCGTTGGCTACCCATATTAATATAAATAAATAAAATAAATAAGATTGCCGTGAAACAGCATGTGAGCATGTGAGCTTCGGCGGTGAGTGAGTTTTAGGACGCGAGGAACTATCTCAGACTTATTTCTTATCCTTTATCCTATGAACAGCGGACTCGCTACCTCTTTGACTTGTTATTGGGCGACTGTAGGTAGATATTGCGCCATCTACCAATATCTCTGAAACTAGAATACCTATGTTACGTAATAATACATCCTTGCGAAAACTAGATGGTAATCATTCGAACAGAGATGGCGCTGATATTAATTCGTTATGATAAATGTTTTTATAATTTTTATTGTGTATTTTACAATCTTTCGTGAGGAGTAAACTCCAACACACATTTTTTTTGCAATAGTTGTGCTGACCTATAGTTAAAAATAGGTGAAATATGATTACTAAGATAACTTTTGTTATTTGACTAATTTTTATACTCCCAAATATACTTATATAGTCTTTGATTAATCTAGTGTTTTCACAACATATAAATCATAGCAAATAAATTATCTACAATTTAACTTCATTTTTACATCGGTATTTTTACAACACATTTTATAGGGGATGCTGTCTTTGCGAGTTTCGCTGTAGCGCCTCTAGTGGTCGGTGTTTGGAGGGGAACATGGGGACTCATGGAACTACATTCGCATTTGTTCCCATACGCTCAAATATATATACTTGGAATCGTCATACATATTTGTTTCGCTTTAGTGAGGTGAGTACTTATCACTACATAGTATAAAACAAAGTCGCTTTTTCTGTCCCTATGTCCCTTTGTATGCTTAGATCTTTAAAACTACGCAACGGATTTTAATGCGGTTTTCACTAATGGGTAGAGTGGTTCTCGAGGAAGGTTTAAGTACATAATTTACTAAGTTACGCGGGCGAAGTCGCGGGCAGCAGCTTTAATTTTATTAACACGTAACGTAATTAGTGATTACTAACATGTAGTGCCATCTGTTAACAGACTTTTTCCATTATTCGAAGTGAGATTAGATGAATTAGAGTACTACATTGCTTCAAACAGAATTCCCTAGATGGCGTTGTAAATTTTGCATACACGTTGTCTGGGACTCCAAAAAGGACATAGGGTACCTTTCATCCAGAACGCGGACGAAGTCGCGGGCACCAGCTAGTAGATTATAAAAAATGAAAATTTAACAATACCTACTTTATATGAATAATAAATATTGCATATAATATTGTCAGGCTTTATATATAGTTGTCATATATTAAATTTTTTTACGCTTAAGGAGAAGGGGCACGGACGAAGTTGCCGGCAAAAGCTTATATAGTATCTTATAAAAGATACGTTTTAAGACATTTGCACATGAGTATACCGCTCAGCCGAGAACTTCAAAAATTTATAATTGAAAGTTATCAAGAAGGTATTTGAAATTCTGAATGAGCAGCATATAAGAACAGAAAATCAAAATGGACGAACACAAGAATTAGTGCATAAGATAGTCTATAACGCAGTTAAAATCTTGCTAAGTACGAGAAACCTAGTTATGTAACCCTTTAGCCACCAGAGTCGATCCGACTAATTATTTTCGAGTCCATTTCGCCAGAGCCGGATATATACGACAAATTACTCTACTTTAAAAATGTAAAATTTTAAATGTAAAATGTAAAATTCCTTACTTGTAAAATGTTCATTTTTAAATCATTGAGTTGTTTTCTCTTAAAAAAAATTACGAGTCAGGATCTCGGGGCCTACAAAACCAAGCAGATAAAGGTTTATCTCCATGATTTTTTTTATTGTTTTACAGAGCTCAATTGTTAGCCAGATCAGCTGGCGCTTGGAGGAAAGAGGGCGGTGCCGGAAGGTGGCTCTTAGAAAGGGTGTTGTCCAGGATATATACGTACATCTTTGTACTGTCATGCATTATGCACTGGAAAGGTGGATTCTGTCTAGTGGATATAATGGTCAAGTCAATAGTTAGTGAAAGCGATCCTCACGTGTAAGTTTAACTCGTTGTTATTATATTTGTTATAGACTAAATCTAATTAAAAATTGGGGTTTTTTTTATATTTTATTGTATTTTTATACTTAAAAATTAAAATAAATATAAGTAAAATAGATAATTCTTTATTCTTAAATCCAATAAGATTCTAATAAGATTCCGTACATCGTATTAATTGTCTGTATATCCGCTAACTCCTAAACCAAGTAACAGATTTTAATGCAGTTTTCATTAATGGAAAGAGCCTTAAACCAGGAAGGTTTCCGTATATGATTTGCAGAAATAATGCATCCGCGGGAAGCCGAAAGCGGGTCGCTAGTATTTAATAAAATATTCTTTATTGAGGACTTTTACAGTTAGTTTAACAGATTTGTTTTTGTGTAGGTAATTTATTTCGGCACTGTTTTAATTTTGTTAAATTACATTAAATTACATTTAAAAAAATAACTTAGTTCATTAGAAAATTAATAATGGTGCCACCATTACAACTAATTAAATTGGGATAGTCTCATAGGGTTTAAAACGCAGGTGGTAATGAAATATTTATAAAATCCATACGTATACCTAATTTACGGTCGTAGATGGTCGTACTTAGTTGTATTCGAGCAGACAAACTCAAAATGTTTTTCTTCCATTTTTCTTCCAGGCCAGTACTGTACGCAGTCTTCACCGCATTCTTCTACATTTGTATGTTGTGCCTTCGGTCCTCTCGCAACTTTCTCGCCCCACCTTACTTCCTAGTCACTGACGGGAAGGAAGCTACATACCTCTTCACTACGAGATTCAGAAAAACTGTAAGAAATTATTTTTTACTTCAATGAGACTTACTTTTCTCACAAATCTCCTCTTCATTTGTTGGTCGATAGATACCTAATACTGATATCTGTATTTGCTGTATCAATTTTTTTGCACAGTTCAAATTATATTTATTTATTTTATAAAAACTTACAGTAATACAGAAACTAACAGAACACATAATTACATCATTAATATAACATTGCTAATTATAGGCATTACAGGGTTTAATTAATGAAACATAGAATTAAGTGCGTGTGTGTATGTGTGTGTATTTATTCTGATATTTATCTTGATAGATATAACGATTTCTGAAATGTTGGCACACTGCAACATGAGCGCAATATAAAAACAATTTACAGTGGCTAAAGTGGTAATATTAATTCAATCGCGACATATTAACTCCACTTGGGCAGGAAGATTCTGGAATGCCTAAAAGATGGACAGACAAACTAATAAGGGCTGCGGATCTTTAGATCCAGTCAGTTTTGGATCGGTCTTACTGCAATATTTTTATGAATGATAATGCCATAGCAATAGACGACGTCCGGCCGAATCAAATAATGTCGAAGATGATGATACTCTCGTTACGTCAAATAATATACTAAAATGTTTAGGTACTGTTATTATGAAAGCACAAATCATCTAAGTGCAAACAAGCATCCACTGGGTACCTACCTATGGATACCTAAGAATACCTATGTTGGGTACCTAACATACATTTGTTTATGAATTTTAAAATGTTCAGCAGATTCTGTCAACGCTTCGGTGCAAAATCTGAATCAAACTACTACAACATTTCAGTATAACAATTTTACTGAGCATATATAAAATTAATCCCAAAACAAGTATTAATAGGTATTTGGTTTGATGTTAGAACACACACTAGTAATGTACTATGGTACCGTAGAGCGGTCAGTTAGGAAGCGGGTACTTGATGAGCCCTAGTTCTGATTTGTTGACCATTACGTTATTAGTGCGAGGGTCACTCGGTATCCTAACTCGGCAGTACTATAACCGTCGATTCATGCGAACAACCTTCACTTTTATACGGAAAACATTGACTTATTTGTAGTTACCGAATGCAATTTTAAAATTATCCAGAAAATTTCAGGCAACTTATGGTCACTATAGATTTTCTGTATGATTTTAATCGAAAATGAGATCGGAGGATTTTTTTAATTTAAATGTTGCAAGCGAATTTATTGTTTATTATTCTATATTATTTTAAAATAAGCTATGTATTAAGATTCAATTAACTTTGTGAGTGAAATGATAAGTGTGAGTAGCGAAGCGAACGCTCAGAAATGGTACGCAAACAAACGTCACCGCATTGATAATGCAATTATCCGTAATCTCTGGTGAGGGTCCGGTCGTACCGAGTCGGATTGGCACACTCCCGTAGCAGACATGCGCGGAAGCACAGCCGGCTTAGCCGACACTCTCGCGAGCGGATCCCGCGCTCATGCTGCCCTTCTAGAGTTCGCTGACGTGTTGTTCGCGACCGTTGTGGTGGCACCAGCCGTCGTCACCTACTGGAAGTCCACATGGACCTTAATGGACTTGTACGTCGCTCCCGAAGACCAAGTGAAGAGCGCAGCCGCCTGCGCCACATTCGGAGTGTGCTGTGACTTCTTGTTTTGCGTTTTCCAATCGCACCTCGGCAAATATCTGAGGCCTGACAGGGGCAGGCTGACTTACTATGTCGTGTCGAGGTTGTGCACTTGTGTCGCGGGGGTGGCTTGTGTGGGAGCTTGGAGGGGTGTGTGGAACTTGCTCAATGAGTGTACAGGGGATAGTGCTAGGACGCTGATTTCTACGACTGCGGCCGCTACGTTGTCGCTCGCGGCCCTCAGATGCTTGAGAAACATTTGCGCAGCGCCTTTCGCTGTGGCGGTAGACTCGCCTCAGGACTACTTTGACGTGCCGACTATGTTCCGAACGGTTGGTGAATACAATTTATAAATCACTTATTTCCTTTGACATTGAAGATAACAAAGAAAGTGTTTATATTTAGTAGTCAATACCTTTAAGGATTTTGGCCTTGGAGGAAGACAGCAGCTACTTACCTACTTAGTAATTCATAGAACATTTTCATGTTTACTTGAAATTTCTTTTATGTAAAGGCACACAAGCAAAACGAAAAAGGAATGCAAGTGCTAACAACTTTGATAAACTAAAGGATAAGAAATAAGGAGGACGATAGAATAATAGGCTCTGGAATCGTAATTACAATTATTGATACAATTAGGTAAAGATTTTATTTAGGCCAAAAAATGCATTAGAATAAAAGAGCGATTTCTTGAGAGTTTCTTTCGTAGTTTCTTTTCTTACCAGAACGCCTTTTTGTTTCCGAAACGGTATTTTAGTAGTTTTTATTTTTGCATTCAAAAATCTGATCTTGTTATCCTATTTTTGAGAAATAAACGATTTCATTTGATTTGATTTAATATATACATTTATAAATTAAAGTAGCAGTGCAGTATCCCTCTGTCTGCATCTCCCGGTTAATTTCTTCTAAACCTAGCGATGAATGGGGATGATTCGTGATTATAATTTACAGCATCCGTGCGAAGTCAGGGTGGGTCGCTAGTAAAATAAAAGTGACATATTTATTGAGTATGTTTATATTACTTTATATTGTATATTGATTACATTTATAGTAATTGATTACTCCTGTGTTTATTTATAAACGGAACAAAGATAACTTCCAAGTGAGTGCAAATAGCCTTACTTGTACTTATGTCTCGTATTAACTAAGTAACTGTGAATAGAATTATAGTTGGTAGTTTTTTTCTCTCTCTATATCTAAAAAATGCTGATAGACAACACAATCGCTTAATATTGACGTGATTTTAACAAGATCATTTCTGATAAAAATCAAAATAAAGTCTACTATCATTTCTGATTATGCAGAAATTATTTTCGAAAATAGTTTCAAAGAAGCCTATACGAAAAAAAGAAAGAAATAAATATTTGCTTAAAATTTTAGTAACGCAATTAAGTTCCCGATAAAAATAAATGTCTGACACATTCTGCTATTAAAAAGGGAAATTTTCACATTTATTTATAATATTATAACTAGTTTACGTATAGAGAAAGAAGTCATATATTGCGATGTAGGCAAAACTACAACTAGTCAAATTGTGTTCTAGGCCATCTGAGACCAACCCAAATTATTTATTTAGTATTAAAATTAACAAATTATATATTCGGTATACAAAACTAATATAAGTAATATGTCACAATATCTTTCTTAATCTAAAATAAGGTGTAAAAACTATAATCTAAATATTGTCTACAATAACTTCTTTATTTCATAACAGTATACCTAATGTATTTAATTTATTTAAAAGTTAATTTCATACAAACTTTGTTTAAGTTCTTATTCACTGATCACCACAATTAAGCCATCGACGAACACTACTATACAAATACATATAAGTGTGTATGTACACTATGTACAAATATACACATAGACACGAGGCTTCGAGAAACCTAAACCCTAATCAGACTACGAAAAAGAAGTCAACTGACAAAAATCGGAACTGCACTTGCAACACCTTTGGGGTAGCAGCACGAGTGGGGTAGCAGCACCTGTGGGGTAGGAGCATCTGTGCTATAAGTGTCAATAGGCGTCGGTACGGTAGCCAGCTAACATGAAGTCTGTGGTCAGACTAACTGACAGTGCCCATTTTTATTTAAAAAAGACAGATGTAACCGTGAACTGACCACATAGCCGGCAGAGCTTGAAGGGAGAAAGGTTCTCGTGTGGCAGCTACGCAACGGGAGATACTTTGCAAAATATAAAAAGGTGCAAGTAATAAGATATTTTTTATTATTTTCGTATAAAAATAAGATATAGAAAAAAATCGAGGATGCGAGCTGTTTTGAAATAAACTAATATCAAAACAGGCTCAAAACACCGTAAAATTAATTAAGGGAACAACATATTGGTGGAAAATATCTATTGTACCGAAGACGGTAAAAAAAAATTAATTAAGAAATTTCAGTTAGTGTGTCGTGTCAGCATGAATGAAACACAGTTAAGTTATTATTGTAAACTGCACAAGAGTGAACAGTTTTCAGTTGCAGAGCAGTTACCTACGTTACATTTGTAATATACATCTCGTTTAGTAATCAATCCAACAAAGCCAAAGGTTTTATTGCTTCTTTATTTTCTTTATTGTTGAAGGTTCTTTATTGTTTTCTTTATTGCTGAAGTTCGTCCGAGATGACATCGACCACCAGCTGTTTCTGTACTTTCCTGTCCGCAGATTTCCTCACAGCCACTGTAATTGTGAGGCCTGTAAGGGCAGCAACCTGAACTATCCACACTTCCAACCACCACCAGCTTCTCCAGGTTATCTGGACTATGTGTCCAAAGAATCTCTGATAGAAGGTTGCTGCTAGTCTTGCCCGGATTCCAAGCTATTTGAGGATAAAGATTTTTGTTCTCTTGGCCGTTGCCGTTGCCGGAACTATTGTTGCCGGAAACCGATATGCGCATTCCATCATGGACATTAAAAAATATAATAATAATTAATAATAAGGATATTAATAAATATTAATATCCTTTTAGATGTCTAAAAATGTGCACTTGTTTACAGAGCAGTCGTGAGACCGTTCTATACGTGTTGGACTGCATATTCTCCGTGAGCGTGGTCGGATCACTTGTGGTGTTTGTGTGGCGAGGCTCTTGGGCTCTGCTCGACATCTTTCTCTATCCGGACGACCAAATCAAGTCCTTCTGGACTTCTATGGTGAGTTAATTTTACTTTGTGAAATTAGTTTTACAAAACACTAGGTATTACCGCTATACATACTTATGACAATTGACCAACATTGAAATACAGTATGTGTGATTTTTAGTTTCGGTGGTGACTATATGCTAGACCTAATTCCCAAATCTTCCTCATGACTTTAACCTTTAAAGACAAGTTGAGGCTTTGTAGCTGCTATCAAGGCAATAAAAAGTTCTATCATGCTTGTTTATGGATTTGTTTCCATAGGATACACTTTCTTAACGTTTCTTATACTATTTGGATTAGAGATATTGATAATTTGCTCAAACGTGGTAATAAAGAAACTTAGTAGAAGTAAATAGTATTAGTTTCCATTTTAATGATGGTCCTAGATTTGCTAGTCGACATGTTTATGACTAAAGTTTAACTATAAATCTAGAAATTCTATTCTTACAAACTTTAATAATGAGTAAACTTAATACTTAATACTTTAATTAAGTTTAACTTTAATATTTTCTTACAAATAATGAGTAGTTTGACTATTTCTTCTTTTTAATTATCAGTAACCAATATTCATTCTAACAAACAAACAAAAAATTTAGGAAGGATTTTTGCCTTTATGACCATGATGTACCTATCATCCAGAACGCGGACGAAGTCGCGGGCACCAGCTAGTTTGAAATATATTATTCATAATTTCCTTGCGACATTATTGTTGGTGTAAATGGTTATAAGTAAAATTTGAGACTCTAGAATATGGCTTTTTAATAGTATAAGATATTATTTTATTCGTCAGGGGTCAAGATGCGAAAGGAAGTAACAATTGTAAGGAATATGAGACATGTCAGGTTGTTAGGTCCAATCGTGAAGTCAAGTTGCTAATTGCTTAAACACCTGTACCTTTAGACCGTTAAATTAGCTTAAAACCGTTTAGACGATTTTAGAGTTTGCTCTTTTACATTTAAGGTTTACTTTACATTAATAATTATAATAATCATTTAATTCAGATATAACATCCATATTACCTATTTATATAATATACAAAATAATAATAATAATAATAATGAGAATAATAATAATGTAGGTTGAATTATAATATATTTACAAGCAAAACAAAAGCGAATGCTGCAAGATATTCTTGTAGAATCTGTGGCTGCAAGTGCGCTGCCACCGATGCTGCAAATATATATATATATATTCACTTAATAATTTTGTTATATGACATATTTAGTCCCATCCAAAAAGTTTGTATGGCACAGTCTACTTTATCTATGATTGTTTTCAGAAAGCTATTGGTACTGCCACGTATCTTGTGCCACAGAGACATTAACTTTTTATTGGATGACCTGACTCTTGGAATACTACTTTTGCCAATAGTATTCCAAGAAGTCTTATCATTAATGCCTTTGAAAAAATCCTCCTCCTATATTCATACGTTTACTTATAATAGTAACGAATAATCACGATTTATGTTCATGCACGTCCCTACTATCTCGTATTTACTACATAACATACCTACTAGTATAAAGAGTGATCACTTTGCTATCATGAGTGATCATCTATTTTAATATAAGTAATATCATTCTTAACTATGAAAATGTTAGAATGTTTGCTCCTATGACTTGTTAACCGTGGAACTTTTTATACAGATATTTATTTATTTATTTAAGTAAAAAAGAAATGTTCTTAATTACTAAATATGGCTTTCTTTATTATGACTCATCAATTACTAGCTTTTGCTCGCGAGTCTCTCTCAAAAGACAACTCTCACGACACCTCAAGTACTTGAAATCCCGAAGAAACCTTGTTAGGCAAAACTCACGTTCAATATCAACCGTTGACATTGAAGTAGATTGGACGTGGGACGAATGGTTAGACAGAAATATGACTTTAAGGCCTCAGCTACATCAGTTTAGTTAGATACTTAACTCCACAATATAACAATTATTTATTTAATCTCATATTATTCAATTTTATTTCCATTTTATTTCGGAGTGATGCTCAGGAGCTGCATGAGCTGATACCGCCTTCCCCTTTCTTCCATCGGACATACAGACGTACGGCTGGCTACCATCCCCATCTTGTCGAAATCCCTCCTTTTCGGACCAAGCGCTTTGAAACATCCTTTATAATGCGCACTGCCAGCGTCTGTATTTCCGAGCACATATAACCCTAATCTTTTCAAGGTTCGAGTGAATAGGTATCTTCTGGGTGAGCTCGCTCCATCTTAGGCCTCATCCTTGCCACATGGCTGGTTGTTGGCCAAGAGCTAACCCATCTCTTATAAAAAAAAATCCATCTCCTACTTAGTATCTTGTAACCTGTCTATTTAATTGTCTTCTATTCAATTGTGTATCTGTGAAGGTAGGTGCCACAGCCACTTTATTTTACTTATCTTCATCTTATTCCTTAGAGTTTACCTATTTTTATTATAAAAAGGGTAAAATTTTATGTAAGAAACCACGGGTTACAGCTATAGTAATTTAATATACAATGTTAATTCAGAATTCAGCCACACAAATAATTATGTGCAATTCGCTTTACAAACTCTCAGTACCGCTATTATATCGCTACTGAAGCCTGTATAAAGTGGGCCCTTTTCGGTGGAATAGAAGCGATAGAGAAGTTCTCTATCGCTACTATAGCGCTTACTTATGGACGCTAAGCCGTTAAAAATACCCCTTAACCGTCTGTTATAACTCTTCTTATAACGCTTGTGTGTTAGTTGGGTATCGCCTTCATTGCAGCGATTCAGCTCCCAACCTTGACAGAATGTATTTCCTTGAAAAAGCCCACGGAAAACCCAACATCTCATGTGGAACTTGGTTTATGTAAGTGTAACGAAACAAGACAAGAAGAGCATTTACCTAATTTAAGTGCAGTTCCTCTCTCGTTGCTTGGGGTAAATTAGATAATTTGTGTCGTGAGATCTATTTCTGACGCGAATTATGAGGGCAGTGACAATAACAATGACAAACTCTAAATACTTCAATGGTTCTAAATACTTAAATAAATGTTTTTTTTCGGTAGATTCGGTTACTAATTTTTTTCTATATAAAGGTCGTCAGACAGGCTGACGATCCAATATACGGGTATATCTCTGAACACAGATAAACCCTACCTAAACAGATAGTATAGTAGTAGAGTGAAACCTATCGCGAATACTCAATTACAAAGTCTTAATATTTTATTGTGTTGTGAGAGATTGTGCAGTAGGTACGATTACTTAGTTTAAAGCTTAGTTTATATCTTTTCAAAACATTTGCATAAGTATATAGCCTCTTAAATGAAATTATTCTAGCAATTTCCATTACATTCTAGTTACACTTTTGAGGCAACTTCCTTATAACCCCGCTGTTGTGTTTCTACGAGTAGGTACATATCCGGATAGGAAATACTTGGAGACGGCAGCTTATCAGTGTTTATGAATTATGAATTATGTCACATATTGCACGCAGTTCAGTGCAATTACCTAATTGCAAACGATAAATGCTTGTTTTCCTTTCTGACGTTTGTGGGTTTCAGCCATATGTTTGGATATATGGTTCCGTGGTATTCTTCATATTGCTTATATATAGGTTAGCTGTTATAGGCTAGCCGCACACACGCAATAATATTGTCAATAAAGTGACAATTCAATTCAATAAAGTGCTTATTGACAATAATATTGAGTGTGTGCGGCCCGGCCCGTATTTCGGTATTGTTCAATGCGTGTATTATTGCGTGTGTGCGGCTAGGGTAAGACTAGCTATGCCAGTAGGTACTTCGCACGCGTTGAAAAATGAAAATAACAAAAAAAGTGAAGCAGCGTCACAGCGAAGTCAGATATTTTCTTAGGTGTTAATATTTTTGATTTTTTTAACGCGGACAAAGTCGCGAGCACAAGTTTGTTTCTTTATAAAACATATGCCACAATACAGAGGAGAGCATGTCGAAATGTGTTTATAAAACACATCATGTAAAAAATTATATTAATGTTTTATTCCTTAATAAATCCAACAACAAACAAATACTATTTTTATACCCGTCACGAGTATTTCTAAGTACAGGACTTTACTGATTAAATAAAATGAATCCAAGCACGAAATTAATTAAAAAAAATACCCGTACACAATAATTTGTCAATATTTACAAAACGATTCATCCCATGTTGCGTCAATGATCTTAAGTTCTAACAGCAGATAATACTTTATAATATAGTTGTAATAGATGTGTTTATCGGTTAGCGGACGTTTCCACTGTTAAACAAATAGTCTATATTTAACATTGTTTATGAATAATTAACATTAATACCATACAATTAAAGTTTTAAACTAAAGCCGCGCTAACATTTTTTAATCTTAAAACATATAGAGAAATGTATTGTTTCAGATTAATTGCGGCGCCGCTATACATATATTGTCTGGGGATCTTTTTAAGACAAATGCAAATATTGTTTGATATAGGGCGTTAATATTAGGCTTCAGCTTTGTCGCTAAGTAGCATCGTCTGCTACAGTAATTTAGATTAACTCGTCTGCTTACTGAAACCTTTCATCGTGAAATTCCTCGCTGATGAGGTTTAACAAATAACATCCAAGAGTCATTTTTTTTTTTCAAAAAGGTTTGGTTATGAACCGTTCATTCCGGTCGAATCCCTGTTATGAAACCATAGGGAGGTCCACAAGTAATTATATATTTAAATTTTAACCCCCCAACCATAGTATTTATCAAAAGGGTTACAAATTTTGCTAGTCTCTAGGTCTCTAGCATGAACCTAGAAAAAACATCGGACGAAGTGCTGTCATTGTACAAACGTGAAGCACCGTAATGGCAGCGAGTTTTTATTTGTGTGTGTACGTTTTTACATGTGGAAAGTGATTCCTTGTTCTTTTTTATCAAGTAAAGTGCTATAGGAACAACATTTCACGACGCAGGTGGCATAACTAAGTAGTTATTTTAATTACTCATTAAACTACCTGTGCATTAATCAGCGCTAGCAGCGTAATGGCGGACGCCGAGCTTACTATGGTTTGTATGTGTGGGTGTTAAAGTGTAAATACACGTTACCGAGCTTACTACGGTGCTTCACTTTATTAGTATATGGAATTCCGTCCATTGGTTTTTCTAGGTTCATGGTCTCCAGTTATTAATAATATTAAGTGAAAAAGTTATAAATAATAGTTACGTTTTAACAGATTGTGGGCTACTCTCTCGTGATCGCAACATTTTCCCTTCAAGCGCCTATCCGTTGGGCGGCAGCCAGGCTTCATGGCGCGCCGCGACTACTATTAGCCGATGTCTACCATCTAATATCCTTTGTGGCTACGGTCAACGTTTGGAGAGGAGTATGGGGATTGTTGGATGTTTATTTATTCCCAGGTGAGAAGTCAACATTACAAATAATTTTAAAAACTGGATCAATGTTTGTTTATATTGAAATAACTAACATCCAACGTCCATTTCCACGGCTTCTTTGTTAGGTTAGGGCTCTAATAAATTATGACGATAACGTGTGTAGGTATATACTTAAACATTCCATTTAAATATTTATAAAATATTACTCAAACTTAGTTTTATGAAAATCTTTGAAATTTCAGAGATATTGCGCCATCTACACATTTTATTATTTAAAAAAAAAAATATTGTTCTTTCGGCGTGTTCGAATTGTGAAAATTTAAATTTTATACCAATCGTGTATCGGAGTTGACATACACATTTTTTTTGTACAGTCGCATTTATTGTATACTCAATTCTCACACGAAGTAATATTTACAGACACACCGAAACTGAGTAACTGGTGCTCGCATATAGTCAGTCTCGCGCTCCTGATGCTGTTGAATTGTTCCAACTCGGTGATAGTGAGAGGTGTCTACATTGACGCAGAGGAGCCAGCTGGGGAATGTGTCGTGTTCCCATGCCATTATCTGAGACTGTTCTTCCACAAGGAGAGAACCAAGAAGAGACACAAAAGGGCTTTGGCAGCGGCGGCGGCTGCTTCGAGGAAGGCTGAAGATTCTAGCGTGCCTTTACAAATGCCTGAGGATAAAGTATAGCTGTTGTACGCCTTGTAGGCAAATGTGTTCGCGTTCCATCAATTGGGAGTTCGACTCGGTCGTTCTTATGATCGATTGTTGACTCGACTTTAGTCTTCTTGTTGTTTAGTTGTATTTAGCGATTAGACCAACAATGACATTTTGAATCTTTTCAAAGAACATACTTTCAAAGTTACACGTAAGAAATGTCAATTTTTTTTTATTAACTAGTCAATCCTCCTTAAATATTTTAACACTCCCAAAAACAATGAGGCTAGTCCAGTAACATAAAGGTAAATAATAAAATTATAAATATATTATAATCCTCACTACAAGGTGAGGAAGAATAACCTTTGTTATTAGGAGTTCATGATCGAAGATTGCATGTCCAAATATTATTTTCAACTGATGTTAAAAACATCAATTCATTATATAATTTTACGTTAACATTGTCTACATAAATTATTTCATATTTTTTTTCAAATTATTTACATACTTATTTCAAATTATTTCGAAATTATTTTAAAATAATCTGAAAATAATTTGTTTAAATACTTATTTACATCGCCTTCTACATGTTGTAGAAAATTGTAAAATATGTAATTCGTATTTATGTATAAATGTGTAAAGATGTATATAAGTACCAGAATGATGTATGTGTGTTGACACTTCTACTTTTTTATACTTCACAACTTACCTATCTATATGCTTAAGTAATAAATATTTGTAAAACAAAGTGAAGTGGAATTTTCTTCACAATATGAGCACGAGGATACGGTTATTTAATTTGATTTTCTCCGTTTATCTGCCATTCAGACCATTTTAAGATTTGTTTTTTCGTCTAATTCTATAAATTGAATTCTGCAAGTTTCGTTGTTATACATACCTAGATCAACTCATCTTGGCCCGCAGCGCTATGTGTGCTAGAAATTGTAAATATACAACTTTGGTTTATAGGTAACTAGCTACACGCTCCCGGCTTCGTCCGGGTTCAAAATAAAAACGATTACCAATTACAATTACAATTACACATAGGTACCTATGTGTGCTAGAACTTGTAAATATACAACTTTGGTTTATATGTAACTTGCTACACGCTCCCGGCTTCGTCCGGGTTCAAAATAAAAACGATTACCAATTACAATTACAATTACACATAGGTACCTTGTAACGTAGTTTTATTTATTTATTTTATTATATTATATTATATTTAGTTATATTACCTTATTTGTTTATTTATCTAAGTATGTATTTAAACCTTATTTTTTTTTAAATAAATAGAATGTACGTATTCCATCATTTGACTTTTCAATATTCAAAATTTTCAGTATAGCAGAGCGTCTTTTGTTGCCCGTCTTCACACAGAGAGGTTCAGTTTTTTGCTGGCCTCAATTTTTACCAGTTTATTTTCTTTTGAAATTTTATTGTATTCAATTTAAAATATTTATGTAAAAAACCCCGGTTATGATGTGGGTACGTATTTCATCTTATTTCTGATGATAGATTGTTGATTAATGTTTTTTTTATTATAATTTGTGTTTTAGTTTATTTTAAATTTATTGTTAATTTACTCATTTAATTCTATTATCTTTTCAGTTTTTTTTTAATCCTTATGCAATTGTATTTTTTTTATTTTACTCTTGTTTGTTTTTTGCCTGACCATTTATTGAATAAATTATTAACATTTAGGGATCTTATATCTAAATTTTAGATTCCCACGGTCAGGCACACATATTTTTTTCTTTTAGATTTGTGTTTAATTATTTCTTTTCATTTCAGGGTTTTTTGTTTTGGTTTTTTTTCATTCATGGATTTAATTAGAGATATATAAATAATATTTAATGAATCCTGGGTTTTATCCGCATTTTACATAATGATGATTATTCTTCTTCACATTTTTCTTTGGTCCCGTGGAGGAAAGAGCGTGTTTAATTCTACCGACTGAGCATGATTCCAATATTATTGAAGACATCCATTATTTCCAGCTCAGATAAGTTTTTAATTTTATTTAACAGAAGTAGTGAAACAAACAGATTATTAAGTTTAAATTTAATTTTTAAGTTTACAGATAATATATATTTTTCTAACGTTGCGGCATGTTTGGCGTATTAACATTGGCGCCCAACGTGGGGCAACGTTAGAAAAATATATATTATCTGTAAACTTAAAAATTAAATTTAAACTTAATAATCTGTTTGTTTCACTACTTCTGTTAAATAAAATTAAAAACTTATCGGAGCTGGAAATAATGGATGTCTTCAATAATATTGGAATCATGCTCAGTCGGTAGAATTAAACACGCTCTTTCCTCCACGGGACCAAAGAAAAATGTGAAGAAGAATAATCATCATTATGTAAAATGCGGATAAAACCCAGGATTCATTAAATATTATTTATATATCTCTAATTAAATCCATGAATGAAAAAAAACCAAAACAAAAAACCCTGAAATGAAAAGAAATAATTAAACACAAATCTAAAAGAAAAAAATATGTGTGCCTGACCGTGGGAATCTAAAATTTAGATATAAGATCCCTAAATGTTAATAATTTATTCAATAAATGGTCAGGCAAAAAACAAACAAGAGTAAAATAAAAAAAATACAATTGCATAAGGATTAAAAAAAAACTGAAAAGATAATAGAATTAAATGAGTAAATTAACAATAAATTTAAAATGAACTAAAACACAAATTATAATAAAAAAAACATTAATCAACAATCTATCATCAGAAATAAGATGAAATACGTACCCACATCATAACCGGGGTTTTTTACATAAATATTTTAAATTGAATACAATAAAATTTCAAAAGAAAATAAACTGGTAAAAATTGAGGCCAGCAAAAAACTGAACCTCTCTGTGTGAAGACGGGCAACAAAAGACGCTCTGCTATACTGAAAATTTTGAATATTGAAAAGTCAAATGATGGAATACGTACATTCTATTTATTTAAAAAAAAATAAGGTTTAAATACATACTTAGATAAATAAACAAATAAGGTAATATAACTAAATATAATATAATATAATAAAATAAATAAATAAAACTACGTTACAACCTATGTGTGCTAGAACTTGTAAATATACAACTTTGGTTTATATGTAACTTGCTACACGCTCCCGGCTTCGTCCGGGTTCAAAATAAAAACGATTACCAATTACAATTACAATTACACATAGGTACCTATGTGTGCTAGAACTTGTAAATATACAACTTTGGTTTATATGTAACTAGCTACACGCTCCTGGCTTCGTCCGGGTTCAAAATTAAAACTATCCTATCTCTTAAGAGGATTGTGAGGTGCCGATACGCGGCGCGAGTAGGTATTTTCAAAAATGCTATCTGTTTCACATCGCTCTGCCTCCGACCCGTATCGTGCGATAGAGAGAGTTGCAAGTCCTGTAGTAAATTGCCTACATTTCCTTAGTGTAATATGCTTTCGGGCGATAACGTTTTTACCCCCTAAACTTTTACAAAATAAGACAATTTTGATATCATTGGATTCGGTACACCTTAATCTAAGTCTGTACGTTTTTATTTTTTAGTAATTCAGTTTAATTTAATTAAAAAAAAAATAACGCTAGAGGAAGTTTTTAAGTAAAAAATATAGATTTTTAGATGCTAATAACTTCTATCGTAAGAAATATTTCTTAAAAATAAAAACGTACGGACCTAGTTTTTCATTATCTCTACAACATTTCCAAAAATTATAAAAATTGGACTATGTTTACTAGGCGGAAAGCGTTATCGCTTTTTGTATGAAAATTTACAGCTTGACAATCCTCTTAAGTTGGATCAAATTACACATAGGTACGTATTTTTATCAAAAATAGTTTAGATGTTTGGCGCCAAACAACGCGACGCGTAAATAAAGTCATGTTTGTCTCGCACACGCCGTCACTGTATCTATATAACACATAGAGCCGCGCGCCAATATGAATGGAACTACATATACGACTTTGATTCTGAGATATTTTATTTTGTTATTAGCTCTTACTCTCGTTTCCGCTTGAGCCATCTGAATAATCTAAGTATAAATTAATTGTACTATTTTTTATTTACTAATATCCTATAGAAACATTTCGCCTCCATGAATTTAATCAAGATTTTGTACTATCTGTGGGCCGAGTTTCATATTGTACAATTCGATGGATTAAGCGTGATCGAGTGACAGATATCGGAAACTTTCGCATTTATTATATTTAGTATTATGTTGTTATAAATAAATTATAGGTATAGTCTAAACTAAAATTGCGCGCCTTATTTAAATTCTTTCCGTGTGATATCAAACCACATACTTCATTAACAATATAAGCAGACAAGAAAAGGCGAACTAAGGCCGGCAAGAGCGTGGCTGTTACGTACGTAGTCATAAAACTTTATTAATTCAAAAAAACTAAATATAATTAATTTATATTCGTATCTTACTTAAAATTGGGAGTAGGTACCAATTTACGAGTAACGCTTGACTTAATAAATAATAACTATGAAAATAAACATGGTCATTATGAAAGCAATGAAATGCAAAACTGTCTGCTTGTCTATCTATTCTTCTATATAAACATTTTAAGTAAATATACTACCAATTATCAAACAAAATAAAAGCATAATAATGTACCTCCGATTCGGAAAGCTCATATCTTCAAACTGATAAGTAAAAATCTTTCAAAAATATTAAATAAAAAAACCTACATTTAACGTCAAGAAAATAACATAGTGAAAAAAATCGTTTTCACTCCTTTTTATAACTAAGATATATATATAGCACAGCATATGTACGTGATGAGAATAAGTTACCAAATTATGTGGTAGCATAGATTAAAGAGAAAGGGTAGTATAATAGTATAATAAATCTATGTGTGGTAGTAATCTAATATATAAAATTCTCGTGTCGCAGTGTTTGTTGCCAAACTCCTCCGAAACGGCTGGACCGATTTTGATGAAATTTTGTGTGCTTATCGGGTAGGTCTAAGAATCTATTTTTCATACCCCTAAATGTTACGGGTGGTCAACCCCAAATTTTTTATTTTTATTTTTTGGCAAAACAAAGTTTGCGAGGGTCAGCTAGTATCTTAATAAAATGGCGCGCAATTTTCGTTTAGTTTATGCTTTGCTATGTTTTGGATTATGTTTCTTTCAAACTTTCATATTTTGTTTGTCTTATTTGCAACAGACGATATTAATTAAAACATGTACCTACAGGGACCAGTGCGACGAAATGGTATTTGCATGCGGTTGTAAACACAATTTTATGTAAATATTGAATAATTTTAAGTATTATCTATAGCTTTAAGGACTATTCTCGTGATTCAAGTACATAATAAATGGATGGCCATTTTATCAATTGTTTTATTTAATTACGACGCGTTCATTAATAAATGCTTTAATCTTTATTTTATTTATAACTGTCGAGTTGAACGACCCAGTAATAGTATTTTCTTAAAATGTCTCAAATGAGTGCTATGGGCGTGTCTTAAGTACGGTCTTACTAAGTATTTTATGACGCCCGATTCAAAATCCGGGTTAACGTGTGTTTCTGTGTGTTTGTGGAATCTTAGCTCCAAAAAGTGCAATTCATTACTTGACTGTACATCTGCCGTTTCAAGAATATGCCATTTCCAGCATCTGCCGTTCCAGAATCTGCCATTTCCAGAATCTACCGTTCCAGAATTTGCCATTTAGCGAATAATCGAACCGACGTTGGGCCGATTTATATCCGATTTATTGTTTGAAAACTGACGCGATCGGGATCGTTCTTAGATGGTTTCTAGCTATAATTTATGAAAATACTAGCTGGTGCCCGCGACTTCGTCTGCATTCTGGATGAAAGGTACCCTGTTTCTGTCCTCCAGAATATCCTATGGGGGAATTGAAAACCAACTACGACTAAAAAAAGAGTACAGCTATTTTTGAACTTAATTTAAAAAAAAAGCAAAAGTACAGTGAAGAGTGAGAACCATCGAACCATGATTTTGATAGTAGGTAACTCTCTTATTTATTTTGTATATACCTCAGTAATTGCGGCATTTTAACTAAATATTTGATGATAGGCCTCCCGAGCCGTAAACGGAAATTAATGAGTCTTTGAAGATGTCGTTAATGGTCTTTATGACTATACTATATGTTCATATAGTTGTCACAGAAATTAGAATAGTCAGAGGTAGTTGTAATTCACACATGATAGTGCTATCATGTCGGCGACGTCTCAATGGATGTACAAAATTATCAGTTACGTCGAAATTATGCAATATTGAACCTTGTGCTATCAACCGAAGAGCCATTTGAATAATATTTCAAGTTTGTCAGTAGTGTACAGTACAAGGACCTTTGGGTTTCTTCCAGGACATCTATTATTGGATATTTAATTCGACGATTTATTAGGTGGCTCTCTGTCAGAAAATTGGTATCAATTTTTACCGCATGCGAACTACGTAAAAAACATAGCTATTATCTAGTCTGTCTGGTGACTTTTACACAGTAAAAGAATATATGCTTAGAAATATTTTACCTAACACCTCTTCTGTGGGAACAAATGAAACAGTCGACAATCTGCTAAACTGCTAAAGCAACAAATATTATAGGTATGTATGTTTACTTTAAGGGAATTCTTCAAAGATAAACTATTAACTCTCGCGTCAATCATAGTGACGTTAATTTGCAAACAGCTTTGCAGTAGGTAAGCAATAACTATTATAATAATAATTCAGTATAATAATAATTCATCTGTATTTATTTTCATTCTAAACTTCAATCGATTGGAAGTGGTTGTAATCATATTATACTTATATGGTCTTTGGTTGTAATGATTGTTTTAATGTAAATAAAGAATTTTAATGTTACAGTCGACAGGTAAGTACTATGACGGTCCACTTGATGGTAGGTAGCAAATTAAGTCACCTCTTACAGTGTTGCAGTTACGTTGCCGATTTAAGTATTATTAAGGATAAAGAATTATAGTGAAACGTGGTCTGGCATACCTTATTTACTCACCGAAACAAAATAGCATACCCACGTGTTGTTATTAGTGTGATCTTCTGTGGTTACCGTCGCCGAAGGTTGTGCCTAATATATGATCACGAAACGCAATGTAACGTTAAGAAAAATTTTTTTTCAACGTTGGGAAATCTTTTTGGATACCCCACTGTGTGGGAGACAGTGCGGGGTTATACTGGATTTTTACCGGCTCAAACACAACGACTTTCTAGCGCGGCCGTTGATGGGCTTGGTTGCGGTACGTTATGATATGACTTTAGGAGCCCCGCCACGGCTATCCAGCGCGGGGAGGGCTACGCTCAGTCACGCTACGCTCAGGGGCTACGCTCAGGGGCTACGTTCAAGGGCTACGCTCAGGGGAGGGCTACGCTCAGTCACGCTACGCCCAGGGGCTACGCTCAGTGGAGGCCTACTGTCAGAACCTCGGCGTACCCGAAAGTGGAAGTACGCGGTCATCTTGGGGACCTTACAACGGGCGGCAGTCTCTCCCAAGATCACCGCCCTGGCTTCGGACTTCGGTCAGGGGTAGGAGGCGGCCGACATAGGCCAGCCGCCTGCGCCCGAGCCGTCGTTAAAGTTAATGTAGGCGGTTTTTAGGAGGATAAAAAAAAAATAGTTCATATATCAATTTATTATAAAATCCGTTACAAATACATTTAAAAAAAGTACAAATTTTAAACAATGAAACATACCTATTTCTAGCATAGAACAAATGGGTAGTTCGATTACGGAACAATTTTAATGTCCCCTATTATTTCCCCTAAATGCCCCATATAAGTATGTATTCAATAACATTTTGAAAAATATATTCATATTAATATTATGCAAGTAAAATTTTAGTGTTTTAAAAAAATTAAATAATTCGTTAAAAACGTATGCTAAAGTTGTTATAGTCTAATCTAGCAAGATATTCCCAGTTTGTAAGCTCACACTTCTCAATTTTAGAACCAGGAGATCCAGCTGTACTGAGCCAATCTATCCTGAAACAGAATACAATAATATTTATCAGTAAGCATAACGACTTTATATAGGAGGCTTTAGTCAGACGATTAGTCCCAGGGACTGAGACCCAAACTACCGGTAGTTTGAGCCTCGCTTACTTAGTTATAATTTAAGATTTTTTAATTGTTTTTTTTTTCCCTTTAGTTATTTTTCTTTTGATGGCTGATGGTCCCCTGGTAGTTGGCTACGATCGCCCATAAACACTATGAGCGGATACTTTAGTGTGCTGTCGACCTTAATAACGTAAATGGTAAGGCACAAGGAAAGGATAGGATAGGGCACTGGCATCGCTTACTCACTCAATGAGAGACATTTAGCCATAGTCATTTAGCACTCTTGCTGCAAATGACTCGGCATATTCACGTCGTAAAGAAATAGTTTCGTTAACACTATATAAATTCCACTTATCCCTATTTCCCTGCCAGTATGGGATACTTAGTAGAGATGGGTGGAACGGGCGTAAATTTCTGTTCGAAATTCAAAATTACTTACTTATAGAATATCATTTACAAAATTTACAGTTTTACTATTAAGATTATGTAGTAAAGAAAATCTGGAAGGATCTACTGTTCTTCAAAAATTACATCAGCATTCAAATTGGGCCTTTGGACATTCACTTCGATTTTACTTCGCTGAAAAAGGTTCTGACAATATTTGAAGTAAAAATATAAATAGATTTTCCAATACAATTATGACGATGTAGCTACTAATTGGCACGTAGCCTGACATGTTCATCATCACAATAGCAACGATGTTGACAAAAACATGTCAAAAAAATTATACGGCAATTATTTATTAAGATAATTAAGTATAATTTGGAATTCTTACAATTTATATAAAATTAATATAGGTAATAAAAGCACAAAATGTTATCGAAATTTTAAAAACCGTGCGATAAATTTGTGATAATATGAGAGAGTGGTTATAGAAGTATAAAAATAAAAACAAAAAAAAAATTAATAACTAATAAAAATAATATATAATATTTTATAATATTAAAAACTTTGTAAAAGTATGTCGCATAAGCAAGCACTTACATGTGGTCCAACTGTGCTTTATTCCCTTGAATCTTGCCGACGATTGTTCCCTTTTTGGAGTTCTTCACCCATCCGACAACACCCAATTGCTCCGCAATCTCCTTGCAGTATTTTGTGAAATAGCAACCTACGAATAAATATTAGGTACATTCACAACTAAATAGTACTTAGATTACTAACGTACGGTACATTAAGACCGCATAGAAATATTAAGTTTTCTTATTATTCTTGCGCCCCCAGCTAGGCATGGATGCAATTTATAGATCTCGAATGCTTTTTGTATGGCAAATGATAAAATGAATAAAATATTTACATGGATATTTTTAGAATTCTTTTTATGAATAAAATAAATAGGCTTGATTGGTATTAAGTTTTCTGTTTTAAGAAAAAAAAACATTAGTTTTAAATTAAATACCTAAGTAAATTAAAACTAATGTTAATAATAAACTAATGTTTAATAATAATAAGGATAATGATTGTCTGTCTGTGTCTTTGTTTTAGTATATAAACCACCCATTGACACCGACCTAATTGCGTGGCCGCAGCTAATTTTATCGGCGTTGATCACTACAGATCAGCTGCCGATATATTGCCCAACACAAGTTCAATAGTTGTGTACACAATGAGTGAAATAATAGTCCAAGAAAATTTACTAACAAATTAAAATTTGAGTCCCTTAGGAGAATTTTTATATTCCCTAAGGTATGTATGTATGTTACAATAAAAAGATTCAAACAAATATTGTAGAGAATTTAGTTTTACATAAAAATTGTTTTTTTTTTTAATATTTTTTTTGCTAAAATTAAAATTAAGATGAAGATAAGAGTTATAAGACAAAGAGTTGATAGGTATTTTTTTAAAAAAATCACAGGGACCTAAAATTTATAAAATAATTTGTATCCAACATTTTGAAAAAATAATAATAATTAGGAAGCGATTGAATAAGATAAAAGAAAAATGTAAGCGTAAAATTATATCGTTGTATGTGCGACAACCCGCGTTTACCTATACGTTTTTATAAAGCCTAATAGCTTTCGGCAAAGAAATGATTACCTAAGTATTTTAGATTTAGAACGAAGCTAGATCCCATGTTTTCATTAGAAGTTTTCCTTTAAAAAGAATTAATTTCAAGTTACGGCTCAGCGTAGATATTATTTTTGAAATAAATTGAAATTTTCACTCTATTTTGCAGTCTAAACTCCCCTAACCCCTAACCATCCCAACACCTTTTGTGGCAATCCTCCCATAGAGAATCCTTTACCTTTTAAGTGACAGTTCTGAGTATAAGTATTGTTCAAACTTTCAAACACACCTTGGACCTGACCAAACACTTCAAACTCGACGGAAGCTAACGCAGGAAACGGATTTATCTCTTGGGCTGCCTCCGATCCTGGTTCCGCTTCAGCCGTCTGGTTCTGCTCGTTTGGCTCGTCACCACTCATCTCGTAAACAATGTCACCGGTTAGGTTTGACTAAGTACTTAGAACTCAACCGCCCTAGCGTGTGAACGGCCGCCCGCCTAACACTGCCAATGTTACGTCTACCGAGCTCTCTTTTATTTTTAATCTTATAACGAAACATACTCACATGTAAGAACTTGTAGATGTATACATGTATCTTGTGTAAATACATCTTTAAATGTATTTTATATGCTATAACTACATTTAGTACATTTACGTAGTAGGTAAAAAAACTTTTCCATAAAAAAACCACATATCCCAGGGGATCCCCCTGGGAGGTTAGTATGGATTAGGTGGAACGTTCACATATGAGATACTCAGTAAGTCAGTAGTCAGTATAGGCACAGATTAAATAATAGTTATATCGTAAATATAGGTACACTTGTGGTCATTGTGATGGTAATACAAATTTAGTTAGGCGTGTTCGCAGGAAATATGCGATATCTATTACTTACCTTTTGTATTTTTTTTAACATGTATATCAGTAGTTTCTTTCAATAGTTGTTTGGGCTCAATAGAAAGTCGGACGTTAGTTTCTAATTAACTATAGCTTGTACCATATCTATAGGTATTCCCATATTTTTATAGCCATTTTGTTGTGTGTAGTATATATCAATTGTAATTAGACACCATCCTTGTTTACAGGATGGCTGAGAGAGGTGGATCCCCCCACAACAGTGGAGTGGTTCGTTCCGTTAGTTGAACCAATTACAATTATTGAACCGCTGATTGAACAATCTATGTTTCCTAATCAAGGTAGGTAGGTACCTACATATTATTCTACTACATAGATATACCTTTTAAATTGGTGAAGGCTTAAAAAATACACTCATATAAAAAGCAAGCAGTTATGTAGGTAGGTAGTAACATTCAAGATTGATTGATATTGATATATAAAAGGATCATGTTAAGTCTACTCTACGATCGCTTGTCATTTAATATGCAGACTTCAATGTATAGCGATCTGCTGTAACATGTTTTATAGTTTTTTTATATTATATTAAAGTCGTCAGACAGGCTGACGGACCACTTGATGGTACATGGCTACCATCGCCTATAATACAAGCCACAGAAGCAGAAAGGCGCTGTTAACTCTGCGAGAATTTATCTACAGCTCACTTAAAGAGCCTCATATTGTATGGGGATGCGAACACTTCAACAGGAAGCTTATATACTACGGTTCCTGAATCCTCAGAATAAAATTGCTTCCCATCCGTACCGCGCGCTTCCCATCCGTACCGCATCTATTATAGTGCATTTATTTTCTGATACCTGCTAAAAACTAACATAACATTGCTTGAGTTGAGTTTTAAGCAATATTAGCAGCTCAGGTCTGGTCTTGGCCTCAAATGCCTATTAAGTATTGCATTTTCAAATTCAATGTTTGATAGGACGTCTGATCAAAAGCCTTTCTTATCACCATCATCTTATACGCATACAGTGTTTTATTTACAAAGTAAAAAGTAAATTAAGAAGGAATAAAAAATAAGTTTTATTTTTAATAATTTTTATTTTATGTGCCTGTACTGTCTATATACTTACAAATATTTAAAAAAGTGTTTACTTGCTACTACACATTGTTCAGGCGAACATTTAATATAACGAGAAAAATTAAAAACATTGTCGATGTACTACGCATTTTGCAGATCTATAAAATCAATAAAATTATAAAGAATATAAGTTAAAATATCATATATACTAAACGCAACAATTATGTAAAGGATATAAAAAAAAATCCAAATTTTTAGGTAATTCTCAAAAGGCTAAAATTTTATTTTTTAATTAGCTCTATACGCCCATTTTCTTCAAAGTTACAGCCTGTTGAAAATCACCTAAAAATATTAAACAACGATTAAACATAACATTCTTATTATTACTCTATATACAAATAAAATTTACAATAACTAAAGGCAAACGTCAAATGAACAAAATGTCTTTGTCACTGTCAATAGATGTCTAATGTAATTGTTTTGAAAGCTCTCAGTCTACCAGTAACCACCTTATGACTATTGAAATAAAGTTGTATTCCCTACAAATAGACATATTTTTAAAAGTGTAATAAGTAAGACCTTTTAAATTCGCGATAAGGTCGATAAGATTCATTGAATGGGCATTGCATTGGAGTTTTTATCGTGATATTAATTTGTATTTGGCTCCTGCCTGGTGCCCGATGCCTGAATTATTCTGTCAAATATCATAAACGGGCTGTTCAACCAACAAGTAAATATAGTTAAATAGTTTAGCCAATCAAAACATTTATTGTACTTGTTTGTCTATACCGGCCGACCGGCCTATTAACAGAACATAAAATATTATTGTTTGTTTAAATTAATAATCAAATTATAATTCACAAAACTGTGTAGATTTATAAATATACAAAAAAATGACAGTTTGTAACAGTGGTGATCAAAATTTAGATGCGGCTGTAAAAGGATGGTTAATTCGGGATAAAGTAAGTACATACATAATAATGAAAGATATCTTATTTTATATTTATTTTTTTCAAATTATTCTGTTATCATTATTAAATAGTTTGTTTCGGCAACCTTTTTCAAAATAAACATTGGTGTGTGTTATTTTAAACAGCCTAACTCCTGTTTACTTATATGTAAGTTGAAAATCAATTTAAAATGCCTTAGCTTAATTGCCTATAACATACTTATTTAAGACATAAGAATGACTTAACTGTGGAAATTTTTTAAGATATATTTCAAGATACTTACCTGGCCCGCAAGGGAGGTGTAACCCCCGGGGGGAAATAAAAAAAATGGAATTATTTTTATTCTAGGTAAAAATTATTTCTTATTTTATAAAGTAAGTGTTACTTACTTTAATTAAAACAGAAGTAATTAGTAATTACTTCTGTTTTAATTACTATTACTTGTTGAATATAGGTAATATAAGTAGAAATTTTTTAACTAATTAAATTAATTAATAAATTTGTTGTAGAATCCAATTACAAGAAAAGAGGTAGAAGATGATATAAAAAATGAACAATGGGACAAGTTATCGAAAACAATGCTGCATCGGCAGAAGTTTGGCACGGCTGGACTCCGTGGCCGCATGGGTGCTGGCTACATGTGCATGAATGATGTAGTGGTGCTGCAAACTGCTCAGGTTTTTATTGTTTATTATTAGAGATGGGTTTACTCTTAGCTAACAACCAGCTGTGTAGTAAGGATGAGGCATGGAGCGAGCTCACCCAGAAGATGCCTATTCACTCCAACTTTGAAATGATTTGAGTTATATGAGCTCGGAAATACAGATGGCCGGGCAGGGAGTTCAAACCCTGGCAATGTAACCAAGTTGTATACTTACAAACATATTAGGGCCCACTCCTATGCAATATATAAAGAAAGAAAAGAAATAATTAAAAGGATCTATGTATCTTTAATAGATGCATTAGATGGCACTTAGTGGAGGTTTCATTTTATTTGGAAAATAAAATAAATTTTCCAAATAAATTAAAGTTCCAAATTGACTAAATATCAATTTAGTTTCTACCCAGAAATATACATATTTTCTAGACACTCATCATCACAGGTGCTCCCATACCGGCTATCCAGACTAATATTATAAAAGCGAAAGTTTGTATGGATGTATGCATGGATGGATGTATGGATGTTTGTAACTCTTTCACGCAAAAACTACTGATCCGATCACCATGAAATTTTGCATACACGTTGTCTGGGACACCAGAAAGGACATAGGCTACCCTTTCATCCAGAAAGCGGACGAAGTCGCGGGCACCAGCTAGTAGTTGGATAAAAAAGGTTAAGGGTAATTGTTTCTGGCATTCCTTATGAGTATGGTACTCTTCTATAAGGGGGTGCTTACTGCCGCCAGACGGACTGCCAAAATGACTGCTAAACGCAATGAGCCCTGCCACTACTTCAATAATAATATAAAATGTAGCTTAAAGTTGCTCAAGCAGAATAAAATTAATGATACAATATTGTTTTAGGGTTTGTGTTCATATTTGAAGAAACAATGCAACAATGATCAGTTAAAACATGGTGTGGTCGTGGGTTATGATGGTCGCCATAACAGTAAAAGGTAATGTTTAAAATCACTATTCTTCTAGTAATTTTTAAAGTTAGTTACTTAATTAAAGTTATTTTGGTACAACTTGTTTAGAATCATTATTCTTCTTGTTTAAGCAAAAAGTTTCCGCTACCTAAAATTCAATGTCAAGGTTAATGCATTATAAAGCTTGACAGTTGGCGACTTTTTGCCTCACGGAAGGCAAAAAAATTAAACAAGGAAATTTTTTATGACTTAAAATCTTTGGTCATAACTATGTTTTAAAACGTTGACCTTTGTCTATATTATTATTATAATGAGGAAAGATTTGATTGTTTGTTTGTTTGTTTTTGAATTGTTTGAATTTGAATAGGCTCCGAAACTATTGGACCAATTTGAAAAATTCTTTCACTGTTGGGGAGCTAAGTATATATCTGTTATTAGCGAGTAACATAGGCTATATTATATAAAGTTACGCGGACGAAGTCGCGTGCAACAGTTAGTAATTTATAATTGAAAACCACGAAAGTATTTCATTATTTCTTTAAATTAAACAATCTGAATGTCGAGTGTCGCGTCTTCAACTGTAATAAATAAGCGTTTAAATGATAAATTGGCAAAAGTACTTTAATATATATTCGTTCCCGCTTGATTTCGTATAACACGCTTTCAATAGACTTGAATTAAAATATTTCGAACTCTGACCGCTGACTGACTGTCGGCGGCCGTTTCTTAAATTTCACAACCAACTTTATTACGTTGCTCAAGGGCCCTCTCGCAAAAAAAAAAAATAAGTGTCTTCTTGTGCTTATTATAAAAATCGCTTCATCGTTTACTGTAGCCAATATATATATTTTTATTTTAACAAAAATTCATATAAGTATACAAAAATTAATCTACACATATAAAGTCGTTTGCCCTGACAGACTATAACAACGCACGGTTTAGTTGTCATCTCGCACGATTTTATTTCGTATGAAATGTGCGAAAAGCCAATTTTAAATTTCACAGCCACAAATTAGAAAGCTGAAATTCGGAACATTGGTTTAATTTATATTTTATTAGTTTAAAGTAGTGTATGCACATAAAATATAATGAACTGGTGACGTAAATATTTAAAAACCTTCAACAGTTTTAGTTAATTATCACCAAGAATGTCCCGGACGGAACCGGACCGTTCTCGTTACGGTAGCGGTAGACGAGAAAACCAAATTGATAATTATTATGATTTGATGAAACAATTGGTATCGTTTAAGGATATGACTCAACCATTGGTCACAAACCGTAGGATAAATTATAATAGGAGTCTGTCGTAAAAATTGTCTGGCTTGTAAGTATAGAAAATTTAACCACAGAGATTTAACCAAACAGTGAAATGAGCGCTGTAAAATATTAAAATTAAATTAAAACTAGCTCAAAGAGTACAACTTTGTCATAAGTGCAAATTTTTAACAACTAGCAAGTAAGATTTTTTCATTACCTAAGAAGGTTTTTTTCCAAAAGAAATCCAAAACTGGACAATTTTGAGGATCTGAATTTTGAATTCAGATTATGTCTTTTAATCTTAAGATACTGAGTTAGGAGGAAGCGATCTTTTTGCGCATGATGACTTAGAAATCTTCTGGTCTCGCCTAAAACGGTAATCCCAACAGCATCCTGAAACCATTGTTGTATTCTACAAGAAAGGCGGTTATGGCCTTAGACTTTAGTTTCATTCCTTTATCAAAATCGTAGCTCTTATTAGTACCTTTTGAATCTATAGCACTGAGCAGACAATTGACTGATGTTTTAAATGAAATTTTGGTGCAAGCTTGCCTGGTGCAATGCAAGCAAATATCGACTTAAAGGTGACGAACCTATTCTTACTCCGACTGTACATACAGGCTACACGCGTAGTCGCGTAGTATACAATGTGAACCTTAGATATTGTAAGAATTTTAATTAAACCATTTCAGATTCGCAGAACTAACAGCAAAAGTTTTCATAGTGGCTTCAATACCTGTCCATATATTTGACGACGTGTGCCCTACACCGTTCGTGTCGTTTGCAACGATGCACTACTCGGCAGTGGCCGGAATAATGGTCACCGCGTCTCACAACCCTAGACAGGACAACGGCTATAAGGTGTACTGGCGTAACGGGTCTCAGATCATTTCGCCCGACGATGACAACATATTGGAGGAGATATGGAACTGTTTAGAGTGAGTACAATAATTCGTTCCTTATTGACCCGCCCGATAACATATTTCAGATAAGTAGATACAAGCCAACGCGTGTGGCAAGGTCGCCTTATGTTACCACGACCTTAACGTAACAATGTTGAAATTAGCTAATGTTATTGCACTTATTTATAGAGTAGGTAGGTACTAACTGGTGCCCGTGACTTCGTCCGTATTGATGTTATCCTATTACATATATTATCACAAAAGAAGTAGTTTTCCTGCTTACATATGCAGCTTTGCAATATTTAATTATAATATTTAAAGTATTTCTGCATATTATCTAGAAAAATATAAATATTTTTACGGAATCGGAATGTCAATAATAAAAAAAACCAATATAAAATGTAAAGTGAGTATAAAAGTAGGTACTTAGTTTTACGGTGCCCTGAATATCTATTCCAAAACTGTCTATCAACTCTCTTAGATAAGACTATAAGGCTAAGCCTTTTGGATATAACAAATTACTATGTAGCCCTAGCCCAGCTAAAGCAAGCTTCCTTTTACTCAGACTCACTCAGAAATTTCTTCACAATTTCTTTTCAGTTGTATCAATAAAATTTTATGACACGATCAACAGTTGCTCTTATCGTGAATGGGTGATAATGTTTATGCAACTGATAGCTATTATTAAAAAATTAAATGTACGTAACGTATTGACAAAAGATATTATTAGTAACATATATCGATAAGGTGTTATTACTGCTGCTCCCAAATCACCAGCCACATTATAACTTCTATTAGCTATTATATTTTAAAAAAATGTCTGTCACTAATTTTTCCAAGCATTTCCCCTTTGTGGAAGCCATCGGTGATTTCTTTAATCTCATTAAAAGAAAAAAAAAAGAAGTAGATGTGATTGCAATGCTTTACTTCTGACACATCTAAATTAATCGTAAATATAACTTTAAAAATAGACACATAAAGGAAATATAAAAATATTTCAATTTATAGAAACGGGGTTGAATGAAATATCTAATGAAAAAGTGCATTGGTTCGAACTTTCCCACCTTTAGCCTGTGTGGCTCCCGAACAGGGACCAACAAATACAAACTCCTAAAATTGTTAGAATGTTACAAACCATAAAAACATTTTTACAGTATACCCGATGAGCATTGGGATATCGCAGACATTTACTCAGATAAATTGGTTCAATTGTGCTCCGAAGAGATATCGTTGAAGTACTATGAATACATTGAGAGCACATTGGCCTCGGATGTTCTGCAGCGGAACAAGGAAGCCGACGTGACCTGCGTTTACAGCGCGATGCACGGAGTCGGGGATAAATTTGTGGCCGAGGCCTTCAAGATTGCAAATCTTAAGGTAATTTATATTAACAACTAGCTGGTGCCCGCGAGTTCGTCCGCGTTCTGGATGACAAGTACCCTATGTTCTTTCTGGTGTCCCAGACAACGTGTATGCGAAATTTCATGGTGATCGGTTCAGTAGTTTTTGCGTGAAAGCGTAACAAACACATTTTGTTACGCTTTCACATGTTAAAACTGTTAAAACAGTTCACATTTATAATATTAGTAAGGATGTTCTTCCTTTTTCAGTTCGGTCTTCTTATCTAGTAGTTACGTATCTATATAATAGTAGTAGTACTAATAAATAATGTCAATGTGAAGTAAGTATGTTAATAATTCAGTGACTGAGTAAAGGGATGACGGAGCCTCAATTCCTAACTTTAACTTATTTTATCCCCATGTACAGTAATGACTCATTTTAAAAATAATTACAGGTGCCAATATCAGTTCCACAACAAAGAAACCCGGATCCCGATTTTCCGACTGTGAAATTCCCCAATCCTGAAGAGCCAGAGTGCCTGGAACTCAGTAAGCGATTGGCGGAACAGAATAACGTGAAACTCGTCATTGTCAACGACCCAGACGCCGATAGGCTGGCGGTCGCTGAATTCAATGAAAGGTGAAGTCAAAATGTGGTCATTTACCATCAAGCCTCAGATGATTTCGTGGTTATATTTTGTAATTTAATAAAGCAAAAATGACATTTAACCTTTAAATATCTCAACCAAGTCTACATTTTTAGCTAAGAACATGGTCGATTGTTAAAATCATATACCTACATATAGGCTATTAAGTCATGTTTACGTCCTTAACAAGTTGTACATACTTAATTTATGGTTTTTACATTCTTTGACCCCCGTGAAGATATCACAACATATAGTTGCTATATTGATTTTTTGATTTGCTTCCATAGTGGGAGGCAATTCAGAAAACTGTTCATAACAAAATATAATGATCAAAAATTAAACCGGGTATTGCCGCCGTGTGCATTTGATTTTTTTATACATGCTATCACTTGCTCTCGTTAATTTCCAATAAAAAAGATGAATAATGTAAATGTTGCATGACTGATTTGAACCTTAACATTTAATAATATTGGTTCAACTCGTAACACGTGTTTACCTTGAGGATAACTTTGTGCAACTAATTTGAAATATCACCCCAAGCTATGAGTGTGGTGATATTCTACTATGCCACTTTTAGTAAAGCAAACTAACCTAGTGTGCGTGTAACCTAGTGTGCGTGTAACCTAGTGTGCGTGTAGCCTAGGATGCGTGTAACCTAGTGTGCGTGTAGCCTAGTGTGCGTGTAGCCTAGGGTGCGAGTAACCTAGTGTGCGTGTAGCCTAGTGTGCGTGTAGCCTAGGGTGCGTGTAACCTAGTGTGCGTGTAGCCTAGGATGCGTGTAACCTAGTGTGCGTGTAGCCTAGTGTGCGTGTAGCCTAGGGTGCGTGTAACCTAGTGTGCGTGTAGCCTAGTGTGCGTGTAGCCTAGTGTGCGTGTAGCCTAGTGTGCGTGTAGCCTAGTGTGCGTGTAGCCTAGTGTGCGTGTAACCTAGTGTGTGTGTGTGTGTGTGTAACCTAATCTAGTGTATCCTTTATCTAGTGCATAGCGCATATAAATGGTAACTGGCTATTATCAGAGCTAGAGCCAGATCTGACCATGACTTATTTTCCACCAGCGAAAGGTCGTGGAAGGTGTTCAGCGGGAACGAGATGGGAGCTCTCCTCGGCTGGTGGGAGTTGCAGCAGTACGAGAAACTCGGCGACGAACGAGAGGTGTACGTCATCGCGAGCATCGTCTCCTCCAGAATGCTCAAGGCCATAGTTAAGGGCAAGGGCCACTTCGTAGAAACACTCACGGGATTCAAATGGATCGGTAAGGATCTAAATATTTCTTTCCGGTTTTATTATGATGGTTGGTTTCTGATGCTAAAATGTGCAAACAAAGCTAACGGGATGCAAATACAGTAAAGGTAAAAGGTAAGGGAATAAATTAAAAAAAAAAATTAAATTATAATTGATTTATTTTCAGGCAACTGGACCTCTTGTTATGTTATGTTACCTTTTTATGCATTATATAGTTATTATATCTATAGATAGTTCCTACTTAAATAAAATAAAAGCAAATTGTTTATATAGGTATGCATGTATATATACTATACTAGCTGCTGCCCGCGATTTCTCCCCCGTAACTATGTCAATTATATACTAAAAATCTTCCTCGAGAAGCACTCTATCCATTGGTGAAAACAGCATTAAAATCGGTGCAGTAGTTTTTGAGTTTATCGCGAACATACAGACTGACTCGACGCGGCGGAGGACTTTGTTTTATAATATTATGTAAGGATACTAACAAATGGGGAAATACTAACAAAAATAAAAAATAAACTAAATGAGAATCTAGATAAAGCTGTGGGGTATCGTTAATTTTATAACTCTAAAGCGCCCTGTAGCACTTTACAAAATGGGTCTCTGTTGTTCGTAAAATTACTCTGCCAATGCACAGAGAACCTTAATTTGACGTGGCTTAGGTCTAAAACGGCTTGGCTGATCCTGTTTTTCAGGTAACACGACGCTGCTGCTGCAGAAGCAAGGCAATGCTGTAGTGTTCGCCTTCGAAGAGGCCATCGGGTACATGTGCCACCCGACAGTTCCCGACAAGGACGGCGTCTCTGCTGCTGTTCACGTAAATATATATAACATTGCATATCAATACTTAATAACAACCCAAAGGCAAGGCAATAGCCTCTATCTTCACTCCAGTCCACTATGAATTTCATTGTTGCTATAAACGTGACTCTGGGATCATTAAATAAGAAAGATATCATCATAACTGTCATCATCATCATCAATGATCATCTATCATCAAATATAATATGCTTACTAATTTGTGGAAAATATTGTTGATTGAACTAATATTTATGTATATTTCTCTTTTTTCTTAACTTACTATAATGCGGTGTAATTGTTTGTTTACACTAATAAAATAAAATAAGAGAATATAAATTTATTCTTTAAAATTATTAAAATTATTTAAACATAAGAATAAAGTATTTTCATGTTTTATGTTAACGATCCATAATGAGGTTAACAAAATTTGTACCTCTGCTTTTTCTTTCGCATTTAAAGATGTCAGAAGCGGCTGGTGCTATCTGTTTCTCTGTATAGAGAAAAGCGATCTTCAAAACATTTGGTCCTTTTTTATGATATTTTTATAAAATGATTGCGCTATTAGATGAAATACTTACCTAATACTAGTTAGTAAAAATACACGTAGGTAAACTATTTTTTTAAAAAAATGTTGCGAACCCCTCAAAGTTGTCTACATTCTTTATGGTTGTCTCACAGTCTAAACAGTCGCACTTGTTCGACTGTAGAATTTATATAAGTAAATCTTTTTGATGGTATGAATACCTACCTACAAAGAATAACTCTTGGTCAGTTTATTTTTATTTTTACAAAAAGACCCACCAACAATTGCTCACACATATACACTTAACTAATCACTTATAAAAAATAAATAAAAAAAAACGAGTGTGCTTATGACCACACGACTGAAGTGAAACTTCTTTCGCTCCATCTGTATGTATATATATATATATATATATATATATATATATATATATATATATATATATATATATGTGTGTGTACAATATATACATGTATACACATATACATATATTAATTTTCTACAAATATTTAAATTTATAAAATAAATATTTATCGCGCGCACATTATCGAAAATGTGCGCGCGCACTGCTGTCTCTTGCTTATATCCCCCACATAACTTCCGTTCGCCTTGCCCGATCACACTTTTCGTAACGCTTACGTCACGCGTTCGCCAGCTTACTCCCCAAGTCAAGCGTGCGTAAAGAAGTTTCACTTCAAAAACACTTAAAAAAATGTGTGGCAACCAATTACAGGTGAATACCACTACTACAGAAAAAAATATACACTTGTAAACATATAAAAATAGTATAAAAAGGTAATAGAAAACAATAAAAAAGTGCACAAACAAAATATAAAACATGAGGAAAATAAACATGTATAAAAAAAACCCCAAAAAAAAAGTAAATAAAAAAGAACCAAACTAAAACTAAAAATTAACAACTAAAAAGCAATCAAGAAAACCATTAGCACCATTAACTGCTACTTTCAAGTATAGTTTTGCGGAGTTTGGTGAACGAATCAGCAAACATATCGATAAGATCGCTCATGATGGCATGAATACCTACAAAGAATAACTCTTGGTCAGTTTCGACTAAGAAATGTTCGGTCTTTTTCGCTTTAAAACATCTAAACTTTATAATGTGCACTGCCAAGGTTTGTATGTCTGTATTTCAGAGCTCATACAACCCAAATTTTTATAAGTTGGAGTGAATAGGTATCTTCTGGATGAGCTCGCTCCATCTTAGGCCTCACCCTTGCCACACAGCTGATGGTCGTTGGCCAAGAGCAAACCCATCTCTAATGAAAAAAAAAAAACCTAAAGAATGTGTATTGTGAAACAGGTGTGCTCCCTAGCCTCCGAGCTGTACTCTAGTGGAAAATCTTTGCTCGACCAGCTGCAAGAGCTGTACAAGCTGTACGGCTTCCACGTCACACACAACTCGTACTACATCTGCAACGACCCTCACACCATACAGAGCATATTCAGACGCATCAAGAACTACCATGGACCAGGAAAGGTGAGACCATTTTCGATTATTATAAAAGTGTTACAAAATTATATAGATATATGTATCGGTGTTTGACTTTTGAATAACATATTCAAGTTATGATTTAAGGCATTAAATATTATTTAAAATTTAAATATTATTATACACAATACACACAGCCAGTTGCAGAAACGTTCTTTAAATTATAAAGTCGCCTTTAAAACCTAAGGAATCATTAAAGTGTTGCACAAAGCTACATTAACGTTAACTTTAATGCTCCATTAAAATTTAACTAAAGAAGTGTCAAACAAGACCTTATCTTTAATCTTTAAGAGAAAAAGCGTTGCACGTAGCGTCTTTAAAGGAGCCGTTAATCGTTTTGTGAAACGTCTTTAAAGTTAATTTACTCTTTAGGGATAAGGACTCGTTAGTTAATGCCAACTTTAAAGAAGCTTTGTGCAACTGACTGATAGAAGATTAGGTTAATTTTTATTATAAAAAATGAAACTCAAGAATCGCGATGTCTTTGATTTTTTTTTAAATCTTTTTGCAGCGACTTGAGTTCAAATCTGAGTACCCGTTTAGACTAATTTATCTAAATATTTTCCAATGGCATTCTTTCACCTTTAGGGCTTATAAAGACATTTTGGAGTGTTTCAAATATAACCTGATGGAAGTACATATTTTGTTGACAGTACCCGAAAGAGGTCGGTTCGTGCAAGGTGTTGTCGGTGAGCGACTTGGCCGCCGGCATTCGCACTTTCCACCAGCCCACGCACACCGCTGGCGACCACGACCACAGCCACCTCGGTGATTATAATATATCTAACTAGCGATCCGCACTAGGCTTCGCACGGGTGAAACTTTCTTCTGCAAAATATACGTAAAAGTGTTTTAAGTTTACGTATAAGAACCCTAAGTTTAAAATTAAATACTCCTTTTAATAAAGGTTTATAACCCATTTAAAAAAAAAAACTTTTTTTAAGAGAAATCAACTCAACTATTTAAAAATAAATATTATACAAGTAGAGAAATTTGTCGTATATATCCGGCTCTAGCGAAATGGACACGAAAATAATTAGTCGGATAAATCCGACTCTGGCGCCTAAAGGGTTACATAATACTTCATGTAAAATATTTCACGATTCCTTAACCCTACTGTAGCACCTGTAACGTTGCTTGTGTTATAAACGACGGTAGCCACCCACCATCATCGAGTGGACTGTCAGCATTTTAAAAAGCCTTTCAATTGACAAGGACGGGCTTAAATGGTATGTTTCAGAGGTGCTGGGCACGGGGCTGGACCGCGAGTACTCCGGCGGTGAGATGGTGATGTTCGTGTGCGAGGCGAACGCCGCCACTCTCCGGCTGACCGTCCGCACGAGCGGCACCGAGCCCAAGATCAAGTACTACACGGAGCTCGTCACTGACGCCATCACCCCACAGTAAGTACTATTACGCTGGTTACGGTTACTATTACGCGTTGATCGTCAGCGCTGACAGGCCAATATATGATTATACTTGTCGGCGCGTGCGGTCGGCGCCGACCAAGCGGCGCGTACAACTCAGTACGGCTCAGCGTTGACGCTCATCAGCGCTGAGCGGTCGGCGTTACTCTAAAAAGCTTCATAGCACCCAATCCATATTGGCGTGTTGGCGCTGACGGTCGGCGTGACACGAAAACCAGCCTTAAACCACTAATCACTCTCCGTCTGACCGACCGCACAAGCTCAAGTTCAAGTACTACGCGGAGCTCGTCACCGACGCCGTCACCGCACAGTATCCATTATACCAATACGCCGTAAGGCCTTGTTTACACAATGTGCAAACACAAGCGCGGTTTCATACGCGCGGCTCATACGTAAGCGTGGTTTCATACGCGTAAGCGTGGTTTCATACGCGTAAGCGGGGTTTCATACGCGGCGCTCCATACATTGTATTCAACGCGAAAGGTTTCACACGCGTGCCCTTACTAAATATCCCACTTCTAATTTCGTAAATCTCTAATAATAAAACGTAAATTACAGAGAACAAGAAAGGAAGAAAAAAGAATTGGAGTCGTTGGTGAAAGAATTCATCGAGGAGCTGTTACAGCCCAAGGAGAATGGTCTCATCGGCTAAACTATTATTATTATATATATTAATATAAAGCTAACTATTTATATTATATATATTAATATTTAATAAAAAGCACCATTTTTTTTTGCACAAATATTGCACCACTTTTTAATCGTGTTGCTAACGTAATAATGTTATTAGAAGATGCTAATATATTTCACTAAAATTCAATTTTAATTTAATCCAATGTTATTAATGTTTGTAATTATATTAATAATAATACTTACTGTAACTACTACGGTATTGGTCGTAGAATAAAAATTAATATATACATAGTTACTTATCCAAATTTGTAGAAAATTTTAATATATTATGTAGAACTTTGAAAAAGGATACACTATAGATTCTGGGTTGCTTCACTAAAAGTGGCATAGTAGAATATCACCGCACTCACAGCTCGGGGTGATATTTCAAATTAGTTGCACAAAGTTGTCCTTAAAGTGAACACGTGTTACGACTTGAACCAATATTACTAAATGTTAAGGTTCAAATCAGTCATGCAACATTTACATTATTCATTTTTTATATCGGAAATTAACGAGAGAAAGTGATAGCGTGTATAAAAAAATCAAGTGGACACTTTTTCGCAGTGATTTTGTTTAAGACCCTGAATCTAGTGTATCCTTTATCAAAGATGTAGAAAGTTTTATCAGATATAATCATAATGCTATTCGTACAGATATTCGCGATATGAGCAAAAAAACCTGAAAAAAATATACCTTAAAAAAGGCATGACTTAAAGAAAAACCTATATGATATATATATAGCCAAAATGACAGTACCTGAATATTTTTAAAATGACTGACATGAAAAATTTCAAAAAAAATTATCCATGTATATATTTTTTAAGTAATTTCCTGTGATTGTGTTATTTACTCTGATATGACAAGTATTTTATATTGTTAATTTTAATAAGCGTCAATGTTCCACAAATATGTATGTTTAGAAATACTATAAGTATGTATGACCACAGAAAGAGAATGTTAACCGTCTTAAAAATTAACATATCTATACTAATATTATAAAGCTGAAGAGTTTGTTTGTTTGAACGCGCTAATATCAGGAACTACTGGTTCGAATTGAAAAATTATTTTTGTGTTGGATAGATCATTTATCGAGGAAGGCTTTAGGCTATATAACATCACGTTGCGACTAATAGGAGCGAAGGAACAGTCGAAAATGTGGAAAAAAACGGGGAAAATTATTCATCTTTGAGGGCTTCCGTTGCGTGCGCTGCTAAAACCGTTCGAGATACCCAAATGATTCCCAAAATAACTATTCCACGCTGACGAAGTGCTATAATGCATCGTTGCTTGGTGCTGTAAAAAATTAACAGTGGTCCAGTTGATCGGAATACACTTTTTTTTTTATTAACCGTACTACAGTTAACCGGACCACAGAAAACACTTCAAACATAGCTGTTTGGTGTTAAATTAATACTCTTCAGTAATTAATTCAACCTCCTTGTTGAATATCTTTTGAGTTACCAAAGTATGTATTGTAGAATTGTAAATTAAAAAAAAAAACATCTTTTCCGCAATTGTACTTTTATTGGCTCACAAAGAGCATTTTAGCGCTTAGCGCGTTAAAATAAAGTCGACAATCAATTAACACAGCAAACAAATATATTTTATAATATAATAGCTGCTGCACGCGAATTCGTCCGCGTAACTTTATAAAATATACTTAGCCTATGTTACTCGCTGATATTAGGTATCAGGCTTTCCAACAGTGAAAGAATTTTTCAAATCGGTCCAGTATTTTTGGAGCCTATTAGTTCAAACAAACAAACAAACATTTTCTCTTTATATTAGTGTAGATTAATAGAATAATAGCGAAATTTATAGAACATTTAATATTCTACACTTCGGTGCTTAGATGAGCCGAGTTCTTACTATTTTAAATAAATCACTTAAAATAAGTGCGTCTAACTTGGATTTTAAGACTAAGTTCACAGTGCAGCCACTAGCGGAATAAATTGGAGAAAAAATAATATAGTAGAAACTCGATAGAGTTATTATTTTACTATATTATTTTAATCGAGTTTTTACTATATTGTTTTATCCGTATATGTACAATTATTGTACATACATAAATAAGTGCATACCTCGTATGTTGGAAAATGTATAATTTCTTAATAAAAATTGATTATCGTTGATACGTATTTGTTGTTTTTAATAAACACATATCATTATGTACCACATAAGTATGCACAAAACACGTTTTTCTTCATACATTCGGATTTTCGATTATCCGAATGCCTAAGGACAACAATTATAGTCCGGTTAATCGAGTTTCTACTGTATTATTGAATTTGTCTACAGATAATTTATATTATGTCATTTGTCATGTATGTAAGTGACTATAAAAATAAACTAGCTGATGAAAAAATGTGCTTGTTTTAATTTGGTAATAAAAAAACCCTTACATTTTTTAATATGCTTTTATTGTTTAAATTTCAAAAACCTAAAAATAAACATTTTACAAGTAGAGGAATATGTCGCATATATCCGGCTCTGGCGAAATGGACACGTAAATAGTTGTCGGATAAATCCGACTCTGGCGGCTAAAGGGTACCTAATGTTGAAATTTTTTTTTTGCAAAATACTATCTTCATTTGTCTTCGTCTTCTTGATCCCCTTCGGTCCGCAAACGTTCCTTCTCTTTGATATTTTGTTCAATCAACGTGTCCAGTTCGGGACTTAACAGTATCGACAGACCAGCCGTGTGTGGTACCTTCAAATCAACACTTTACCTTATTAATTTAACACAATTAAACCATTTATTGAAGAAGAAAAAATATATATCTTTTTTAATATGCCGCCATTATACCTAGTCAAAAATGAAAAACAACAATGAAAACTTCAAACTTAATAAATATTATATTCATAAAATATTTTAACTTCATAAAAAAAAATTATACTAGGTGGTGCCCACGACTTCGTCCGCCTCGGAATGAAAAATAAAACACAGTCCTGAGAAGACATCTTTATCTTATTATTATTTTTTATGTTTTTAGACGATCCCTTTTAGACTAGACCATTTTTAGGGAAAATATCATAGTTGTTAATCCAAGTGTCAGCCAGTTTTGCCTTATTACGTGCGAAGTGCACAAACACATCAACCTTTTGTTTATACAAATAAGAATGAAATTACCTCAGCAAACACAGGCTTGGCTCCTTCCCACCTCTCAATATGGTTCTCTATTATTTTCACACAGGGAACAGCTTTCGGTATTATAATTCCCAATAATCTAAAAAAAAAACATGTAGGTACAACTGCTCTTATAATATTTATTTCAAACTCATTAAATTAAATTTAATCTATGATTTCATTGTGAACAAATTTTTCACTATGAAATCATATTATTTTTTTATTGATACAAGTGTGATAAAATATAATGAAATAATTGTCTAGGTAATAATATAAATATGTAATGACTAACTCGAATAGCGGAACACAGATAGAGGTGAGGAAATGAATCTGTAATTCTGGAATGAAGCACTTCTCTCTGTCCATAGTGACTGCGGGCAATTCGCCTCGACGCTTCTCTACATCGCCTTGCTTGAAGAATTCAGACAAAACGGCTGCCTGCAAACATAACATCAAAACTTATTGAACTTCTCATTTATACTTATACTCGCACACGCTCCCGGCTTCGACCGGGTTCAAAAATGAAAACTATCCTATCTTTTAAGTTGGACCAGATTGGGTACACATACTTAGTTACAAAGTTTTATCAAAATCGGTTCAGTAATTTAGGAGTTCATGGGCGTCAAACAAAATAAACGTGACAAACACGAAATAGATATTTTGCTAATCAAAATATTTATTTCTTTTTAAAATAAAATAAAAAAAACTTGAGTTACCGCAGTTTTTTTGATATAATTCCAATCCTTAAGCTGATCGCTGAGATCGGCTGCATTCATGAGCAACGCTTGTAGAGCCGCCGCGTGAGCACGGTTACCCTTCTGATAGTCTGCCGATATTATTTTATACTCGTTCAAGTTCCTGTAATGTTATTAATATCTAATATATAAAATTCTCGTGTCGCGGTGTTTGTTGCCAAACTCATACGAAACGGCTGTGTGGTCGGGTAGGTCTGAGAATCGGCCAACATCTATTTTTTATACCCCTAAATGTTAAGGGTGGTCCACCCCAAAAATTAATTTTTAATTTTTTCGCAAAACAACGTTTGCCTGGTCAGCTAGTAATCTATACCTACTAATATTATAATTGTTTGTTTGAATTGAACAGGCTCCGTTACTACTGGATTGATTTGAAAAATTCTTTCACCTGTAGAAAGCCACGTTATCAGGGAATAACATATAGGCTATATTTTTTAAAGTTACGCCGACGAAGTCTCGTGCAACATCTAGTATACAATACAATAAAGTGAAATGGCTAATATAGGTATATTTTCCTACAAATAATTGTAAAATAAAATAAAATAAATAATAAAATAGTTTAGGATAAATAATTAGTGACATCAACGAGCTCCGCAATCTGGTAGATTGTGCAAATCTGTTTAGATCTTGTAAACACTTATTAGAACCTTAACCAAAACCAAAATTAACATTAGTTTTGGTTAAACTATAAGTTGAAATGTGCAATATCGTCCTAAAAGGTTTAGCAGGTACTGACTTGAAGAAATTAGCAAGATCACTGGCCAGTATGAAGTCTCGGAGCAGCATAAGAGCTCGGTCGTAATCACGCCGTGGCAGCGACTCTAGTATGTCGCAGCCTTCAGTGTTGAGAATGCACATGGCCTGCGCAAGGTGGTGGCGCTCCATAACACTGCCCTCGGACGAGTACAGGGCGGCTAGGGTCGTTTCTATAAAAAAATATCTATACTTATCTATACTAATATTATAAAGCTGAAGAGTTTGTTTGTTTGTTTGTTTGAACGCGCTAATCTCAGGAACTACTGTTTCGAATTGAAAAATTCTTTTTGTGTTGGATGATCTATTTATCGAGGAAGGCTTTAGGCTATATAACATCACGTTGCGACTAATAGGAGCGACTAATAGGACTAATAGGACGAACATCACGCAACGGAAGCCCTCAAAGCTTCCGTTGCGTGCGCTGCGAAAACCGTTCGAGATACCCAAATGATTCCCAAAATAACGATTCCACGCGGACGAAGTCGCGAGCACCAGCTAGTACCTACCTATATAAAATTCTCGTGTCACAGTGTTAGTAACCAAACTCCTCCAAAACGGCTTGACCAATTTTTATGTTATGGTATATTCTGTAGGTCTGATTTAATAGGTCGTAAACTAATGTTTATAGCCCTTACCCTAAGTGATAAGGGTGGCCCAATCCTAATTTCTTTTTCATATGGCAACGTTTTCCGGGTCAGCTAATGTTACATAAAAACCCCAATGTGCCGCAAACCATTTTCGTTTCTTTCGTTTTTTACCGATAGCGGCTCTGTTTTTTGAGATAATCGAAAACCTAGTACATTACAACCACATTGCAGCACATGCCGTACATAAAAAAAATCCGTTTTGTGAGATCCGGGTCTACGACACAACGTAGCACAAGTCCAAAAACCAAAGTGGCCATGCTAGTTTCTAGGATATTAAGTTCTTCTTCTCCTTCGGTCTCACTCTTGACAGAGTGGTCGTGGTCACCATTTAGGTGTTGGTGGCAAGCTTAACAACCCGCCGCCATTCCTCTCTGATGGCCGCCTTCCTTGCGCACTCCTGTAGTGACGATGGACCATCCACTGCAGCTTTAATCTGGTCCGATATTAAGTTAAGATTAACGATAAGGTAAAGGAAAATTTATTTCACTTACGGCCTTGAATGTGAAAACTGTTAGTGGTGCCGCGATGATCCAAGTCGTGCACAAGAGCCGATATAAAGTACATTAGCGCTTGAAGTTCCCTACGAAACCAAAAACTTTCTTGAGAAAATCCATACACGCCAAGCTTTATCCCTCGCAAAAAAACATCTAACCAAGAGTTTTGACATTTCATTGTGAAGTAAGAAAGGATTTTAATAAACCATGTTTTCTCGACCAATTTGAGGGGTTTTGACCCCCAAAGGTCTAATCTATATATATATATAAAATTCCAGTGTCATAGTGTATGTAACCAAACTCCTCCGAAACAGCTAGACCGACTTTGATGAAATTTTGTGCGCTTATCGGGTAGGTCTGAGAATCGGCCAACATCTATTTTTCATACCCCTAAATGTTAAGGGTGGTCAACCCCAAAATTTTTTTTTTGGCAAAACAACGTTTGCAGGGTCAGCTAGTATTATATAAAATTCTCGTGTCACAGTGTTTGTAACCAAACTCCTCCGAAAGAAGGCTTGTACGATTTTTATGATTATTTTTTTACCCCTTAAGGGTGGCCCAATTATTTTTTAATTATTTTTTTTGGCAGAACAACGTTTGCCGGGTCAGCCAGTAGGTAATAGTTAAATATATATTTCGTGATCTTATAGTCGACTTACGTAAAATATCCCTTGGAAACAATTTTGAAGTTAATCAAAGCTGAGTACGCCCACTGCGTGACACTGAACCCGTGAAGCCAGTTGTGGTACGGTACATCACGATAACCCTTCTTCACGTGTAGGACGAAACGAATGAATTTCTCTCTTTTTATATTAAACCTTTGAACAAATTGTACTATTATAATAGAAAAAACAAAATTATATGAAATTTTACCTCAGAATATATATACATAAGCTTTTATATAAGAAATTAACTAGCTTGAATTTTACTATTACGTATACCCTTAAAATTTGTCAGCATAAAAACCATAAAAAATATACATCAAATCTCCCTAAAACTAAAAATACTTTTAGGTAGGTGTTACCTACGTGCGATCTTTCATGGTGATCGGTCTGGCAATCCACAAGCAACTAAAAAAGTTATTTTACACTAAAGTATATTTCCAAGAAAATTGCTAAAATTGAAATTATGCAATGCAAATTTAAATTATGCAAGAAAATTGAAATATTATTTAAATAAATTTTTTTAAACTGTAAATTTCAATACCTATACTTCAATACCTAACCTAAGTAGGTACCTAAACTTATCGTTTACTAGAAACGTAGTAGCTAATAAGCTTGGAACACTTTTGGAAACTTCTTATAAATTGCTATTAATAAGAGTATTAAAAACAATATCTCACTGTCTCTCAAATCCTAGGTCAGTAAACATTTTAATGACGTAACAGGGCAGTTCCCTCAGCGGCAAAGCTCGCAGATTGAAATGTAGGCTCGATAAATGCGGGTGATTGTGAAAGCCAGTGCACTCGGCCACTCGAGCCACTTCCGTATCGTGTACCTGAACTTACAAATTAATGTTTTTAACATAGCTTATCAAACTATAGCCATTTCTGGAAAGGCAGACGCAGGTTTGAATCCGATACATATGATATTTTTATCGGATATTTTTAAATATAGATCCTATTAGGTTTAAGGCAGGCTGAGCTGACATCAACACATATACTTACTTACACTTAGTTTACAAGTCTTGTAGTACTCGTACTACATATGTACTTATTCAGTGACGATGTATAAGACCTGAGTATCAAAACAAGAGTACTTATATACCTACAAAAGTATACCAACAAAAGTACCTAGGTACAATAGCCATTACTCACCAAAACAACAATACAAATTTTAATGGTGTTACTAATACACGATAGATAGTACGGAATGGCTATCTTTCCTTTATATTTACTCGCTTTATATTTGAACTTGCAGCCTCTTGCAGCTTTAGGTATATTGAAACGCTCTTTCCATGAGTGAAAACCTCATTAAAATACGTTACTTAATTTAAGAGATCTTAATAAGTATTCTTGCATAGGGACAGTCAGTTGGCAGTTGTATATGGTATAAGCGACTTTTCATACTAGGTATTTAATGTAAAGTATAACACGCTATACGCTACACACCTTCATGTGATACATGACAAGTTCATTCGCAATGGAGTTTCTTATGTGCGCTTCTTGAATCTTCTGATATACTACCGAATGTACAATGCAAACTCCGCAATAAATGCTAAACGCCAGAGCCATCTCTTCGTCCATGGCGTCGAAGTACGGATCGTACACTTTGTTGATTAGCATACCGACGCCAATGATTCCGGTTTGATCGCGAATCGGAAAGCAGAGAATGTTTCTGAAAAGTGTGTTTTTGTATGAGGCAAGCACTAGGTACTAATACCTAATTGTTCAATCTCTTCTAGATTAAGTGAGATACTTATGTACCTACTTTGGTTATATATTATAAAGAAGAAAAATTTGATTGTTTGTTTGTTTGCATTGAATAGGCTCCAAAACTACTGGACCGAATTGAAAAACTCTCACTCTTGGGAAGCTATATTATCAGTGAGTACCTATAACATAGGCTATCTCGTGTAACAGCTGGTAATGAATAAAGTCAAAAACTGCTGGGTTGATTTTAAAAATTCTTCCACCTATAGAAAGCTATAATTATCAACGAGTAACATAGGCGCCATATTTTATAAAGATACGCGGACGAAGTCGCGTTCAACAGCTAGTGTTAAATAAAAAAGTACATAAACTAACTTGCAGTCCACATTCGGGCAGCAGTCGATTTCGGGATCATAATTGGGATGCTCCTTCGGATTCTTAGCGTTCACTAAGCATCCGGTCTTGAGCGCGAGTCCAGCGATGCCCTTGTACAGAGGCAGACGACGTTCCGTCGGCACATTATCACTTTCCTTTTTCATTAACAGTAACATTTTTAAAATATTTATGACCAATTATATTATTAACATTTTTAGATCTCTCAATCAAAACAGATTTTAATGAAATTTTATACACATTCTAGTACCTAAAATACAAGAATTTTAAAAAAATATGAATAAGATTTTTTTATAATATAAAAAATATACAATTCTTTTTTTGTAAGTATATTCAAAAAGGATTTGAATGACGATTTCATAAGCAGTCCTTCAAAAGTAGTTCCTTAAATAGTGTAATTAAAATAACAGAAATTAAGTAAATAAGTAGGTACGTAGGTAAACTTCTTATCCAAGTTTTCAAACCTGTTCTGAGATTGCTTCGACAAACTCCATCCGTTCCTGGTCCACCAACATCACTGAACAGTGTTCCGCTTTGGTCAACTGTTTCGCTTGTTCCATGGCTATGTGAAGAAGCGTTTTAAGCGATGCAACCTAAGTTATTCAATAATCATGTATCATTATGTATTTATTTATTTATTTATTTTATTTTTTTATAAGAGATGGGTTAGCTCTTGGCCAACAACCAGCCATGTGGCAAGGATGAGGCCTAAGATGGAGCGAGCTCACCCAGAAGATGCCTATTCACTCGAACCTTGAAAAGATTATGTGCTCGGAAATACAGACGCCGGCAGGGAGTTCCAAACCCTGGCAGTGCGCATTATAAAGGATGTTTCAAAGAGCTTGGTCCGAAAAGGAGGGACTTCGACAAGATGAAGATGGTAGCCAGCCGTACGTCTGTATGTCCGATGGAAGAAAGGGGAAGGCGGTATCAGCTCATGCAGCTCCTGAACACACTCTCCGAAGTACACCTTATAAAAGACACATAAACTGGCAATTTTGCGTCTATGTGCCAGGCTCTGCATCTTAGATTTTAAAAGAGTACTTTCGCCTACGAGTCTCCTAGCTCTGCGTTCTACCGAGTCGAGTGCGGCAAGTTGGTATTTGGCTGAGCCATCCCAAAGGTGGGAGCAATACTCCATGCAAGATCGGACTTGCGCCTTATACAAAGATAGGAACTGTCCAGGCGTAAAGTATCGCTTGACCCTATTTAGGATGCCCAGCTTTATGGCTGCTGTTTGGGCTTTGGACTCAATAGATGGGCCGAAGTTGAGATTAGAGCTCAACCTCATGCCAAGACGTTATTATTTATTTTTCAAAAGGTAGACCAACAGCACAAACAAAAATCTTATAATAGGTATAGGTAACACAAGGCAATTTTAAGGTGTATACACAGATAAAGTACAAAATAGAAATTAAGACGAATGATAACTGCTGGAAATGGGTCTCCTCAATAATTTTCGGCAGGAAGCGGACTGGATCCACATTCGACACGCGGCTCTTGTCAGATCCGTGATCCGGATCAGGATCAGGATCACAGTGATCTGTGATGAAATACTTTTTATCACAGATCGATCTAAAACTAAAAGGCATTGCATTTCATCATAATGGTAATGAATAAAATGTAGGTACCTATTATAGATAGTCTGTGAATTTCAAACATTATTTTTGAAATATTTAACTTCATATACTTATCTAACCAGAAATTTACTGAATAGGTAGATAACCTAAATAATACTAATTTCTAATAAGTATAAAAGAAATTAGAAGTAGAAGTACCTGTGTAAACAATCTTCTAGCAACACGAAGTAGTTGCTGGCACTTTTCTTTTAGCTTGCGTTCATATTCCAAAGCAATGCATTTAGACAGAGTTGGCCAACAAAATCTGAAATTAACAAAATTACTTGACCTGCATACTTGGTAGGTATGATTTTTTTTATTATTTTATTTTTATTATTAATGGATTTGCTCTTGCCCAGAATCTAGCAGCGAAGACTAGGCCGAGGGTGCACCGAGCTCACCCAGAAAATGCCTAACACTCAAACTTTTAAAATATTTGGGTTATACTTATGAGTAGGTACTTATGCTCATTGTTATTGCATAGATTGTTGTTGAGTTGGTCAGTTGACATTTTAGCAGGACCTAAGTATAAACTCACAGAAAACATTCTTGTACGAGAGCAGCCACATGTTCATCAAGAATTTTAGCAGAGATGACGCACACGATCACAGAGAACGGTTTGTCTACAATGGGAATCATCACAACGCGCTTCTTCGGATGTTCTTTTGGGAGATGCTGAAATATATACTTACATAGTAAATGTAGTTTGTAACATTTCTAAAATAGCGGAAACCCGCCAACGGATTAACTATCTTTAGAGTCTATAGAACAGAATTATACAAATTTTAGGTGCAAACGAAGATGGTAAACAATCATTATTTAGGTAGTAAGTTAGGCACTATAATATATAAGTGATTTTGACACTTTTCTAAATATGGTAAGTAAGTACCTACAATGCTATGGAATTCAGATAAGAAGTCTTAAAGGTTGTTGATATAATTATTGCTTGTAAATACTTACTAGGTAAATGCGGTAAATACTTACTAGGTGCACAATTTGTTGGAAATCTGGTGGGAAATTAGGCAATAGATCAGATTGTTCCACATTGGATTTCAATAGATCCACAAATTTTTGTGGTTCCTGTAAGATGGAAATGCAAATTTATGACATACTTAAGTACCTACTTAAAAGGTTACCAGCTATTATAGAGTAGATTCACTGCTTCAAAGACATTTATTGACACTTTAAAGTGTAAGACACGAAAAACTAAGCTAAACTTAATATATTTTACCGGTACATAATTTTATTAAGTATATATTTTTGATTCAAGCCCTATCACATATTTAGCGAGAGGTTTTCAAATTCTACCAAACTTCGTAATCGTAGTTAACACATTATAATACTTACAATACAATGTGTTATCACTAATTTTTATTTTTGCTTTCATCTACATTTACTAAGATATTTTTTGTCTTTCAAAATTAGACATAAGTATGTATAGTATATACATATTTGGGCGTACACTCAATTTCCTCTTGCGTTGCAGCACTACTCCACCGACTGTTTCGATGGATGCTTCTACATGTTCTGCGTTTACCGTCACTTGAAGCACCAGTTCTGACTCGCTCTCCTCTTTCAGCTAAATATTTTTAAAAATAATTTAATTGTGGGATGAATTTTCTAGGGAGACATATATTTTTAATGCATGGTTGGGCTAAAAATTTGAAAATATAAATTGTTATTTTGTGGAGCTTCTTGCTGGAGTGGTTAAAGAGCTACCTTTAACTCCCTGTCTCAGGGCTCGGGTTCGATTTCCGGCAGGGCCAATTTTGGAAATGTACTTTCATAGTTAGCTATGGTCTGGATCTGGTTATTAGAGACAGAACAGACAGACGTTTCGCAATAATTTAGGCAACCAGTCTGGCGGCAGTAACCATACCTTTATTATAAAAGACCACGGTGAAATAACTGCTAAGTAGGTAATTACTTATGTACTGTGTTTTGGCAAGTAATAAGAGATGCTATGCCCATTTTCATATATTCCTTGAATTCCTTCGTAATCCTGGTCGGCAGCGCACTTGTAGGTAGGTATACAAAAGCTTTGATATCTACTATAAATTTACCCAAAGATTTTATGCTATTAATACGGTATGACTATAAATTAAGGACAATTGTTAACTGATTAAAACATTTTTGAGTTCTAATTTGAAATGAATACTTTGATTAAATAATATTTTACTAACATAGTTGTTCAATTTCACTTGTAAGTTTGCACAACAGTAATCGGTTAAATCCAATACTAAATCTAAAATTTTTCCGGGGTCACTGTACTGAATACTCTTACGCCTGAGATTTTTCTTTGGCGTGGACATCTTGTTGTTTTTATGCCCCAAATTAAAAATTAATGTGTATTTTTAAATATCTTCCTGCGTGTAAAGAAATAGTATTATTTATTTATTTTTTCTCCTCTCTGTGATGTTGATGACAAATATTTTGACGGATCAGATCAGTGAAATTTAGTAGAAAAAGTTTAACATTAAAAAGTTTTTATCATTATTCAAAATTGTAGTTTTGTATGGAGGAGGTGAAGGGGGAACGGTAGTTTTTTTCCAGGGAAGATTTTCCTGGAGCAATTGTCGTCAATGTACCTAGAACCAACCAATACAAAACTATAGTCTCCTTCAAGTTCAGCAATTAGCTGTTTAAAAAAAACGAAAAAATTTCACTGTATTCTCCGTATTCTTTTTTTTTAATATTTTTGAATTTGCTTATTAAAGAAGTAGTTTAATATCAAAGACTATATAAGTATATTTGGGAGTATTTAATATACTTAATGTTCTCAGCATGGAGAAAAGAAGTAGAGGACTAGGAAGCAAGGAACTATGCTCTAGCGAGAGGCTAGGAAGTAAGAAATAAGAAATTCTATACCTACATACATACATGAAAAATGTCGGTCGTCCACCATTAAATTATATGAGATTTTCTAGTAGAATTGGTTTGTAGCGCTATTTACGGTGTTTTAATCAGTTTTCATTCATCAACTATGCAGCAAATACTCCCCTCAGTACATTTTATTTCGGTTAAAGTCGCTATTTCATAGTTTTCATACTAAACCCTAATGCTACACATGCGCCATTTTTTCACTATTTAATTATTCTTTGTAAATTGTTACAGAACACTATATACACATACTCACATATTCTGTAATCCGAACCGCCATTCCAAAAAAAAACATCGCATGAAATGAAATGAAAACAGCTGACATTGCGATTTACATTAATTATTTCTAAAGAAATAGAATAAATACTCCAAAATAATGGCTGAAATACAAACATTGGTTGAAATGGGTTTCCCAAAGGAGCGAGCGTATGTTCTTATATCTATTATTTGTGCTTATTTGTAACCGCAGAGGTTAGTATTTCAATAAGTGTTTTCTGGTTTCAGTGAAAGAGCTTTGGCCGTTACTAATTACAAGGGTGTCGAGCCGGCTATGGAATGGCTCTTAGCTCACGCTGACGACCCTGAATTAGAGGCAGGACAAGTAGTCGGTTCCAGTTCGGTACCCGGTAACTCTGCCGAGTCATCGACGCCAAGCGAAAGTCCCGAAAATACAGAGAAGACTGAGGCTCAATCGTTTAAGTGCGATGAATGTGGCAAATTGTTTAAAGACCAAGACGAGATGGAATATCACGCTGCGAAGACTAATCATAAAAGTTTTTCGGAGTCGACAGAGGAGAAAAAGCCTCTAACGGAAGAAGAGAAAAAAGCTCAGCTAGCTTTATTAGAGGAGAGAATGAAGCAAAAAAGAAAGGAGAGAGAGGAAAGAGACAAGGTTTGTTATATTAATTTTGGTCACTTGATATTAGGGTTGCTATTCATATAGTCTGGCCGGCATAGCTGGGCTCGGTAAAGCCGGGCTATAACATAATGTAGATGAACGTTCGGCAGAAAGGCCTCTTGACTTACCCATGCAGTGTTAAAACTAAACAAAACCCAAAACATTACATTAAAATAAATAATAATATGTAATGTTTTTCTTGTAAAATACTACATTTCTTACTTAATTATTTAGTGATTTAGATAGCAAGCAGAAATTAAGCATCAACTTTTTTTCTGGTTGGTAATTTATATATTATATAAGTATCTTGTTTTAAACATACAATTTTGTGATAAATAATTTGATATTGAAAGAATGACAACCTTTATGAATAAAATTAAAACCTAAAGAAAAAACTACAATTCCCATTTTTTTCTTATATTTAGAGTCGGGAGGCTCTAAAAAAATTAATGCTATGAGAAGTGGGTTTTGGTTCTAGGAAACAATAGGAACAATATACATCTAGCATATTTTAATTTCAGGCTGAAGCTTTAGAACGTGAAAGACTCCGCATTAAGTCGGGCAAAGATTTACAAGATGCCAAATTGAGACTTCAGGAGCAAGAAATGAAGAAACTTGTGGAACAACGGCGTAGAGAAAAAGTCGAAGATCAAAAAGCGAGGGAGAGGGTCAAAGCGCAGATAGAAGCCGATAGACAAGCGAGGAAGTGAGTATCTTCATTGTCATGCTTATGGAAAACTAGCTTGTGCCCGCGACATTGTCTGCGTTGAAAAATATAAAATATTAATCAATATAATACTTGCCGTCTTTCGTTTCTATAAACACCTTAATAATATTATTTAAATTAAAAACCAGCTTGAAGATAAAGACTGTGTGCAACAACAATTTTCTACAACAAATTTCAAGATAGGCTCCTCATATGGAGAAAGTGGTATGAAATTAATGTCAGATTCAGTCCAATTAAAATGACATTAAAGTCAGATTGTACTGGACAAAATTCCAAGCTATCTCTGCAACAAGTCATCACATTAGTTAGACATATATTATAGGGTATTAAACATTAGGTTATGGGCCTTAGAACAAAAAAGGTAGAAAGAACGTGGTTAGTCGGTTAGGAATAGACGGAAAGAACACTAATTTCTCTAGTCATTTATAATTTGTCATGTGAAATTATCCTGCCTTCACAGGCTAGCAGCCTCCGGTCAGGCTCCGGAGGCTTTGCCCGCACCTATACCTGCGCCCGCGCCTGTCTCAACTCCAGCTCCCCAGAAGACCTACGATCAGGCAAGACTGCAGCTCCGCCTCCCGGACGGAAATGCCCTCACGCACACCTTCAACGCTAAAGAGCAACTAGCAGCAGTTCGGTGAGTACCTTTATCCACTATACATTATATATTATATCCATAACTACTAGTAAATATATGGATTTGTTTTTTTTAACTGGTTCCCATGAATATATCTATATATATAAAAATTACGTGTCACATGTTTGTTCCCGATGAACTCCGGAACTACTGTCAACTTTAATAATAATAATAATTTATACCACATAATTATCCATAGCATCATACTAACTAATATGTATGTATTTAAAACAAAAAAAAAGTAATGTGTGTAGTATATCAACTGTCTGGTATCCATAATACAAGCATTAAGTTGCTTACTTTGGAACTAGATGGTGCTGTGTGGAATGTGTGAGAGTTAACTGTGTGGAAGTTAACTTAAAAACTGTCTTAATACAATAAAATCAGTAATAATAAAATAACAAAAAAGACTCAATATTAATATTGATAAGGAACTATATTAATAATGTATGTATTTTGTTGTTTTTTTTTTTTCGTATTTAGTCCCATCGAAATTCAGATATTTTGTACAACAATACAACAATGAAAACTATCACTCTCCTTTTAGATTTTTTTTAAAGGAAATTAACAATCTAAAATACTTCTATAGATTTTTGTGCAATTAAAATTAAAAATTAAAATTAAAATTATATTTAAAAATCAAAAACCACACTGTTTAAAATGTACTCAGTAATGCATCATTAGAATTATTATCTCGAAGCATCATAATAATAAGAATGAAATTTAAAATAAAGTTTATAACCTTATGATTGGTGACACTGTCGTAATTTTTCTCATACATTTTCCTCATGCTGTAACTTGTGTCATTAAATTTAATGTTAAATTAACCTTTTTTTTAGATTATTCATCCAAATGAATTCCCAAGAGTTTGCCCGGAACGACGACTTCAAACTGATGACCACATTCCCAAGGAAGATATTCACCGTTGTCGATTACGAGACACCTCTGGAGGCTTTGGGTAAGTCTCGACTGTAATTAGTTAGCCTTATAGCCTGAATTTTACACGTCCTTAGTTATAGGACGTCCTATAGCTCAGTTCCATTGGACGAAACGTTCAAAATACGTCCAAAGGGATCTGGATTATTGGATCTGGATCTGGACACCGTTGTGACAATACGAACATTACATTTATTAGATCATCAATTCATTAATATCTGTCTTTGCTAAGCAATATACATTAAAATAGAAGCGGGACATTTCAATTTGTACAGATGGTAAAAAAAGCTTAATAAATAGATTACAAAAAAAGCAAGTATAAGTAATTCTTTCAATTTAAGCAATGCTTTCCAAAAACAGTATTGAGCGATTCATTATTTCTAATTTACACATAGACAAATAGAAAATGATGATAAAGTAGGTTTAAATATTTTCTACGCATTTTGTACTATAAAAAAATATAATAATGAAATGAATAAGAACCCGACAAATCAAACTTTTTTTTATGTTAAAAATCGACAGACAGGTTGACTGTCCACTCGATGGTAGGTGGCTACCGTCACCCATAACATAAGGAACAACACAAAATAAATCAAATTTAATATATTTTTATGAACATAAAGAGTTATTTTTCTTAGTTATCTTCAATTCCTTAATTAGTACATATTTTTTTTAAATCGGGCTTTTAATGTCATTAAAAGCTGGGATTGTTTACTCTAAAATTTTTAATTTTTTCGTGAAATACATAATTATTTTTTATTGAATATTTATGTTTTTTACAGGTCTAGTACCATCTGCAGTGATTATCGTGTCTAGGGGAACGTAAATAGAACATTTTTGGAACTTAAGTAACTTTTCGATGTTATGTAACTTTATAAAGTAAAATAAAAAAGATTTTTTACAAAGTACCTATCTAATCATATTACATGATACAATAAAGATGTACTAGTGTGTAATTTTAATATGAAAACTGTTGAAAATTTATGTCTCCAATGTTAGGGGCGAAATTGTGAACCGCCATTTTGTTTTTGTCACAAAAATGTACCGCGAATTGTATGTAAACTCGACAAATAAAGTGCTTTATCATTATCACCCTAAGATTGAACATTCTTTGTATGTTGTGTAGAATGATAAGGTCCGTTTTCCTTTGAAAATTCAAAGGGACAATTTCTATTGCCATCTTTATTAGCGATGACAAATTAATATGTCAATCAGTAATCAATACCTATTTCAAATGTAAGCCTTAGCGAATTTTGAAATTAATGGAATTTGTATAATCGAAACTGATGAAGCACTTTTTTTGTCTGCTTTACCTACTGTTGTTATGTATGGACTCGGTTTAAAAATAAAACTATAAGAAAATTAGTTTTAATTTATATCATACGCATATACATAATATTATGTTTAAAATCTTTATCACTCAGTCAAAAAAATTGTTTTATAAAATTATCGAAATTGTTCCAAGCTGTTTAATCTGTTTTGCACATATAATCATGGATTAAAAATGAAATGTAATATGAGATACTTAACAAAAAAAGGTTTCTCCAAAGAGCCATCAATCAAACTGCTGTATAAGAATTATTGCAATATAGCCACTGAAATTACTGTTTGTTCGACACATAGAGTGTGGATATATAGATGGCCAACTCTATACATGAGAATGTGTACGTCTAATAACAGGAGGCGCTGTAGTAGCATTTTATTTACGGTGGTTTAATGAACTAATAAATACTTTCATAACCAACCACAATTTGATGGTTAGATGGAACCAGTTTTTCAGTTAAGTTGGTATTCCTTAGGGCTGCGATTACAAAACCAACGGAGCAGAGCAGAAGACAGTGATCAAACAAATTTCGTTCGTAACCGTTTCGTAACCGCAGCCTAACTACCCTTTAGCTAGGAGTTCGATATGACCGCTATGTGTACGAGATACAAAATATACATAAAGCTTAAAAGGTCACAGAATAGTTCATATTAACTGGTAAATTGTCACTGTCAGTAACGCGTCACAAAAAATAGTGTTGTATTTACACGCAATATTACAAAAAATAATATTATTTTCGATATTACAATATTGCAGTTGTAAATCGTTAACAAAATGTCTATTATAGTATTTAGCTTCTTTGGAGAATTTCACCGTTGAGTGGGCAACACTAGGTGATCTCTGAAATAATTGGTGTGTGTTTTATACAATATTAAATACGCGGTAATAGGTTTATTATAGGATTTTTAAAGACTTAATTAAATATTATATGAAATTGAGATATTCAAGAAAAATCTTTTTCTATGAATTGTTGAGCAAACGTTAGTGTTGAAAAAGTGTCAATTGTAGTGAAGGAATGTAGGCGTGGGTGACGCTGACGGTTACGATTTTAATCATAGACATTATTATTAACGTAATAGACGTAATGAGAGTGCAAGCGAGAACGCAGTCTCTTATACTCAGAATAATAACGCATAGAAGTAAGGCTAAAATAAAAAAAGAGTGTGCTTATGACCACACGACTGAAGTGAAACTTCTTTCGCTCCATCTGTATGTATATATATATATATATATGTGTGTACAATATATACATGTATACACATATACATATATTAATTTTCTACAAATATTTAAATTTATTTCATGTTTTCATTGGTAAATTAATATTTTTGCATAGATCTTCTATTTTTATTCATCATTTTCATTATTGGATACATCAGTAATTACTGTGGTTGATTGTAAAACCGAGACAATAGGCTTATGGTATGAGAAATAAGATACATAAATTTTCGAATTAAAATTAGACAGATATCTAGAAAAATATGTCCAGTGAGTAAAATGTTTGTACACACCACATAACAGACGCAGATTCGTTAGGTTTGGTTAGACACGTGGTTTTTTGCGTGTATATTACGTACGATGGCGCCATCTAGTAGAACTTACTCAATACACATATTCCTCTGTTAAAATGAAGTAGGGGGTGAAACAAATTAAAAGAGAGAGATGGCGCTTCTATGGTTAAAAGGAAAAAAATCTTAGACTTACTTGCTCTTCTACGTACGTAAGATTGTACAAGTCTAAACTAGTCCTAAATTTTATATAAATAAATAACATCAATACTGCTTGACTCATATACAGAACATATATTGATAAACTGAATAACATGATCGCCATCAATAAACAATGCCCTGCGACTATTCTCGGCGTCTCCTCTTTGTGCGGATCTTCGTTAATTTTTTCCGCCTCTCTCACTCTGCTAGAGTAAATGGTAATAAGAAAGAGACAAGGAGTTTAACAGTTTTGTTAGCTCGACGAGTTAACTCTCATGACAAAACGCTAGTGTCCCATAAAAAGTTTCACTTCAAAAACCAATACTTATAGTGTGTTGCTTCTTACACCAATGCATTGAAGCCGTAAGTCAAAAAGAGACAAACATACAAACTTTGTTCTTATTTTTGATCAGCGTACCCAGTAAAAACGTCAAACTTGGTTCCTTTCGTAGTTTGGTGCCGTTTTATGATGCCGATTTAAAGAGGCTGGCTAACGTTAACAAAATGATGGCGCAATGTGTCAACTTTACTTATCTGTCTGTAGCTATGTGACTGACACGAGTGACAACGTATTTGTTTTGATTTCTGTTTCTGTATCAAAATATAATAAATCTAGCATCAAATCAATTATAACACTAATTAGATATCTGTGAATTCTTTGATTACCTATAACAATGTCTTGTTCAGTCCCAGGATGTAAATCTAATGCGCCCAGAAAACAAAACGAGGATATGTTTATAAGTTACCATCGGTAAGTGATTTTGTTTGTTTGTATAATCAGTCATGCAGTAAATATACTGAGAGCTTGTTTGTATAATAAATACCACTAATAAATTCTGTTTCTTGAATATACGTACCTAATATTTTAAGAAAAAGATAAAAACAGTATAGGTTATGTTAGTGTTGTGCCGAATATCGTCTTATATATATGGATAATTTGTATAGGTCACTCTGGTACGGAACAGCCAGACGAACATCTAGTGACAGTATATTTGTCTCTCTTTAGTTTATGGCTTCAGTGCATTGGTGTAAGAAGCAACACACTATAAGTATTGGTTTTTATTTTAACCTTACTTCTATGCTTTAGTTATTATTCTGAGCTCTTATAGCACGAATACGAGTGCGAAAGAGACAGCGAAACAAGAACTATTAGACCTAGTTTGAGAGATCGTAGAGAAACAATGGTAAAATAAAGTTACACGAAAACTTTTCTGCTTGTTACGCGGGAAACGAGAGTCTGTTTATCTATTACGCGAGTGTATTAGTGTCTATGATTTTGACAGCTAATTTCATTTTATTGTTAGTTTGTATGGCATGACTACATACTTGTTCGTCCACTTTATGGATGAAATGCAAATTTTTTTGGCTCTTAGTTTATTTGGAAGACATGTTATGTAATTTGTTAGAATTGAACATATTACTTTAAAAAATCCATAATCTATACTTATCTATCACCGTGTACCTACGCCTGCGAACGAAGCGAAATTTTAATTTTACTTCTATAAATGATCTTTATTGATATTATTTGGTTTAAAGACTTGGATAATAATAAAACTATGTGTAACTCTTTAAAATTATTTTATTTACATGTCTATGGAAACTTTTAGTTCGAGATTTTTCGTCGTGAATACACAATTTCACCTGATTTGATTTTTTTGATTTAATTATATTTTTCGTGTAGTTTTGTTGGAGTTTTATGATAATCCAACAGAGTGTGCATGCCCCCCGTAAATGTGTAAATTTAATTTAAACGACGAATAGCCGAGCGCAGTTTATAATTGTTTTAATATTTATGTTATTACACAATAATTAGGTTGGTATTTAAAAGCTTAGCAATATTTAAATCAGCAAACTCTGTTTTGCATATTTTGTAGACAGCTCCCTTAAATTTGATTATAAATTAATATTAACAATTATATATCTATTGCTTAGAGTTAGAATATAAAAAAAATAACATTTATTTCTATGAGACATTTATTTCATTAAGTGCTTCCGTTTACAATAATGCTTTAAGACATACACATATACAAAAATATTTCGTCTATGTTTCAGTAAATAAATAATATATGTTATTCTCAATTTGTAAGGGCTCATCCTTTCTTCAACAACATTCATGTTAGTCTTGCGTGGGACAGAATAGCCCTTTTTAAGCCACTCGATTAGGACGGCCGGTAGTTAATAATGCAACTATTGTTGAAGCTTATGAAACAAATTTTTAAATAAGACAAAAAAATACGATTTTTTTAAGCTAGACTAATAATTTTTTTAAGTGAAAATCCCAAAAATTAAAAAGTAAAAAGGTTATATTAATTTTTTTTTTAGTTTTTGAGTATAAACGTTGAGAAATTGACTTTCAAATTGACAATGTTTTCGTGTTTTTAAATTTTAATTAATTAAATAGACAATTGTTTTGCGATTGTACCTTTATTAGTGCCTTAGTGCCTGTAATTTTCGATTAATAATTTTTAGTTGTAAATAAATTTTACTAACAACTTTTAGGCTCTACATGTCCAGAATCATCACTCAGGCAGAACACTAGTATACCGACAAGTAGTTATACTGACAAAATCAAAGAATTACCATAATAATATATGGTATAATGTTTATTACTAAACAAAAAAAACGCCATTGCTCAGTATACTACAAATGTTAGTATTTAAAAAAACAGTCTAAAAATTATTTCATTAAAAACACAACTTAATAGCTATAGAAGTAATAATTAACAAAAAATAACAAAAAAGAAGATTTTTAAACTAAACACAGCAAATACCTGTGTTTTACATCCAATTGTCATTTCATTATTTGACTACTAGGTATACTTAGCCATTAAGTACGTGAAATACATAGAAAAATAAAAATATACAATAAAGTGTAAAAAATAAAAAAAATAATATGCAGAAAAAATTATTTGACAAATGTCAATGAGGTTTAATTCATTTATTTAATATCACAAAGTAAATTTCAAATATTTAATGTAGTCGATTTTTAAGAATAAATCGTTAATAAAACTAAATATGGACGAAGTTAGGTCAGTATTAAAATTGATATTTTATAAGAAAAAAATACATGTAAAAAAACTGAAAAACAAAATTAACAAATTTAAAAAAAAGTAAAAAGATGTAACAATATTGCCTAAATGCTTAATTAATATTATGCTAATTTTAATTGTTATTACATTTATTAGGTAATTTAGAAATTGATAAACATAAAATAGTATTAACTTGTCTGTGTTATTTGATTGATTAAATTAACTTTTTCAAGTTTCTAACAAAAAAGTATAATAAAAACAGAAAAAAACATGATGACAAAATAATTTCATTTTAATTTTTGTCTTGTGAATAATTCATTAGTTTTGTATAACAATAAAATAATTACAATATAGTGTTTAAAAATAAGTAAAATAAAAATGTATAATACTAAGATTAGTAAATAAAACAAAAAAAATATTATGCTTAAAACCAAAAATGCCAATTTTCATTATTTTATTAAATACATACATTAATTTCATATTATAAATATAAATAACCATTTAGGAAAAACTGCAATTAAACCAACGATTGTCTGCAGTTTAAATGGAACCAATCTCGGTTATTCATATTCAAGAAGCTCGTAAAAATAGGTACAAAAATATAAATAAATAACAATAAAAAAAATTGTAGAATAACAATATACAAAAAATTGAACTAAGAAGGTTGTAAAAAATATATAACACAGAGAAAAAAGTCTCAGTAATGCCTTATTAATATTATGCCAAATTTGACTAAAACCAAAATTCATTAAATATTTTGTGTACATAAAATCCCAAATCATTGGATTACTTAAAATTTATTTTAAAAGGTGGTATTTATAAGAACATCAATCTTACTAAGATTTTCAAGAAGTTGTATAATGTATAGTTGCAGTTTTGAATAAAGTAAAACTATAAATAAATAATACACTGTAAGTATGTAAAAACCAAAAAATTTAAAACAAGTTAAAAAACATAGACAAATACATAAGTATAATAAAATCAGCTTCTCTTTATAATTTAATAATATTATGCCGAAATTAATTAAGTATAATTTTTAAATATAATTTGACAAACACATACCTAATAGGACATGGCTTGTCTTAAATAAACAAACTGTTGAATTTGTCCTGATAGTTTTTCAGATTAACAGAGTTCATTGGAAATTCATTTGAAAATTGTGCACCTAAAAAATGGCTATAATAAAATAGTAATATAGTAAAATAAAAAATAATAAAATATTGAGCTAAGTAAATAAATAAAACATAAAATACTCAAAAACAAGTAAAAAGTTGTAAAATCATTGACAAATAAATTTAAAACCTAGAAATATTCAAATTATTGCCTCATCAATCCATTATGTCAAATTTCATTATCAAATTCATTTTAGGACAGCATAAAATGGATAAAAACAAATTAGCTAAGAGTGTGAAAAAAAAAAACATTTAAACAAACACAAAAATAAGTTACGAGAGTTACAAAAAGATGACAAATCTCAATTCATTGTATAAATTACTTTAAAAAATGGCTAATGTATTAACCAAAAGATATTTTAAAATATATCATTTAAAACTAATGGATTACTTATGTAAACCATTGTAGCCAAGTGAATAATTTATATAATTGTACATAAATATACATTGGTGGTTCCTCCTCGTTGACGTAAGTTGAGTCTTTTAGATACATTACTCCCTCGTCTTTAATACAGTTAGTTAGCACAGTGTCATTTGTGAATTGATTTCCCAATATCCCGTTACAATCTGTGAGTTTCAATTGCTTGTCAAAACAAATACGCATTTCCATTATGAAGTTCTTACCTTTCTCCTTTCTGCAAACTATCATCGGGTTGACACCGAGCCTGCTTTGTACGGCATTATGGATATCTTCTATTTCGTATGGCTTCTCATTCGTTGGCATAATGTTTGCATCAGAGAGAATGCCAGACATCATATATTTTACAATCCACTCTAAGCCTTTTGAGAAATATTTCACTTGCGAATTGAGCGGCTCTAATACGGCCGCACAAGTGCCATGTTTGTTCCACTCGTGAGCCCATAAAGCATAAGTTGAAGTTTCTGAAATCAATGTGAGGGAGATTTTTTTACTTTTTGAAGATAGATATTGATTCTAGATTATTCCATCCTTCGGATAAAAGGTACCCTACATACTTTACATAAAGTGTATGCAAAATTCACAATCTCAGGATGGGCACAGTTTTTGTCAGAAGAGGTCCTGAAACTTTCAAACTGTCACTGGTCATCATTAGAACATTGAATTTTTAATTACCTTTTATATTAATTTATGAAAGCCTTTGTTAACTATTAACACAAAATACTTTTAAAATACAATAATCAGCTACCATTATTATGGTTAATATTTATGTAGCAAAACATATAACATAAAATGTCATAACAGATCATATGTTAAAAATATTAATAAAATTTACCTGTCTCCACATTTGTCCATAGTTGGGTAAGATAGCTTTCAATTGGTTGTACTTCCTCCGGATCGAAGAGCCAAGATCTATTGCAAAACGCTGGGCCAATGGTGCCTAATTTTGTTGGCCAAATGCCGTGTATAGTCCACGAATCTTGCTTACTGGGCAATGTGCACGTATGTGACTTGTTTTTTTCTTTCCACTCTTTGCATACTGTTGCGGGCCAATTTTGAGTAAAAATTAGTATATCCCAGGGATGATCATTTGTAAGTTCAAGTTGCACGCCACTAAAACTGCATACAAATTTAAAAAAGGACACATTTATTAAATATTGATTAATGGTATGTATTGAATGTAGATTGATTCAAGGTGAAATAAAGTTGTCTCACCTTACAAATAAAATGATCCCGATACCGTAGCGCGTTAGCATTATTTAATTTTGTATAAAAAAACTGACGTGCTTTTGTTTATTGTTTATATTATATTATTACGTAAAATTACGTAGATAAGGTTACAAAATTAATTTCATTGTTCGTATTTTATTATTGACGTATATCTGTCATTTCTGATTGCGTAAACAATAATAAACCCACAGAGCAGAATTAAGTCGATAACCTTGAGTAGAGTAAATAATATAAGTCAATGATAATCAGGGGGCCTAGACAAAGTGACATTGTAAAAACGATAACGAAGTTCGTTAATAAAAAAATGTATGGGATTGACATATGCCGTCGTTAAATCACGTGGTACATCGTTATCGATAACCAAGTTGGTAGACAATGTTACATTTCGAAACATAATTAGCGAATTCGAGCGGGGTTGAAATGTTATTCCCATACATATGCGTAGCCAAGCGGCACTTTTGCCGTTCGTTTTCGACTTCGTTTTCGTTTTCGTCTTCGATGATCTAACGAAAGCCAAGACCCTGTAGATATCGACACAATTTATTCGCCAATTGTTATTTTTCTTGTAAAAAATTAAAAATGCATTCTCTACGTTTGTTGTGGGCTGCACAAAATAAAACTGGCTGGTTGAGGCGCCAAAGGAGGCTTAAGTTTCGACGAAAATGGAAAAAATAAATGACAGCATTTTGGGTCAAATAAAATAACTTAGAAATTTAGGTGACGACCTAAAAGCTCATAGTGGATTAAAACTTAAAAGGGTCTGAAGAAATTCCCCTTGAAACAAAGGTAAGAAATTTCACATTATTATACCTACCTATCATTTGATTACATTACAGAAAGTTAGCTAAGTGCTAATGTCAAACTAAAGCAGTGCATATTTGCAGCTTACGTAAAACCTAATCGTCTTTTTAACCTCCTATAAAAATTTTAATTTTGTGGTAATGATAGATACCTATTTTGTACGTATTATTATGATGGTGCCACCTAAAATTATTAACTGCAACAAATTAATAAAGTATTATATCCTATGTATCAATTTGGTTTTAGTGCCTATTAAACCACCTTTTGTATTTTTCAGGTGCTGTGTACTCTTAGCTTTTTAGCTACAGGCTACAGGGTTGCACCAAAGGTGGTCAGCAGGTGGATAGTGTTTCCACAAACACCACAAGAGAGATCCCAAATCAAGGAGAAGTAGCTATGTAAAAATGTTCCATTATAAATTTTTTCTTCATCAGTTGATTAACAAATAAATAATTTAACGACCTTCCCAAAAGTACATAGCTACCTAAGTACCTACTTTGGTGTTTGTTGTAATGTGTATAATAATTTACAGGTTTCAAAGGAATCATCATTTGCTCGGAGTCATAGGATGCATTCACTGCACTCATATTGCTATCACAAAACCAAGCAAGCAAGAAGATATATTTTTTAATAGAAAAGGATGTGGTACAAAAAAGTGTAGGGGCACTCTATTAATTATAAAAATATTTCTATCAGGTTGGACCCCGCTACAAAGATTGGCTAAATTAGAATACAACAACAAAAAACTATCTGTAGAAAAATATGCTTATTTCCACTAGTTCTGTGCTGTAGTTAATAAAATAAAATGTGTAAGTGTATGTGAATGTGTATAATGTAAGTAGCATTATCTTTTTATTTTAAGTGTAGCTTTTACATTAAGCCCATTTCATTATCAGATAAGTGTTTAGATAATAAATAATATTTAATCTTAAATAATAGCCTGTAATAAAGATTTGGTTTCATTATAATTTAGGGTCTTCAGCAAGGCCTTTTTGCAATTATAGTGGGTCACAAGGTAAATATTATTTTGTTATACCTATAAATAAAAGTTTGGGTAATACCTATATTGTCTTGAAGCAAAGGCATTCTTTACCATTGTTGTTTGAACAACTATAAGGATTTATTTAGTTCAAGTGAAGTAGTTAAGATTCATAATTTTCTTACAGTTAGTACCTCACAATAATTATAAAGTTCAGTAGTGGAGTACATCACTTTAAGTAATGATATTTACACCCTTTCCAATTCAAGAAATTTAATTTTAGAGGCTCCGCTCCATATTGGTATACAATAACGTAGAACTGATTGAACTTGAAGTTCAAGTCTTGAACCAAGGCTATATACCAACTTATATTTTATTTAAAAGTTTTTGTTTGCAAGTGTTTTAAAGATCGTTCGGTGTTGGAATGCCATGATGGTCTTTAATCAATGATAACACCCAATATATAATTGTTGAAACCGTGTCAATATAGCTGCAAGAGCAGTTTGTATTTTGTTACATACTTTTACATTTGTTTTGTGTTATAATAAAAATATTTAAAAAATGTTATTTGTTTTTGTGTACAATTTATAACAAAACTATAGTATATAGAGGGAATGTAATTATAAAAGTCAGGGTAAATAAAATTATGACATTATAGTATAGACAACTTTTTATTACATACTTAAGCAAACTTGAAACATAAAATTTGAAAAATAAAAATCACCAATTTTAATATTGAAGATAATTATCTACTAAACATAATCCTAAATAACTACCATTGAAATAAATCTCAGTTGATACTACCTTTGGGTTATTCTACCTTTTATAAATATGTGCACAACTTGAAAAAACAATCACTCATACTTTAACAACATTGTCAGTCTTATTGGATTAAAAAGTACAAGGAGGTTATTATTATAATATTATAATTACCACAAATTACAATGAATATAAATTTTTCCTAAGCACCTTTATTATTTACATAATAAGTAGCCGTACAAACGAGTTTCCGGCGTTTTTAATAAATCGTTTTTGTGAAAGGAGAGTACCTAATGTTCTATTCAAAGTATTGTTCATCGCTTGCCACCAGCTTGCCACTACTTTTTCCCACCTTTCTGGTAGCATACGGATACCGCGTCGGAAGAATGCTTCATCTTTTGAGGCTATCTTCATATGATGTGAAGTGTTACTCACACACATCATGCGCCATCGATCGAAGCATTATCATATCATGCAGAATAACTTTGTCGCGCTTTTCCTTGAGTGCTCGACTCAATTTCATCAATTGTGTTCGGTAGACAGCTCCTAATGGTTTCGTTCGGTTTGAGCAACTCTTTATACACGACACCAAGATGATCCCACCAAATACACAACAAGGAGTTTTTTCAATGAATAAGTATTTGGATTAGTAAGATGTAGATAGATGTTTTTAATCATTCCCAATTATGTGAAAGTTTTGTTCTTTTGAAAACGAGTTCGATTATGGCAGCTAAATTGTAACAATAACATTCATTTGACTTCGCAACCATAGCCAATTTTCGTTTTTAAGCGAAAACCTTTGAAAAACCCCTTCGTCGCAACGATCGTAATCATAATGTTACATTGGCTAGGAAATTATGTTCGTTATCGCAGAAACGATCGTCAACTTTATATCGAATCGCTCCGGAGCGAATGCAACTTGTCTAGGCCCCCAGTAAGCACAGAGGCAAAGAATATAACTACTCTGTAGCGAGAGCACAGAATTATTTTGCGTTATAAGAAGGTTTGAGTCAAGGAGGATAGCTATAAGGAGCACAATCACTGGTGACGCTAGTGTAGCCAGAGCATAAATTTTAAAGAAAGAGCTGAGGTGTATTATTTTGTTTATTTTTCACTTGTACAATTTTTCACAGCACAAATTTTTACCATTATTATTTTAAAAAGTTTTATAACAGTCAATACAATAAAATCACTAAGGCCTCTCACCAACTACAAGTATAGTGTTGATTAGTTTTGTTATTTTTAGAAATAATTTTATGTTTGTTTTATTAAATTATGCACTCGTTTTTGTGCATTCTTCGATGGACAATTTTTTTTTACTATTTTCTTTTTAATGTTTGGGACTCACCGTACAAACAAAGGTATATCAGCTAAACTAAATTATTCCCTAATGTAATTTTTGCTCACTAGATGTCATCATAGATGTTTTACAGATTTGGAATGATGTATTTTTAATTATAGGGCCTCTCACCAACTACAAGTAAAGTGTTGATTAGTTACTTTTCAAGTAACGCTAATTGGCGAGTAAATGTTACGAGTTTTTTGTGTCAATTTCATTGAAATTACCCTTGAGTAAGTAATGTTACTTGAAGATGGTGAAACTCGTAGGCTTTCTTACCGGTGATTTTAAATGGCGGTTAGCCTATTTGTCACTTTACTTAGAGATGGTGAAAGAGGCCCTTACTTATCTATTAGTATAATCTCTGTACATATAGTTAATATATTATTTGTTATTCTTATGTTTAAAATAAGGTCCATGCATGCATCCCTACTATACGGAAATTTCTAAATTAGAATTTCAACGTTTTTTAAAGTTATACCTATTTAGCTGGCTTGGCTGGTGATGACTTAAGGACGCTGACCTAAACTTTTTGCTCTTATTTCATTATTGAATACCGTTCTCGAACTGATTCCGTGTTTTTCTTTACCCGTCACTCGCTCTGGTGCGCCAATGAAAAAAAAACCATCGCGTGCGTCACGAAACGATGGTTAGGTATAGCCACAATTATTTATACATGATGCATTATGACTCCTGCGCAGTGTATACTAACAAATAATCAACAAACAGGTACCTAACATATGCTAGCAACTTTTATTGCACTGCACGGTCTCTTTAAAAAAATAGAGCCATAAGATAAGGCGAAGTTATATACATCTCAATTTTAAATGAGAAATTTTGAAAATTCTGTTCTTACGAGACTTTTATGAGTCACTAAGGTTAAAGTTAAGTCAATAAGGTTAACTATTTTTTTATTGGTTATTGTAGTCCAAATGGCGACCGTAAAAAGGGTAGTGATCCAGAATAAGTACTAAAATGGATTTTATGACTTCTTGGATATTCGACAATAAGGAACCAACGGTCTGGCGACCTGTAACTTGACCAATTTTTTTGTTGGTGAAAAAAAAAGCCTCAAATGGTCTATTATACCTACCTACGAGTAACAACAGTTTTTTTTAATTTGGAACAGAGGCCAGAGGCTTGTAGGTTTCTGATTTCTCCATTATTTTGTTTTAATTTATAAAAAAAAATCTATTAGCGTTTGTACTTTTTGTACAAAAAGATGATAATAATTTTCAAAATTCGCATTTTATATGGAATATTAATAAATTTGATACACTAAGGCTGGGTTGCACCATCTTACTTTAACTATAACCAACGTCGCAACTTCAGTTAAAATAACGGTTAGGCCGAAAATGAGTTGCACCAGTTAACAAATAATCATAACTGGTTAACTGGTGCAACTTATTTTCGGCCTAAAACTCATTTTCGGCCGAAAATGAGTGCGAATTAACTGAAGTTGCGACGTTGGTTATAGTTAAAGTAAGATGGTGCAACCCAGCCTAAGTATTTCCTAGTGAACATGGGGAAAAAAAAAGAAAAAAAAATACAGTGTCAACAAATTAAATTTTCGGACACATTTCGCACAGCAGTCATTTGGGCAGCCCTATATTTTTCTAATTTTGTGCCATATGTGACAGTAGCCACCTACCATCAAGTGGACCGTCAGCTTGTCTGACACCTCCTCATCTATAACCCTTATTTTTTTAATATTATAAATGTGAATGTGAGTTTGTTTCTTTGTTACGCTTTCACGCAAAAACTACTGAACCGATCACCATGAAATTTTGCATACACATTGTCTGGGACACCAGAAAAAACATAAGTACCTTTCATCTAGAACGCGGACGAAGTCTCTGGCACCAGCTAGTAGGTAATATTATATTCGTTTAGGTTAGGAGCGCAAGATTTCGCCCCTGCAGTCAGTTGCACTGTTATCCCATAACAAAAACAAGCCTATAATTGCTATACAATTGTCTTGGCGATTTATCTATACTTAATCTATACTAATATTATAAAGAGGAAAGATTTGATTGTTTGTTTGTTTGCATTGAATAGGCTCCGTCACTAGTGGACCGATTTGAAAAATTCTTTAGAAAGCTACGTTACCATATCAGGCAGTAACATGGGCTATGTTTTATAAAGTTACGCGGACGAAGTCGCGTGCAACAGCTAGTAAAATATACATCCATACAATAAAAAATGTTTAAGTAAATAAATGCTCGGTCGTGTTTGGTGTTTGGTATTGAATTTTGAAATGAATCTTTCATTATTCTCTCTGCGATGTAAAACATTTTTGTTTTAATTATTAACGAACCTTGGTATTGAGGACTTCGAAGTTTTCTTAGAGATAAAGGGGCAGGGCACCTTGTTGCAAAGTCATTAGTCAGTTCAACGACACCTGCCACGGTGACCTTTCGCTCGAGATAAGCTACACCTATCTGTGTAGGCATGCAACATTTTTATATCGACTAAACGCTTTGTAACTAAATGTTTACACTACATTGTTTACTAATGGCTGTCCTAATTTAGGTCAGAACTTGTGTCCTTGATATTGTCAAAAACAAAAGAAAAATCACTTAGGTAAGTATACGCTCAGATGTTCATATGCGGCATAATTACCTTGCTGATAAAATTAACTTGATAAATGTATTTAATTATTAATTCCATTAAGTGCGAGTTGATATTATTATTATTTTGTGTTGCTTAAGCGCGATTTCACCATACTTTTTTAGTATTTGACATCGCTGTTGTCATTTAGCGCATGGCATCTTGCAGATCTTGCAGACACTTGCGGAACACGAGGCGCGGGCGGGGGTTTCATCCCTTCGTGGTTGAAGTTCCTCGGTCACACACGAAGCGTTACAGTTCCACCTTCCTTGTCCGAACTGGGCCCTGATTCTGTATGGCAACTACTCTTGACAAGACAAGACAAGGCAGACGTTAATGTCTTGCCTTGTCTTGTCATGAAATTCTTATTTCTTAAGCCCCAAAACAATTATCTATGGCACGATATGATTTCACAGAAACCACAGTATACTATTGTATTTATTTGATAATTCCACTGACAACACAGATAATATTATTATGTTATCTCAGCTGGGGGATATTAACGTATCTTGCCTTGTCTTTTCAAGAGTAGTTGCCATACAGAATCAGGGCCCTGCTAAGGAGTGGAATTCATTGCCTGCGTCTGTGTTTCCCCAAAATTACAACCTCGGGTCTACAAATGTAGGGTAAATGGGCACTTACTAGCTAAGCGTGGTCCACCTTCGGCCGCATCTGCAACTTACATCAAGTGAGTTCGCGACCAAGCGCTGCCTTGACTTTATATAAAAAAAAAAAACATAAACAGCGATGTCAAATACTAACAGAGTATGGTGAAATCGCGTCTTAATGTAAGGTTTATTATGAATGTTTGACATTACGCTTGAAATATATTAGTTATTATTTGGAAAATTATGTGGGAGGCTTACGTCCAACAGCCCCGGTCGGTTCATTGTCTGCGACTGAAAATCAGACGAATTGAATTCATGTTTCTAACTTCTAACACAAACAAGTCCACACAAACAATACATACAGACATACAAGTCTACAAGTCCAGGCAAATCTCAGTTTCAATGATAGTTTCTAATCGCCGACGACCACTTACCATCAATTGAATCACGAGCCTGCCATTATCATCCGTGCCGTATGCCGTTTTTTCTTATAAAAAATATTCTTAGCCGATCATGCTGCGCCTACTGATGTAGTTAGAATTCTTGGAAGCAACTTTACAACGCTATCAAACTCGGATTAATGTGCAATATGCGGCCATTGATCTCGATTGAATTAAAAATTAATAATGCAACAAGAAAAAGTGGTGGCGGTGTATGCGTTTTCCGGTCGGGTATGCAGTTGCAAAAAGCCTGCGCGCGCCGCGTTCAAACGCGTGACGCGTTTTTCTGACTAATTAGTGGAGTGAGGCGCGACTCGCAGTCGGTGAGCACGCGACCTTATTTACAACTAGTGTGCACTCACCTTGCTCTATGAGCCGAGGCAGCCATACTCAACTTGTGGCCCGTATGAAATAGGTTCGTAGACTAAGGGCGCATTTGCTTCCCGCGTTCATAAACTGGGCGACAGTCAATGTGTCTGCTTCAAAACATGAAGATTTGTGTTGAGGATTCGAAAATGGCAGGCTCAGTTTTTGGCGATACTGCACGCAAGGGCTGATTTACCTACTTGGCAGGGCTCCTCTAACGAATTCTGTGCAATATTAATAAAATGGCGTAACTAATTGACCTGTTCCATTGCACACTGAATGCATTCACTAGTGCGTGACTATTTGTTATGTTTTATCTTATAGTGGATATTATAAAGAGGAAAGATTTGATTGTTTGTTTGTTTGCATTGAATAGGCTCCGAAACTAGTGGACCGATTTTAAAAATTCTTTCACTGTTGGGAAGCTATATTATCAGCGAGTAACATAGGCTATATTTTATAAAATTACACGGAAGAAGTCGCGTAGGTACAACAGCTAGTTTCTTATAAAAATTAAGTTCGTCTTCGTACCTATGTGGTAAGAGTGCATTCCTAACACCGAATTCCTAACGTATCAGGTTCCGAGGATAGGTGAAAGAAAAGAGATAACTTGATCTTGAAGTTATATTATAAAATTCTCTTTACTGTGTATTTCAAGTTATGTATAGTATCCAACCGAATGTAACTCTGAGGAGTGAGGATGATCTTAATGGAACTGAATGTTGACATTTCTATTTAAGTATCTTATAGTTCTAACGAGCGGGGAATAGACCCTTGGACTCGAGATAAGAAAATCAAACAGCATCTAATAAATAGATGATAATAAACGACTTTAAGTATGTTTGAATAATACTCGTTAGTGAAATTTGGAAAGTTACGATATTTAATTAGGTATTAAGGACACAAAGAAATGTCAAAGTCCATTACAGCAGCACCCTACGAAAAAATAATAGTCGTAGGCATTATTATTTATTATTTATTCGTATATTATTATACGTATACGATTATTACGTATTATTTTTTCGTAGGCTTATTTATTCGTAAAGTGTTGCGTGTGTTATAAGCGACGGTAGCCAACTACTATCAAGTGGAACATCAGCCTGTCGGAACGGTTTTATTGTATTTTTTTTTATCAGAGATGGGTTAGCTCTTGGCCAACATCCAGCCATGTGGCAAGGATGAGGCCTAAGATGGAGCGAGCTCACCCAGAAGATGCCTATTCACTCGAACCTTGAAAAGATTAGTGTTATATTTACGAGCTATTAGTACAGATTTACTATCTATAGATATTAATATGTATGTAGTACTATGGATGAGTAGTACGTGAGCTCTAATTTAGTATCAAAATATTATCAATTAATAATAATAGTAGGTACGTAAGCTATAATTTTTGTAAACATTTAATTATTATTACAGTTATAAAGGAAAACAGTGATTACATTTCTAAGAACGGTACGTACGGAGGTTACAATCGACACAGTGAGCACCTAATACGGTATTCGAGTTGTTTCAAAAAAGGAATGTAGTTTAAAATAGCGATGCGCGGACGCACATCACCCCGTGACGTCAGCAGGAATTCGCTAAGGAAATGAGTCACAGCGCAAGTGAGCCGCCTGAGTCACAGGGAATGTGAACGCTGATGCGGACGGGGTGAGGTGCTTTTATAACTTTCGATTTTTTAACTTTTTTTTTTTTTCATTTTGAGATTTTTAAAATTTAATTTAATTTTTTATTTTTTCAAAACACCCTGACATTATATTGAGACTATACTAATGAGATACCCAGACTAGTTGATGCTGCATCACCAGGCCAAGGTTACCATTGGATGGAAATACCACAGAAGTAAGAGCTGGTACACACTAGGCGTTTTAAAACGCGCGCTCAACGCTCAACTCAAAACTCAAGTTCTAACTCAACGCCAAGCACTCAGTGTGTACTCGCTCTAACTAAGAACTAAGAATTTACTCTAACTTCGTAATGCAGATACGAAGGATATTTTCTATAGCTTTTCAACCTCAATGTGTCCTGAAAAACCCTGAAAGTTTCTAGGTGCTGCGATTTATTTTTCTCAGTGTCCGGAAATGTTTAAAATTATCGTTTTTACTGAAAATCAAGATTATGGGCAATTTTTCGACCAATCACCTAAAATCCTTTAATTGTTGCGTTTAGTATATGTTTATAATGTCTTATAATGTAAAGAACTTTTTGCAACATCCAGTCAACCGTGACCCGTTCCGCAATACGCAATTTCTAAATAAATCGTAATAATCGGAGATCTAACTTAGATCTAACATATTTGGTTACTAATAACAGACAATGAACAATGCATAAGTACATGATCAGTACAATCTTACAAGTTTATAATTACGTTTTTTATTTTATTCTAAAGGTAGAAGGTCATTGGAATGTTACCGGTTCTGTACTTGCTACAGTTTATACGATACTTATAACAATCAACCCTTTTTTTAAATTTTTGTCTATCTGTCTGTATGTCTGTTTGTTCCGGATAATCTCCGAAACGGTTGGACTAATTCTGACGGGTCTTTCTTTGGCAGATAGCTTAATAATGTTATTAGAAGTAACCTAGGCTACTTATGCTATAGAAAAGTAATAAAAAAATATAATTATTAGGTATATAAGTAGTGTCCAGCAGTGCCAGGTTAGTATTTAAATAAATTTAGTATAGGTGTAACTGATATGGTTAGCAAAGTCTTAAAATTTAAAATTAAGGGCCTTTTAAAGTTTCATCACATACCGCCTTTTAAAGTCCCCGGTATTAAGCAAAACAATTTTAAAATGAAATATATTTTCATTTTAAATTATTGAAACCTAGCGTTATCCGTCGATTGGACTAGCAGCACACAACAATGCTCAACGGTGCGAAACAAGAGTTTTTTTTAATGTGTGGGTGACCGTTTATATATACAAAACAAACGGAACTTTCACAGTTATATTTATATATTGTAAGAATATAATTTAATTGCAAAGCATCTGTCTTAGGGTTAAAATAGTAAGGTATATCTGTTCTTCTGTTCAGCACATTCATATCTATTAATTTGATGCTTACCTACCTATTGTAAAAAGGCTGCTATTGCCGCCCCAACAGCAATTGTGTGCTATTGTGTTTTCTGAACTGACATCAGAAGACATTTTTCATTATTTTTGGGACAGCAGCAACTTTTGGTTGGTTTTTCTGATGTTTTGTTGAAACAAAAAAATATCACTGTATCTCATAAGATGGGCAGACTAATTGTTTAAACTCGACTTGACATCATTCTAGCGGATTAGTTTGAGTATTATTTTAAATTGTTTTTAGACTATCACTCGTTCCGTGATCAATCAACTAGGTTACACGCGCTATCGTGACGTCACACGACGCGCCTTGCTCCTATGTACGGTGACCATGATTTCAATACAACCTACCAGTACAGGTAACGTGTCCATTTTAATAAATTCACACGTTTACAAAACAGATAACAATCAGTCCTGTGTCACCATAAAAGCTTTACGACTTTGTAATGGTCATTTTATGAAATATCTTATTACATCAGTTGAACTGCGTAACTGGATCTTAAGATAAAACAGGTTTTCTAAGAAACTAATGTATCATTGCTGTGTATCATCTGAATTATTATGTTGTAATAAAACGCTGTAAAATGTTTATGTCTATCAAAAGCCATATTTAAAGGTTCTGTGTTCGTGACTCTTGAACATTTAAAAATCATTGTTAAGAAACCAAGCCACATAGTAATTATCGAGAAGTTCGTGGGTTCCAATCGCAAGCGCAGGTCACTTCACTTTCTAAAAAATATTTTATCAATGTCTGCCGCTCGCCATAAAAGTTGTCAAAAAAAAGTAAAATACTAATATATCAAATTCCAAGCAATTACAAATTACGTGGTTTCATTTAAAACTAAGATCATGGAAAATATTATGTTCCGGTCTATAGAAGACATGTTACTAAAAGCAATGGAAGAATAATCCACTAATGACTGGAATGTGATCTTTAAGATATCTCCTTTTTCTATACACTAATATTATAAAGAGCGAAGATTTGTATGTTTGTAATGAATAAACACCAAAAACTACTGGACCGATTTTGAAAATTCTTTCACCTATAGAAAGCTACATTATCAGCGAGTAACATAGACTATATTTTATAAAGTTACACGGGCGAAGTCGCATGCAACGGTTAGTTTAATTATAAAGTGACAGGCATGTTGAAGGCATTCTTGATAATAAATAATTTGCTCTGCGTTTCATCGCCTAAAGACGCGAGCAACACCACAACACAGGTCATCTGTAGGTATTGGTAATTTTGCAAATTTATAAAACCCCCTCAAAGAGCTGCAAAATGTAACATGCAAAATGATTTTGTCTCCACTGTTTAAAGTATCATGGTGTCACTAAGTACATTGAATGAACTCGTTTATTCGCGAATCGCGACTCGCTACGCTTATTGAGGTCTCAGGCACGCGCAAAACCGCGCTCTCTTGTGTACCAACTACCAACTGCGTTTGTCCTTTGTAACTTTTACTTTTCACAGATGTTTTACAAAGATCGGAGACTTATATAAAAATAATAAGCCCCTTATATAAAAAAAAAACTTGCTTCACAGTCCAAATTACTTATACGCAATTTTTACGCATATATACCGGTTTTTAGTCTTGACATTTTTTTTAAACTTAATACTTTTAAGCAATAATGATTCTGTGATGGTGTTGTTCGATACATAAAAATGAAAAAGTTTAAAGCTATATAAAATATGACAGTAAAAGTAAAACTATGAAATTGCTTTAATTTTAGAGTTAAAAGTTGTTGAAAGTAAAAAATATTATAAAATTATGTAAAACTAAACGTTTACTAAAATAACAACCACAAAGATAACACAAGGAAATCCAGCTTTTCATAACTGAACTTAGTTCTATTAAAATACCAGATACAAAATGTGTCATCGCCAATACCTACTACATACAATAATATACATTCTACTAGCTACACGCTTCCGGCTTCGCCCGGGCTTAAAAAAACCTATATAACTATCCTATCTTTTAAGTTGGACCAAATTACAAGTAGTTACGAAGTTTTATCAAAATCGGTTCAGTAGTTTAGGAGTTCATGGAGACAAACAACGTGACATGTATTATATATTATTTTGATATATTACATATTTATATATATAAGGAAATATATAATTAATTTATATACCCAGCTTCAAGAAAAATCTACCTAGATTCAGTAGTAACACGGGTATTTTTTTTACTACTAACTGCTCTGGTTAGTAATACGGGACATTTTTATTTCCCATATTACTACTGCTCATTATCATGGTTCAAACTTTTTACTTTTTCCAAAATCATTGACACTTACGAATATAACATAATATACATATGTACATCCTTGGCCAAAAGTATTGAGCAGAAAATATTATATTTATGTGGTGAATGCAATGAAGAGAGTGTTTTGCTTAAATTAATAGAAAATTACTAATTCTATGCAAATTACAGGAGTACTCAATACTTTTTTTGGCCAACGCTGTATGTATATGCTCGTGCTGTAAGTACCTACTCGTTGAAATTCATTTTTTGAAAATCCCACAGAACATAAAAAAAAATCCGGAATAAAAATACTAGCTGTGCCTGCGACTTAGTATGCGCTGTAGTACCTTTTTTGAGAATCCCACAGGAAACTTAAGTAGGTATATTTTTCCAGGATTATAACAATCTTTTATATTAATCCAGGTAATAAACTGTGTGCCAAATTACATCCAAATACGTTTTTGCAAACGTAAAAACTTTCGCAATGATACTTAATATTATTACGATTAAAAAGTCGATTATGTTCAATTAGTTTCCACAGAAAAAAAAAAATTCTTCATCTTCTTGAGTTGGCTGTCAGCTCTGAAAACTTGTACCTGTCCTGGGTCAGACGGAACAATTTCTTTGCACTGGAGGCGCCGTTCCATTCCCTGATGTTACATAGTACCCATCTCTTCCGGCTCATTATTAAAAGTCTTATCAACAAACTAATATTTATTATTAACGGTTCTAATTTAAAACTAGACTGTCATCAATATTTTTTTTAATGATAAACGACGAAACGATACGGCATCGAACGGGTTTTCGGTGACGCAGTTATGTGTGCTCTGTGCAAGTTTGTTTAAATTTAGCAATATGGAGCGATGAACCTTGAGTTTTATATCGCTCTGCTCTCTCTCACTTTGTAGGCATACATTGACACTCAGTACTTTTTTTTATGTGTACATTTTGTGGCCAGAATAAGGCCACACTGCCAAGGTTTGGAAATCCCAGCCGGCGTTTGTGTTTCCGAGCTCATATAACCCAAATCTTTTCCATGTTGGAGTGAATAGGCATCTTCTGGGTGAGCTCGCTCCATCTTAGGCCTCATCCTTGCCACACAGTTGGATGTTGACTAAGAGCAAACCCATCTCTAATAAAAAAAAGTAAAGTAAGTATAAATATGACTAAATTGGAGCAATTGAGATTTTTGTTATACCTACCTCTGTATACGAGATACTTAACTCATTGTTTAGGGCACCCTAAACAGGTTAGAGGGTTTGATGTAACCGCTTGTTAAATAAATAAAATATATCCATTAAAACAGGCCAATAGATCCTATTTTTTATGTTAAGGTCGGCAGACAGGATGACGTTCCAAAATCCACTTGATGGTAGGTGTCTACCGTCAGTCACCTATAATATAACACAAGTAACGCCACAAGCAAAGTAGGATTAACGTTAAGGTATAGGGAAAATGCGCTCTGGTATCCCTTACTCACTCTCTTACTCACACAACAGCACACTTGCTGTTATTTCATGATGGTCTTCTGTACCTTTACCATGTTTTTACAATAACCTTACTCGCTAGCGAAAGCGTAAATCCTTTATATGAAAAAACTGTCAACTAGCTGTCAATGTCAAATCGACAATTTTACATAAAAATATTTTACGCTCTCGCTAGCGAGTGCGGTCATTGTAACTCATGGTAAAGGTACTGTAAGGGGCTGTTACTGCCTCCAGACGGGCTCGCATTACGCTAGAAGTTTAGTAAGGATTTGGTAAGCAACCGCCGTTGGCAAGTGAGCCCTTAAGCGAACAAATAAAAATGTAGCATTTTCTTCTAAAATCTTTTAGGTGTAGGAACAATTAAAAACCTGAATACAACGATAAATCGTCAGTTCCAGACCGTGTCCTAAATACGAGTTGCGAAGATGTGTGCGTTTGTGTGAGTGTATGTACAAATCGCATGACTACACAATTGATTATATATGTGGGCGTGACAATTCTTGCGAAGATGTGAGAAGTCATGTTTTATTTTTATTTTTTAATGGATAAGGCGTTTTTTTATATAACGTATAAAACGTTTTTATATAACAGATGGATAAATTTTAAAAAGATATTACTATGTCTCCCCTGGGCCTGGCGTGAGGAGAAGTTTCGTAAAGAGTAAAATGACAACCACGGCATAAACCACCCCCTTACGGAAGATCACAGTAAAATTATAGCATAACTGCTGTTGAGTTTTTTGTGCCCTCCTATTAACACATCCTTAACTCCTACTATGGTCGGCAGCGCATTTACCTGTGCTTTGTATATGTGTATAAAGTTTGTGTTAATCCAGGTAATAAACTATCTGTGTACCAAATTTTTACAAATGCGTTCAGCCGTTTTCGCGTGAAAGAGACTTGAAAATTACTTTAAAAAACTGACTTAGCTCATAAACGTTCGTCACGGTGAAATAGACTGTTGCTTTCGCAGGTCAAGAAGCGAAGAGCCAAGTTTATAATGCATACCGATGGTGCTTCATTACTATGTCTTGCTGGACGTTGTTACATCGGCCACTTATAAAAACCACGGAAACATATATCTCCTCCATTATCCGCTTCTCGCATCCTTGAGCAGAGTCGATGAACTTATCGTGCGCGAAATTGGCGAACACGCCACTGAGCGTTGTCCGGCGCGACTCGTACCACGTCCATCGCAACTCGAACAAAACTATTCAGTTACATATACACCGCTTCTTTAGTACGACTCAGTTTATCTTCGGACACTGTTCAGCAAGCACTGAAGTCGTTGAACAGAAATTACACAGTCCAAAAAAGAAGTGAAATCGAATGTTTAATGTGGACGGTCGTCACCGACACAAGGTCGCATCGCCCGACACCCACCGCTATAAATACACGCAGACATGCAAAAATGTGCTATATAAACATTATTAAATACCCCAAATGCGTTTAAAATTTTATTTGTATCACAAAAAATAGGACAACATTCCGTGAGCTGATTTCCTTCAATAAATTCCGAAAAGTAGTTCGCTATAGCTCCCAGTTCGCTGATTCTATAAAAAAAACTAATTATAATACTAAACTATAGGTATTTTCATTACCTATATATATGTGCTATCGCCTTTATGTGCTATCGCCAGGAAAAAGGAGTAGAGGGCGTCCTAATAAGAGATGGGCTGAGGATATAAAGGCGATAGCGGGAAGAGAATGGACAAAGAGAGCATTGGACAGAGAGGACTGGAACAAGCTGGAGGAGGCCTATACCCAAGAAGGGGTTCCGATCAATGGCAACGAAAGTGATAGTGATTAAAACAAATAAATTTTATTTTTTAACATTTTATTATATTAAAAATTAAATTATTGCAACATTGTTATATAATTGATTGATATATCTAATTAATTAATTTAAATGCATGTAATTTGTGGTTATTGGAAATAAAAAGGCTTTATTATTATTATTATTATTATTATATATATGTGCAAAAATTACCCATGTCTAGAAATTTAATTGACTTTAAATTATCATACCCACAAAATACTCTCCCAGAGCTCGCCACCACGCATGGTCCTCGCTCGCATCTAGCCGCTTCCTTCGAAGCCTTTCAGATCGTCCGTCCACTTGGCCCCAGGGTGGCCCACGCTGAATTTTCCAATTTGTGGTCTCCATTTGAGAACTCGTCTGCCCTATCGGTTATCCGCTCTGCGACAGATGTGACAGACCCATAGCCACTTCAGCTTGCTGATTTTTTCACTTGTCGACAGCTTTGGTTCTTCGACGAATAGAATTTCAGAATTATTCTGGTCTTATCATCAGTGATAAGATCATCAGTGATGCTCAGGCATGATCACTAAAGTAACTCTGATCATGGTAAATAAATAAAATACCTGAAAAAAGAACTAAAAGTCTAAGAATAAAGCTTGCATAATATCTTATTACTACAAACACTCAAAGAAAAATCTAGAAGATTCATACCTAATTGATATTGATTTCACCTTTCGCCCTATGAGTCACTGGATGGAATCTTACTGACTGCGTCGCATTTCGTTTCTAGAGCCATCTATGGCTTTATGCAAAGATTTAAATCTTTTGCTTTATGTTTTGTCACTATTGTCAGTATTGTTGAACATCACCCTCGTTATTTGTATAATAACTGTATTACCTATGCCAAATCTTATAAAACGCTAGAAAAGTAAAAAAATTACGAAATACTTTCCCAGCAATGTTTATTCAATATAATTCAGATTTTCAAATATAATACTACTTTAAATACCTACCTGGTTTTTCTTCCACTTCTACTCAAACCCCAACCTAACATTTATATATCTAGAGCGACCTGCTCTCGGCTTTGCACGGTTGTAATTTTTTTCTGCAAATTATATACCTACTTATTCTTCGTTTATCGTTCTTTCTATTAGTGAAAACTGCATCAAAATACGTTGGGTGGTTTAGAAGAAGATAGCGGAGAAACAGATAGAGGCGGACAACGATTTTATTTTAAAACTAGCTGTTGCACACGACTTAGTCCGCGTAACTTTATAAAATATAGCCTATTTTACTCGCTGATAAAAGGTACCTATATATATAGCTTCCCAACAGTGAAAGAAGGCCCAGTATTTTCGGAGCCTATTCAATTCAACTCAAACAAACAAACAATCAAATCTTTCCTCTTTATAATATTAGTATGTATAGATTAAGTATAGATAAATCGCCAAGACAATTATATAGCACTTAAAGGCTTGCTTTTGTTATGGGATAACAGTGCAACTGACTGGGGGTGAAATCCTGCACTCCTAAACGCAAGCCAACTTTGAAAAAATTTAATACCTCTACTGAAAGGGTCCTGCACTACTTCCTTGTATGGCAAGGCTAATTGGTGGACCAAATTATTTTGGTCTAGATATTATAGTAATTTTGGCTAGATATTATAGTAATCGCAGATCACTTCTCTAAGGTATACTTACAAAAATATAATATACGCCAAAGATAATTGATTGGTCTCGCTGCGTTCGACTAGATAGAGCGCTATACAAAAGCAATAGCTCCGTAAATGCGGCAACTTTTTATTGTAGTGTGTGTGTAAAACATCGTCACTTTTTATCACTTTTTACACAGTTTTATTATATTTTTACACAGTTTCACTACACACTGGCATTTTATTATGCTCAAAATTTAATAAAACATTCGGCACGTACACATCACAGACAGTTTACAGTGTGACTGGCTCGGGTACGCCGAAATCGGCGTAGTATTTTTGCCGCACTTGACAAGTACAACGGCGGTAGGTATCTAGTCGAGCGCAGCTAGACCAATCATTCATCTGTGATATAGGTACTACGCATTCCAAATATAAAAAAAAAATTCAATACTACCAGTCCAGACAGATCATAGAACGTGATGCTTGTGTTATAATGTCTGAACTTACTTACCGAATGGAATTCATTGTATCTGCATATAAATAGGTTGAAAATAGTTTGCAATAGTTATAGCGTCTCCTTGCCCTCTATACGGAAGCAGACGCGTCTTTGAATTGAAGGTTATAAAAACTATTCATTACTACCTCACAAAAGTCTAACGATTTTTTAAACGGTCAGTTACCAACTGTTTACTGTTTGACAGCGAACCGAAGAGAATAATCACTAAGGTATAATCTAACTTCAATTATATTAAACTTTTGGTTTGCAATTAATCTAAGTAAAAAGTAATATCCTAAGTTAGTTTGGTTAAAATACATAAAATAAAGCAAACTTCACTTCTTTAAGACATTTTTTTCTATTTTTTTTAGATTCTTACTGGCCATTTTAGTTACAGATTATTTTTGTTTCAAAATAAGTAAATTAATATTTTCAATTTAATATATGATCAAACGAACTTCTCAAGTGAAGTTCGATCAATATAATATGAGTGGTTTCATTTGAAGATACAAATTAACAGGTAGTCCTTTGACCTACAAGGCAACACTCGCACGCTTTAAGAATTTTATATTTATTTATTAATTTAGTATCGAATATTTATATCGATTAAAAATTAGTATTCGAGCTCCTCACTATAGGTACGTCGCCATGACAGTTCATTCTTTTAAAGTAACGATTTAATTTCACTCTTTCCGTATTTTACAAAACTGGGATAGGGGTGGGTGGGTGATTTGTATCTTCAAATGAAACCACTCATATTATATTGATCGAACTTCACTTGAGAAGTTCGTTTGATCATATATAATATTTCGTGGTTTCATTTTCGATACAAATTAACAGGTAGATGTTTAGAGATTGAGTTTTGTCGGTATTTATCGTGAGTTTATCTGTACACGATAAATGAAATACGAAGAGTGAAAAATCAATGTCTTTTTTTTTTTTTTTTTTTATACAAAAAACTCAATAATATAAATTATTTCAATACAATTGATCATTAAAGGAAGATTAAGTTAATTCTGAATCATTATTATTGGACGGCAAACAAACGGATTTTGCAAGATTTACTCCTGTATGAGGGGTCTATGATAAAATTTGGCAAAAGACGACGCAGTCCAGCCAGCAATTTTGCGGATTACGTAGACGCGCAGAAGACGCGGCCGGCGCGGACGCTGAAACTTATACGCGTGCTGTCGCGCGCGCCCCTGTGGGGACGCTTCATATAATTAAGAGTCATCATGATACTCGAAGATCTTAAGTCTCGAGTCATAGACAAGTCAACCATTGTTGTGGCCAGACAAATCGAAACAATTTCGCGGAAAAAGGGCAAACACAAAACTGACTTGATAATCATATCTGTATATTACAATCTTATCTCCGTCACTTTTTATTTTAATGTTATCTGTTTTAATCAAAGAAAACGTTTGGACTCTGTATGTCGTACATAAGGCCACTAAAATGACTAGTTGACCCAGTCTGAAAGTACTTGAGTATTTCGGCAAGGACGGTCCCATTCTAAATATTCCTTTCATTAGCCCTTTTGATACAGTCATCCGAACTTAGATTATTGCCAAGGAAAAATGACAGGGTTGAACGGTGACTATATTAAGCGTGCCGCAGGACGCACCACTTTCAAACAATTCTGATAAGTTCATTAATTGAGGGTACCAAGACTGTACAGGCTACATTGGAAATACTAATATATATGTAGCTTTATCTTTTTTATGCAGTTTAATAATAAAGCAAATGGGGAAAAAGCGTAAAAGAACTTCTCACTCCAGCCTATTGCAAATACGTCCACACTAATAGTGCCTGAATCCTATCTTCAAGTTACATTTATTCGAGACATTTGGCGTTAGTGCGAGAAGCAAACAAATCAATCTTTGGGTTTCCGAGCTTTTTAACGATGCAATTAAAAGCTTCTGATAATCCCACTCGGCATCAGGATTCACTCTGCGTGACTCTTTTTCAGCCTCGATATTGACCTTCGTATTTATATGCGAGGCAAATAGCCACAGCTATCTCGACTCGCATCATTGCCAAATATCACGACACAGTGTGTTCAAACGCTGGAATGGTATACCAGCGTTTATGCGGCTCATAACTAATAATGCGGTTATATAACTAATAATATTGTTTTAATTGACACTAAGAGCTGTTATCTACGCGGAGTAAGATAGCAAAATTAGAACTTATCTTTTACAAAACATTGAAGAGCCAAGAAAGACAACAGTTCTAAATAATTAATATGGAACTGAAGTTCACTCTTTTCCGAGAACAGATCGTCAGTGTAAATTTTCATAGCATAGGTTTCGTTTATTTTTTATTTAATTAATTTATTTATTTTTTATAGGCCTGTCTATTTTGTCAATATTATTAATCCACCCGTTAAGGTTGTTTAAAATATTTTTTGGTAGTTTTACCTTTAGCTTCAAATGTACTATGTTGTTTTAAAAATATGTATTTTTGTCGCTAAAGTCGTTCTTAGCGACCAAAAGTCGTTCTAATATTTTTATATACAGTCAACCATAGCGTGCTGCTGGGCAAGCATCACGAGGACGCCTATTAATTGAGAAAACTCACGGATGGTGACAATGGGTAATTTAGCAAATCTTTGAACCATACAGGCTATCTATTATGTTTACCGTCATTTGGTATTTATTGGTATCATATACAAATCATAAAAAATTGCACACTTGTTGTGGCTGTAATTGGCTTTTATCGTAATTTACTACGAAACCTAAATACTCAAACTATGCTATCGTCTCTTGAACATTACCAAGGCATTCATCATAGCTCTTTGCTAAGCAACAAATGTCGTCAAGCAGACCGACCACGTAAGTGTGATACGACTTGTCTGACTATCTCGGTAAAACACCTAGGTGCTATCCCTAGGTCGTACGTTATATTAGTTTAAATTGAATTTGGTGCGATGTACTCGAATCGAAGGTATTTTCGAGATTCTATATCGATAGATTGACTCCTAGTCATAAACAAGTTGTTTTGTATTAACTTGCAGGCAGTCCGTTAATCCTCCATTTTAAAATGGGTCTTTAGTATAAACCGATTTAATAATTTTAGATTCAAGATAGATAAACGTTTTAGTACCATTAGGCTTAATTTCAATTTATTATTATTATTCTTACAAAGAATTAACTATTACAAAAATCAAAGTAAAAATTTGTACGTCGTAATTACGACAGAGTGTGCTAGGACTGTGTTGTATATTTATCTATCATTATATCTACTCACATTCTCATACAAATAAAGTTGTTATTATTATTATTATTATTATTATTATTATTATTATTATTATTTAATAATAATTTTTATAGTTTAAGTAAATTATCGACACCCATGTACATTTCATGATGTTCTTTTGATGACCACTATAGACGCGGTACTTTTGATTTATACGCCTTGGTTATGAACGAACCCAGCTAAGAATATTGATACAGCTAAAAATACATTGTCTGTAATGTTTAGCCAACAATTATAGAAAAATTAAACACAATCCGCATGTATCTTAATTAAGGAAGTTGTGTGGCACGTGACTTTCTCTTGTACGCCAAGTTGTGCCAACGGGGTCGTCTCGACTGGTCGTCTCTACGACGTGGGTAACTTCCTGTGGCCTCCTCGCCCCCCCCCCCCTGTTTGTCGAGTAACGAGAAGGCCCAGTCCAGTTTTCCTGGAATGGTTGACGGGATCCACTTGTGCTGGGAGCAACCGGATTAGACCTTGGCGGAGGCACTGTCTTTTTGATCTGCAATCCCTGCTTCTCAATAGTCTTAGAAGCTTTAGTTTTCTCTGGTGACACCGAACAACGTCTTTCACATTCTTGAATGAGGTTCAAGAAACCCTACCTGGCCCTGGTGTGATCATTTTGATCCTAGCCTGGGTTTTATGATGATGCAAATCACTTAGAATGCGACAACCGTCACTGAGCATTTTAATTGCGTCTAAATTTAATGTCGCTTGTCAACAATGCCGACATAGCCAAGTCAAAAGTAAAATGACAATAAACAGGAATAGTTCATAACTTGAATCTATAACCTGCTTAAGAAACACGAATAGCCTTGTTCATTTTTGAATCTATGGCTGGTACGGGCTCTAATCAGAATCTATTGCAAAATTTGAATAGTTCATAATTTGAATAGTTCATAACTCATAATCTTTAACCTGCATAAAAAACATGATACGTACGCCTTGTTCATTTTGAATATATGGCGGGTAGGTTTTGCCGGGTTCTAATAAGAATCTATGGCATAATTAGAATAGATCATAACTTGAATCTTTAACCTGAATAAAAAACATGCATACGCACGCCTTGTTCATTTTGAATATATGGCGGGTAGGTTTTGCCGCGTTCTACATAGAATCTATGGCAAAATTAGAATAGTTCATAACTTGAATCTATAACCTTCATAAAAAGCATTATATAAGTATATAATAATGTAACCTTTTTAATTTAATAATAGGAATTATATATTATTTATATATGACTCAGGTACTGAATACGTAAACATTTCACAATGTTATTCAGAAGAAAAAAGAAATTATAAGTATTCTAGAATTAATGAATACTTAGTTTAATTTGAAATTATGCATTAATTAACGATATAACTTTTAGGCCTTAAGTAATCATAAAAAGCATGTATAGTTACGCCTTGTTCATTTTTGAATCTATGGCGGGTAGGTTTTGCCGCGTTCTAATTAGAATCTATGGCAAAATTAGAATAGTTCATAACTTGAATCTATAACCTGCCTAAAAAGCATGAATAGTTACGCCTTATTCACTTTTGAAACTATGGCAGGTAGGTGGAATAGTTTTGCCGAGTTTTAATTGGAATCTATGGCAAATCATCGTAACATAAGGTACTTTCAAATTGAACAGTATTTGTACGATTCTTTAGCAATAATATGATTTTGGGTACACCACTTACCCAGTGCCGGTTTAGCTACGTAGCAAAAGTAGCAATGGTTATACGGGTCCCGCGCATTGGCGGCCCCTTGTACTAGATCTCAACATATATATCCATTTTCAATATTTTGAAATGAACATTTCAGAAAATATTGTTCAAATATTATTCTTTTTATATATGTACTTAAAAGTTTAGTATCAATTAAATTATCTTTATATTATATTAAGAAAAATTAGAGAAAATACGCTTTATTTTAACATTTGAAATCCGCGTAATCTCTTAACTGGAGATCCTAATACTCAAACCAAAGGCCATTTTACATAATTTGCTACGGGCCCCGCGCATCTTAATAAGGCACTGGCACTTACCTTGAACATCATCTATTTTTTAGATCTAAACAAATCCAAACGCCGACGTTTATGTCGATGTTTATCTCTCAATTTTTCCATTTTTTGCAAATAATATTCCATCTTCTCGTCGAACTATCGTTTAGGCAACGTGAACATTGAAAATTGAAAATAGTTTTATTTTATTAACAACTCAAAGGTAGGAGCGCGTGCGCTCGTTGCCTCGCACGGAAAAAGAAATGAACTGTCATGGCGACGTACCTATAGTGAGGAGCTCGAATACTAATTTTTAATCGATATAAATATTCGATACTAAATTAATAAATAAATATAAAATTCTTAAAGCGTGCGAGTGTTGCCTTGTAGGTCAAAGGACTACCTGTTAATTTGTATCGAAAATGAAACCACGAAATATTATATTCTCTATCGTCTATATTAGCTGTATTGTCATCGCATTGATATATTTTGTAACATAAGTAGCGTGTTGTACTATTTAAAAAAAATAACAAACCCAACTTAAAAACTGTAAGTTTGTACATAATAGGTATTCAAAGTTTCAAAGAATATAACTCCATATTGGCAATTTTCTGTAACAATTTACACTACTTCCGACTCGTCTTGTGTATTAGTATTTAAGAGAAAAATAATTTTGCCGGCCGACCGTTTTTCAAGAATTACATCTAGGTAATTCCAAGACCTACATCTAATCAAAGAATTTAGCTTCAACTGGCCTTTTCATTTTAATAATTAAAAAACAGGTTTCAATAAAGACAATGTAGGTACCTACTTTTGGGTCCAACTTTTAGAAAACGTGCGAAAAACTCTAAATAAAATTGTCTTGACAAATATCTGAATAAAATTAGGCATGGCTGTCGCTAGACTGCATAGTAATTTCACAACGAGTATTCCAAATATCAGGGGCGATATCCAATAAATGTAATTTGTGTAATTCCAGAGAGTAGAGGCTACAGTTGGAGAGGACACAAGGCGAAGGTCGGGTGAACGGCCTGGCGACCTCGTCGTGACACGGTCTTCAGGTAAAGAGGGCTTGCTCGCAAACGCCAAACGGATTTCGATAATATTTCAAGAGTATAATACCATCGAATATCGATTATCAAAAGGTACACAATAAACAAAAATAATTAATTCCAGAATAATTTCGAAAAGCTCTCTATAAAACATTTCGCACAAGAACATCAAAACGGAAAAATGTATATGAAAATACATAATATATTTGTTCAGTTCTGACATAAAGTAAAATTTATATAAGATTACTTATTATGATTAAGGTATAAAAGGTGTCCGACAGTGTTCTTGATGGTAGATACTTGGCTGATGTAGCCTATACAAGAGTCCTGTGAGATGTGAATATGCTGTCGTCATTACAGGGAAAAGGAACGTGGCCATTCGTTACTTACCGCTGACTGCCGGTACTTATGGCACGGAACGGTATGGCAAAGGGTTTTTTCCTAGAGGTCGTATCGAGGTGAGTACCGAGAGGTAGTATCGACGTATGCCTTCAGCAAGAAGTGATAATAACAAATCAATCATTCTAACAAAATTATGTAAGTATTGTCTCAACACTGCTCTCCGAGCGATGTTGAGCTCTCTTACAAGTCCCGTAGCCTAGAACGACCACTAATCTAATCTATTTGTTTACTACGCAATTAATTATTCTAAGTACTAAATATTCTAAATTCCTTTGATGAGCGAATTTTAACTGAATATTATAATATTATATATTTATTGTCTACAAAATACAATCAATGAATACAATTCTAGTCCATAACTTTCTATATTTTTCTTATTGAAATTAAAAAGAGGTATCATGAAATGATCAAAAGACGTCTTTAGAGGGATTGTGAGCTGACATCAATCGACAAATTCACTATATATCAGTCGTCGACATTCAGCGAACTGCGACGGACCCAATTCTCGAGAAAAGCTTCCAAGGTCGAATCGGTCGGAGGCCGGGGCCTACTGAGGGCAACCTGTCGCCAGGCACTCACCTAATGACGGTCGACAACGGAGCGTTTTCTTAGAGAATTATTTTGTTAAAAAAACACACAAGAAATAAATCTGACGCGCGAATTTTGGAACAATCTCCCTCCTGAGGTGTTTCCACCTAGCTACAATATGGGCTACTTCAAGCGAGCTACTTTAAACAAACTCCTACAGGGTAGGCAGCGCACTAGCGCTCCCCTTGGTGTTGCTTGTGTCCTTAGGCAACGGTAACCACCTACCATCAAGTGAGCCGCCAGCCTGTTTACCACCTTTATATTATACTAGCTGGTGCTCGCGACTTCGTCCGCGTGGAATAGTTATTTTGGGAATCATTTGGGTATCTCGAACGGTTTTCGCAGCGCACGCAACGGAAGCCCTCAAAGATGAATAATTTTCCCCGTTTTTTCCACATTTTCGACTGTTTCTTCGCTCCTATTTGTCGCAACGTGATGTTATATAGCCTAAAGCCTTCCTCGACAAATTATCTATCCAACACAAAAAGAATTTTTCAATTCAAACCAGTAGTTCCTGAGATTAGCGCGTTCAAACAAACAAACAAACAAACTCTTCAGCTTCATAATATTAGTATAGATCATTAAACAATACTTATTACTTACTTAGATACAAACGACAATCTATATACAAGACATTTTCCAAAATATTTAATATATTTCATACACAACTTTCTTAAAAAACCGCTTAGTTTGTAGCCTGCCTTATGAGTGTTTAGCGCGCAGACGCCGTCGTTTATAGAAGTCTGCCTTTGCCTATCTGATCCTAAATATGTGACTCAGGAATCTTTAATAAACTTCGTCACCAACACTGAACTAATTAATATTAGAGATTTTTTATTTTGAAAATTATTTTCAGGAATAAAGTCTCCTTCTGCAGACATATAAATGTAGAAAATAAATATTACATATTTATATATTTACATATAACCTACCTAAAACTAAAAACCTTAAAATATAGATATAAGTAAAATAAAAATTATATATATAATTAAAATATATATAATTCTTCTAATGAAAAGAGCGGCAAACGAGGAAGGTTTGCGTATTATAATTTGTATAAAAAACTGTATCTGCGAAGCTGACGCGGTTCAAATAATGCTTAATATGAATGAACATTATAGAATATTGTTGCTGGCATAACTATTTAAAGTGAAAACCAGTCGTAACTCATTCACGTGTCGAGAACCGTCATAATCAACTGTATAAAGTTCAAGGACGGAAAATATAACAACAGTCGAAGGAAACTATTATGTATACTTACTCACAATTATACTTATGTAGTCTTTGATTATGTAACGTTATATAACAACATTACGATGGGAAGGACGCACAGTGGCTACTATCTTTCGCGAGTTACGGGCAAAGCGATTCATTTAGGTTCATCTTCCATATACTTAGTTGCTTGCGACAAATTCGCAACGCAACTGCACAGACGCTTGAGTTGAGAGCGATCGTTCTTGTCGCTTCATTAACTGATTCTATGAGAAAAATTGATCACCCTAGCGATAGGGGCTTATGTAACCGTTCTAACGTGTATGACAGAACAGTGTTTGTGCGGATGGTCGCTTCAGCAACTATCGCTTGCCAATGTGCGGCCTCTCTTATGTATCTAACAATATTTTTATTTTTATTTTCACTGTCATTTCCAAATAACTTTCAAATTAATAAAAATATAATAATAAAAGCTACCTAATATTTTTTTATACGATATAGTCGTAGTAAAAATTTGAAACCTACTTAGTAAGCATTTATATCACTTAGTCATAATGTAAAATACAAATAAAAAACATCATCTGTGTTATCCTTTAAAATTTAATTTCCAATACACACAATATATAAAGAAATCAGCAAAGAATCAGCAAGATGAAGTGGCAATGGGCCAGTCACATCTTTAGCAGAGCGAATAACCGATGGGGTAGACGAGTTCTCGAATGGAGACCACGAATTTGAAACGCAGCGCGTGAAGTCCTGCGGCCAGGTGGACTGACGAACGATGAAAGGCTACGCAGGAAGCGGCTAGATGCGAAGCGCAGAGGACCGTGCGCGGTGGCTAGTTCTGGGGAAGCCTACATCCAGCAGTGGAGAGACATGGGACTGATGATGATGATTATACCTAAACAAATAACAAAGAGATACAAAAAGACTTAAAAGTATACCGACAGGTTGTATTATAATTTTTTATTTATTTGTACGTAGAAAACATTTTCAAGCAGATGTCCAGTCATGAAGAAATTAAACATACATTTGTCAAATATATAAATAATCTCAATATATAATAATAACAAATTGTCAAATATATAATAATAACTAAACAATATTACAAAACAAATAAGTAAAAACACATAATATACATTATTATTAGAAAATTGGCCTAAATACTGGTATTCCGCCAGTAGTCAACCACAGATTTTGATACGGTTTTCACTAATGGAAAGAGCGATAAACGAGGAAGAATTTTTTTATGTAATTTACAGAAAAATTGTAGCCGTACAAAGCCGGGAACGGGTCGCTAGTCCTGAAATGAATAAATCTAGCCTGCAACTCTTATTTCAACTGTGTTAACTTAAAGTTAAAATGATAATAGTGACTTTAGCTTAAGTTAGAAAAGCTTAAAAAAACAACAGTTTTAATTGTGAAAGAGGCATCCATTGTTAGTTTTGGCCCTAACCTTAGTCAAACAAGGTCGTTGGGGAAGGTCGCCCTACGCGGAGGGCGACCCCCTGTGCCTACGCGGAGGCCACACGGTCACAAGGGGTGACGACAGAGAGGCAATTTTTACATTTCTAACCTCGAGACGCCCTCAAACGTCTCAGAGTCTATGGAGCAGCCTAGGTCATTGCTATGAAAATTATTAAACAGAATTCTAATTATGTAAAAACAACGGAGAGTTTATATACGCACTAATCTTCTTTATTTATTTATATGTACGCGTATATAAAAATCAATGCAATATTTGGCCTCGATGTCTCGATACTCCAAAACCACTATCGGATTTTAATTTTGTTTTTACTCAAGGAAAGAAAACGGTAAAGGTTTGTATTTATATAAAAATTGCACCCCGGGTAAAGCCGGGAGAGTAATACTATAAATGCGAAAGTTTGTATGATTGTTACTTAATCATGCAAAAAAGGCTGATTTGATAGAAATTTGGTGATTTCATTGATTGACTCTCTCTTGATTAGTGAAAACCGTATGAAAAACTTGTTGCGTAGTATAGAGTCGGCGCACATTGGGCTTTTATATTAATTCAAATTTCATTCGGTGTAGAAATTTTATAATTTTAACCGATTTTAACAGTAGTTTTTAAGTTTGTCCATTACAAACAAACTTAGAAATATATAAGTATATATATTTAATACATACATAAAAAACAAGTCTTTCTTTATATTAATGTATTTTAACGACATTTGAATATTAATTAAATTAAATTATAATGTTTCAAATTTAATATAGGTCTATTTGTCAGGTCAACGAAGATCTACTTAATTGTAAGCAGATCGTCATCCTGCCGGTTGCCCTAATTGGTGAAGCTAGAATTTTCTACTGTTAAAATCATGTAAGTATCTCTTGACTCAATGTATTTCTTTATTCTCGCTTCGAAACGAACCAACCTTCATTTTGCGTAACTTAGATTATATAATCACGACCAATGTACCCTGAGCCACCCCTGTGTAAATAAGACATGTTGAAAAAAATAAATAAGTAATTCCTTTATTTTCAAGCTCAGAAAACTACGCATAAGATTTTAATCTGAGATCTGAAAGTACAAGTATACTTAGGGCTACATAGACAATGTATTCACAAAGATATAAGACTATTAAAAAAGTTCTGATAAACATATTCGAATCCAGATCAGACTTAAAAAGGCTTCATACAACTTTGCTATGCGAATATTATTTGTACTTATGGTTACTACTCACCGATTGTTCAGCAGATAGAACATTTCGAGCTAGGCTACATTTCTTCGCTCTTTGTGAAGTGGCCCTGAGTGGCAAAGAGGCTAATGAGCAGTCCCGTGAGAATGACCCCCAGGCCGATCCACTCCGGCGCCGGAAAGTCGGCCGATGTGCCCGGGCGTAAACCGCGGCGCACATTGCGTGAGCAATTTCAGGGCGTAAGACGGTGACGTCTGGTGTCCTGAAACACCTAAAAAATAATGCGTGGCGGCTCATGGGTTTTCTGAGCCGCCACATAAAAATTCACTTTCGAGATGAGTCATAGTCATACCGAAGTGGACATAGCGGTGAGTGGGGATCTGAGGCCTCGCTGTGATTTTGGTGGAATCCGGGGGTATTGTGTATTCCCGGTGTCACTTCACCGGGCGAGTCTAACACTTTTTTTTACTTATAAAAAGAGTTAAGGGATTCACAAAGGCCAATGACATTGACGATTTGACCTTCATCGATATAACCTTTAGAATGTTTATATATATCAAACTAATTCCGCACGAAAAACACAAACGTAATCCACATCTCAGCGCAGTCACTGAGACACTGTAGCTCCATATATTTAGAGTTCCGAGGCGGCGGAAAAAATTTAACAGGCTTGACAATTGTGGTTTTTTGTACTTAAAACTACATAAAAAAAAACATTTTTTTTTTTTAAAAATGACATTGACTTATTATTCGGTGCAGGAATCATTGGCGCGCAATAAACCGTTTTCGAAACAAACAAAAGTCAAATTCTTCTTATGTTATAACTTTTATTGTGGGGTTTCTATTACTTCGAAGGAAATTCTAAACAATACATTTTGTTTTATACATGTTTCAGTAAAATATTATTTTTTTTCAAACCAATTGCGTTGACAGTTTCTTGTAACATATTTTTTTTAAAGAGCAAATTTTTAGGATTGGCGTGTGTTTACACCTTGGCAGCAGAGTAGTGAACAGAAATTAATGGTCCTTTGTCATTTAAACGGTGGTTAGTAAGTTTATTTACTATGGTAAATGAAAATGTGTGGGCCGCGTTTGTGAGTTATTATAAACATTGAACTGACCCACTTTGTTTACGATAGTTATTATTTACTAAATGAATAAATTCATCTATTTGCAAAAATAACTTATAGGTCACGCGTCAAAATAATGTAGGTAATTCAAATTAATTAAATTTTATTTATTTATTTTTATTTTCTTTCAGAATTTCAATAATTGTAATTAATAATAATTAATAAAAGTATAAAATAAATAGTAGAATGTAGGTAATTATTTTATTTTAAATTTATTACGTAATATTAAAAATTATAAAAAATAATTATCAATATATTTAATATGTTTTGTTTACATTAATATTACTCAAGTTTTCATTTTATTTTATTAATAATAAAATAATTATATAGATAAAATAATACGCACTTTTCTAACTTTTATACATAGGTACCTATATTAACCTTTTTTTTGTAATTGATGATTTTTTTTGGCACTCTACGACCTTATCAATATAAAAATATATTGATTAAAAAACAATAAAGCTTTGTATTTTATGATTTTATGAGGAAATTATTCTTTTCGTATTGGTAGTTGAAGTATAAGTTATAATTTTAAGTAGCAACACGAGAGTATGAAAGAAAAGCCTTTTCCAAACAGACGCAGTGTTCACTTGATATTCTTTAATATTATCTTAATATTCCCTTCAGAACACGACTGTGTGATAATAATAAATAATGATTTATTTAATTATTTATTGTAATATGTCGACTTACAACAGCGATATGGATTTTGCAATTTCGCTAACTGCGGTAATGTGATACTCTGGTGATACTACAGCGAAATCATTTATAAAATCTTACAAACTTAGCAGATAATAACATAAATGCTGTTGTTGTTATATGAAAATTATTTGATTTTGTTAACAATGTATTTGTCTTGATAGGGAATGCATGATGTATATTTATTATTTTATATTTTTTGTTAATGCAAGATTTATTACTGTCAAGCAGAACTACGGAAAGAACTACAGCACAGAACTAGTGGGAATAAGTGAAATTTCTTGATGGTTTGTTCAGTATTTGTTTTGATTTTGAATTGACGTTTATGAGTTATGTTCCAGGACTGTAGTCCAGTGGGAAAGTTCGCGTATGGAGAAATATTTTTCAGGGGGTTAGTTTAGTGGGAGCTTACAAAAAAAAACTGACTGGAAGGTAATAATTTGGAATCAGCTCATGGAACCCTCTCATTTGATACCTCACTAGATGGGTTTCTGAAAAGAAAAAAATATGTACAAAAAAATTATGCCATCATAACTGAAAAATGCGCTCTGTTACCAGTAGTTCTTCTTGGTTGTACTACTGTACTACTGTACAACCAAGAAGAACTACTGGTAGTACAAATGTTACAATGTTGTATCACTAGTACTACTACAAACAATACAAGCATCATCACTCATGTACCAGGTGACGAATATCCACCCAAGTCTAAAATATTTACTAAGACTCCTACTTAACTTTCATAAAAAAAATCTCCAGACGCCTACTTTCCTACAGGACTGCAGTTAGGTATCTACATAGAGGGCCTCTTTCACCGACATCAAGTGTTGATTAGTTACTTTTCAACTAACGCTATTTGGCGAGTAAATGTTACGAATATCTTGTTTCAACCCATTGAGTAATGCTACTCGAAGATGCTGAAACTCGTACGCTTTCTTACCAGTGACTTTAAATGGCTGTTAGCCTATTCGACACTTTACTCAGAAATGGTGAGAGGCCCTAAGTATAACACTATTTTTAATAGTTACAAGTGGTGAATCATTCATAGTTTAGATAGTCATACTATGCTATCTAAAGTCGAAGTAAATTTGTGAATCAGATGAGTACAAATGATTCATACTTACATTTCTTTTAATGAATGTTTTCATACAGCAAGTATGATTTGTTAAGACTTTATTAAATATCTCAAATTGCATAGCGTTATGTATACATATAATAAAATCGTAAACGAGTCTTCTCTCTACAATAAATATTTTTTTCAAAAAAAAAAAAATACTGGTTTCCAGTCAGTTATTTTTCTTTGTTTGAATGTACCTTTTCTGCCATAATCCGTCGATTCTGTCTAATAAAGTTTTTGCTGAAACATGTTTCTGTCTCCAATCGAGTTAATGGACTACTCGCCCAAATTTAACTCGCCTATATGGACGAATTGTCATGTTTGATTTTACCTATTATTTTAATAGACAACTCGCCCACTAGCATAATGTAGGGTACAGTCCATTACTAAAGGTATTAAACGCATTTTGAAACTAGAATATTGTTATTTCTTAGTCCAGGTACATACTTAATAGGTATACAATTAAAAATACAATTTTCTGTTGAGCATCGCGTTCAAACACCACCACAAATTCAAACATTCTGAATGTTTTTTTTTCCACCTATGCACATATTGTTTCAGTTTCATTTACTGTTACAAGTAAATATAAATCAAAGAACATATTAATTGGGCGTATGATTTATTTATGTGGGTTCAGTGAAGCGCATTAGGAACAGCGGTTTTCCTACAAATCAACGGGCATGTAGACCGGAGCGTTTCTATGCAACTATTCCGAGGCTAGCGCCGAGAGAATTCAATTATGTGGATTTTTTATACCTCGGTGACGAGTTAACAACTCACTCAAGAACTCACTTCAGTTACTTATGCCTCAGAGTAAACATATTACCCACTGGTGTCACATTAGACATTACTCTAGCAAATGTATTTGCTCTGTGTTACAAAATTTACAAAATATAATTTAAATTAATGACATAATTATTATGAGCCAAACATTAATATAAAAGTAGAAAATCTTACATATTTTAGTTCTTATATTTTAGTACAAATGAAGTTCTTATTCTATTTAAGTTGTCGGCTACATACTTGTTTAAGTAATGAACACCTATTTCAATCAATAAATTAACTTATTAATTGGTTTACCTTAGTTTACCTTTTATTTTATACAGAATGATGTTTTTTTTACAAACCAATATGGCAATTTATTATTTATAAATAAAATTGCTACAGCGCACTTAAAATTAACAACTGAAATTTTGGGTTGGCAAGGTCATGGCAGGTATTCTGCCTACCATGACCGTTTACATTTTAGACATGTTTGTTATTCAGAAATATAGACCATTTGAAAATGTATAAAAAAATCTAGATTTTTGTATTACCTACTTACTTAAAAGTATACTTTAGGTATATAAATCCAATTGAATGTATTATATAATAAATGCAATAAATAAATATACAATAATATGCTATTTTAAAATATAATGGTCAGAAAAAATATAATTTCGTCATTCATTCATTGATTTTATTTATATCAGGAAGGCTACTTTAAAAATTTCTCCACCCTGTCCCTAAGGTTTTTTTTTATAAGTGACATAACGAAGTAGTGGGCTTTAATTGTTATAATGAAATAGGCAAAGTTGCCCATAGAGGCTTTTTTACGATGAAGTTGCTTAGCTTACAAAAGTTGCTTATAGTGTAGACACCTTTATGAAAAAAAGAAACAATTTCAAAAATTGAAAAATTAAGTTTTAAATTATTAAATATTTAAATGGATATTGAAATTAATTGAACTAATGAAATAAAATTAATTTTATTGAAAGTGTAAATACACTTGAAGTATTTAAACGCGTAGTTTTACCGGCTTCACTCTGCCGCCCACAGAGGGCTTCTTTAGTTTTCTTATTTTATCTGAAACTAAGATTACTCTTTATGTAAGCAGCGTTATAAAAGTATTTTAAATTAAGAGTTTTACTAGTACCTAAGTAACTATATAATAGGTATTTTTCGGAAACTTGCAAAATTTAATAAAAGCGACTCATAAAAGTATGGAAGAGAATGATAAAATTTTCTTATTAAATATCACAAGAGTAAGAAAGTTTTTTAATGGAACAGCGGCGATAATATTTCTTGGAAACATGTGAAAATTTTTACAACTAGTAATCCCACAGGACAGAATAATTATCTACAAGAAATATCAGTAGAATCTGCGATGAGCTTATCGTATATTGTGTTTGCTTATAATATACACTTATCTATTACTTAAATCTATTTATTTTTATCTAAAATAGATTACCTGAACCCCGGCCACACGGACATTGCTTAATATATAATATGTATAATATATAAGCAATGTCCGTGAATTAGTTGGAACTTTGCTGATTTATGTTTTTCTTATATGTATATGTAATGTGTATCGAGATATTGTTTGTTTCCCAAATATAAATAAAATAAAAAAATATATATATATTTCCAAAATAAAAGTGGCCTAAATTACTCTCGTCAAAATCCGGAACAAACAGACAAAAAAATTAAAAATTGGTTTAATTTGTTTTTTAAATTTTTTGTCTATACTTTGAAACCCAATTAGTAAAAAGCACTTAACTTTGACATTACAAACAGACACAGAAATTTTATTTTTTATATAGATTTCTTCTGTCCGTGTGTGTGTGACTGAACCTCTCCTTCTAAATGCCTGGCAGCTCTCACTCATTCAGCACACATGCAGTTAATATTTCACATTGGTACAATACCACTGTCTAAGAGAATGGTTACTGTCTTCATGCCTTACCAGTTTATGCGGGTGGCTTCCAAAAATCTAATAAATTTTAATATGACCCTTTCTTACCTGGGGTCCACCTGCCAAGTTCATCTGGGTGGACGACGGAAATTTGTATTGATCATTAGTACACCTGACGTGTATCAAGCGGTTCTATTAACGAAAAAAATTAAATTAACGAGTAAGTACGAACCTTGGTGTAAGTTTACAATAAAGATGGCAATTGTGTCAAATTATGTTTTGTTTATAAGAAAAATTAACAATAATGTCGTAATAGTACCTGCAACAGAAAGATATAACGGCAAGACTACGAATAATAATTATGGAACACATATATATATACTATATCTCGCTAGTGCGCGTTGTTTGTTTGTTGCAAACCAAATGATATTTTATGTTAAGGTCGTCAGACAGGCTGACAGTGAACTTGATGGTAAATGTACTTGATGGCAAGCAAATCCACAGGTGAGGTACCTAAGTGCGCTGCCGACCTTGCAAGGATTGCAATAAAGAAAGTTATCCTCTTTACAGAGGGTAATAAGTAGATATTTTTTATGTTTGCATATATTACTAGCAATAATAGGTGCTGCTAGTAATATAGGCCTTGGAGCCACCTATGATCAAGTGACGTTCGGTCTGACAAGTACCTACTTGATATTGATGGTAGAAATTTTCAGCAAGGATCATTTTCCTTGTGACCAAAATTTGAGGTGCAGATTCTGGGGTGATCCTTAACCAAACATTTGACTCATTGCCATAAAAATAAATGATTAGATAAAACCTAAGTATGTAATTGTTTTTCACGACTGTGTCTCATCATCAACAATATTGCTCACACATTTTAATCATTCTAGAAAAATAAAATTTAAAACAGGATGCTTGATGTCTTCAAATATATTAAAATTATATCGATATCTTATCTATATTTATCTCACTCTCTCTCTATCTCTCTTTCTCTCAGTGCCTCTTCAGTCCTTAAGGTTGGCTGTCACTGTCAACTTCTTGAACCTCTCCAATACCAGAGTTTTACAATCATTACATACCTACTATACTATCCTACTATAGTTTTTACTAAAGGCTTAAGAAATACTAAAGGACAAAAAGAAAAACTGAAATAAAGAGGGTGATAAGTCAATGCCATCAAATTTATCAACCTGAAAATTCCGAAATGTTGATTTCTCATATACCTATCTCAAGTCAAATTTTTTGTGAACAATTTTTAAGTAATAGATTTCACCAATAACCATCAAACAGAAATATGTCTGCATTCTTTAGATTGAATTAGTGAAAAATAGCCCTGAAATCTTGTCATTAAGCAGGTATGTGATATTGTACTGTAGGTGTATAATGAACTCGACTGTACCTTGGTGGCCAAGGCCAACAAACGAAAAAAGCGATTCTAGATTTTCGTATTGTGATGCTGAGTTTTTTTTTTTATTTTGACTGACAACCTGTTTTCTATTTGTGTATAAGTATACGACTTAGTTCAACGCTATTGTTATCCGAAGACTGACTAAGCTGATTAAGGTGTATTTAAAGTCAGACTTTAAAAGCTTATCGTTTTTGAAATATAATAATTTTATCATCATAAATACCTACTGCATATATTATATAATCCATAATAATGAACTGACCTTCGATATTCTGTTGAGACCATTCTAATGAGCCCAAACACGCTATCCTACTCGTATCTGCTGTATGTTGCTGAGGAGTTGGGTATCCCGCAGACTACTTGTTGTTGCAGCATCAGTACACCAAACAAATCGAAAAATATATATTATGGCTACTCCAGTTATAGATGGTAGCGTAATCAACCTTATTTAATTATAAAACAATAATAAATATAAATATATTTATTTGTTACTTACAGATCTATCAACCTACCTATTTATAATTCACAGTCATAATGAGAAGTACATAATGCAGCCAGCATGTTGGACCGGGAATATAGGTAAAACGTCTACAAAAAAGTATTAAAATGTTTACCAGCACAAAAAAGGTTGCAAAAGTTATAAAGTTATAGGTTTTGCCCGCGACTTCTTCCGCGTCCGATCGCTACAAAACTTCACAGGATTACCCGCTGGACTAATCTGAAGATAAGATTGTCTGAAAATCAAAATCGGTTTAGCCGTTTTGGAGTCCATAGGAAACATACATACATACATCGCCTTTTAGGATGAAAAAATTAATAGTTTTATGAAATGCCTTTTTTCTCATTTTACTCGTGATTTGTTTATAACGTTTGCAACTTTTTATGTGCTGGAGAAACAGCTATCGAACATATTTTTAGGAGTTTGGTGTTACCAATTTGAACTTGTGAGCTCGACTGTAATTGTAATGTCACCTTTGTGAATTCACTCAGAGGGCACTTGAACAAATCTGTGATTTCTGCGAATTCGTTTAATATATTTATGGATGTGCCTTATGCCTTATAGTACAATCGCGCAGAGGAACAAGTAATCGCCGTCGCCGGGCCCTGTACTTGTCCGGTACACTAGAGTAACCAATCTTAGTATACCTGATTGTAAGTTATTCTTCTAATACATATTCTAAATATGTTAGTCATCTAGGACATTTTTAATGTGCGAAAAAAAAATGTGACACAGAAAGTGAGCTAATGAAATAAAATAATGTATTAATTAAATATTAATAATAAAAATATTGGGAAGACAATATGTCCAGTCCAGCAGTGGATGATGAATAATAATAACAATAATAATTATATGGTCATGCAATACTCGACTGAGACCGCTTAATAATCACGAACAGAGCTATTGTTGCTAATAAGTCTGACATCGTGGTTATCGATCGATCCCAGTCCCGGAGATGTTTGTTAACATCGCTGTCCCACATGACGAGTCTCATAAAAGCCCAGAAAGACAAACCTGGACAAGGCTCACGACACGAGGTAAATCATCTCGGCGAACGGTCCTATAACGAAGAACCTCATCTCAAAAGGCTGGATCGAGGGACAGATTCCTCAGTATTTTCAGAAGATTCCTCAATCTGCAGCCTAAACCAGTAGCTTGGGCCTTGCTCTGCTACGAACAGCAAACTAAATTTTAAAGTTTACAAAACTACATATCAAAAAATTGTTTATGAAAATTAGTAAGTAACATCTTGAAATTTATACCCAGTGTTAGTAAAATTAAACTAAATGCAGTAACTAATAATTGTAGGGCTTTTCAGGAGTGGAAAGTCTGAACTGTCCCCGAAAACATTCATTATGTTGCTTAACATAATTGCTACTCTGGAGACGAGTCATTGTGGAGGCGCACCCTTTGCTCGTAATGGCTGTGAAGCATTGAGTAATATGAGTATGCCTCCGTAAACATACCCGAAATGGCCGAAATATATACAACGCCTTCACGGCCCAAGCAGCACCCTAAAGTCATATTATTGAGTGATGAAGCCAACCTACAAACTACACACGTATAAAACGACTTAATGTAAATTAAGTAGTCGCAGGGCATACTGCTTTTCACAGAGATCGATTAAGGCTCGGCGTCCATTATCGGCATCGATAAGGAAAAGGATCCTTCAGCATTTCTACATGCAAGCGCAGTCAGAAACTATGCCTTGCCATGCTGCAACGTTCTTAGAAGTGCCGAGGCGTCCTTAAGAATGCCGAAGCGTCTCGACATCGTATTGTATTTGTAGCTCGCGTCTCTTCTCGTTCTCTTCAGGGCAAGCTATCTGCGAGTGTTGCCTCGACGTGCCGAAGGATGCCGAAGCATCCTCAAAGCTGCCGACGCGGCAGCCTGCTGCTGTCGGTGCCGACGTTTGCCACCTAAAATCCTAAGCCGTGCCGATGCCGATAAATGGGCGCCGAGCCTTGGGGATGTCAGAACATATTTCTCTATTCCTTCCTAACGGTTGGAAGCGCACTTGTAGCATCTGTGATGTAGTTAACCTACCACCAGATGGGGCCAGCATCTCTGACGACTTTTACATAAATAAGTAAGCTTTATATAGCGTCATTTTTACAGATCTAGTACAACAAGCAATTGTACTTACAAACCAGCGACCTATGTGCCCGTCGATGTCTTTATTATCTTTCAGATCCTGAATGACCTAGTAACCCAAATATGTTAAAGCTCTTAGTACAATGATTTTTTAAGTATTATATTATAATATCATTGTCTTAGTACTGTACAAAGGTCACCCACCCAGTAGAATTATAGACATTTAAACGGAATCCAGTTATTATTACTAACGTTACATTTAAAGTTATGCTTTGCCTTAAATAGGAGGTCTCTATTTACAGCAAAGCATTGAAACCTGAATTTACAAATTGCTAACGTAACAATAGGTGAATTGTCAGAAGCGTTGATGTGCGAATGATTCTCAGAAATACCTAATGCTATCGAGACCGAGGGCGCAGTTGTCTGTCTGTACAAAACAAGGTCAAAATGAACGATTAGAAATTCCTATAAAGACAAATGCCGCCCACAATGTGAATCATCAGTGTGAATCGTCCCAGTCATACCTATTATTGATCACTATAAATTATAAAATACTACTTATCATTTTTAATTCAATAGCCATATTGACGTGCGTTAATTTGATTATATACATCCAACAGTGTACGACCCTTCTGTTTATACACTAAATTATGTTATCTATCTGTCTGTATATATGACCGCAAAGAACAAGGGTCGGTTAGAAAATCTTCAATATTTTCAAAAGTACCTAACCTAGCTTTATGAAATAAAGAGCAGTCGTATGTCGAAGCTGACACACACAATTTTTTTTAATGCAAATGTCATCAGACAGGCTGACGATCCAATTGATGGTAAGTGGCTACCGTCGCCTATAACACAAGCAACGGCACAGGTGCTGCAAGTACGCTGCCAATATAGTAGGAGTGAGTTACCCAATTTAGTTACTCAGTTTTCGTGATTGATTTTAATACGACTCAAATCCGTATTAATATTATAAACAGCTGGTGCTCGCGACTTTGTCCGCGTTCTGGATGAAAGGTTATGTCCTTTCTGGTGTCCCAGACAACGTGTATGCAAAATTTCATGGTGATCGGTTCAGTAGTTTTTGAGTGAAAGAGTTACAAACATCCATACATCCATCGATCCACCTTTCTGGTACCTTTTATCCAGAACGCAGACGAAGTAGTGGGCACCAGCCGGTAACCAATAATGACAATGAAATTCGAGTCGATAATTTATGACGCTTGTGGGATTTATAAAATTACAATGGCGTTAAATTTAACCATTGTCTAGACATTGATATGAATACCTACAACTACATATTATTATTATATATATCAAAATTATATCCACTAAGTAGCTGTGGCAACGAGTTATTAGTTTACCTACACTAATATTACCTATAGTGGTTAAAATTGTTTGTTCATATATTATACTAGCTACCCGCTAACGGCTTCGCCCGGGTTCAAAATAAAAATTATGCTATCTTTTTTACGATCTTTACATTAAAAAAAACACTACTGGGGAGTGCATATTATTTATATGTGTTTTTTTTAAGTCTTAAATTTTACAATATTTCTATCTTAACAGAATAAGATAGTTACTGTTGTGGTACTTTAGATAATTTCTTGATGTGTGTGTCATCCTCTTCATCACTTAAACAAAATGTACGAAACAACATACCTATATAAAACAGATTATAAAATTTGAAAAAAAAAATATATAAAAAGCCTGTTGGAAAAAAATAAGGCACATGAGATTACAAATAGTGTAGCCTAAATATGATGAAACTGGAAATCTATGCAAGCGACGTCACTAAAAAGATTTTAAGCAATACTTAATTGCTGTCAAGGTACGGTAATTTAAACAGCTACGGTTCTGCAAATATTAGGCAGACAACAAAAAGCACGGTTTGATTTCGAATGAGGAAAATTCGCAATAATGCACCTTTCGGATGGCACTTTTTTGTTATAAACAAACAGCTAATTTTAGGCGCCTTTGTCTGTCGCGTCGTCATTCGCAGGCCTCAGAGCTCGCCTGCCTGTCCAATCATGAAAAAAACTTCAATTGTATTGAATGTGTTTATAGAAGTAATTGCATAAAAAATCTGTCTCCACCCAACTATTGTTACTCGAATTAGTTTCACTTTAACTAGAAACCTGACACGAAACATAATTCTTTACGTTCACTTCGTTAGAGGCATTCCTGTGAGTCATCCACCCGCGACTTGTATTTTTATTGGCCGTTTGCATTATGGACATAAAGATATCATTCAATTTATGTCCAACACGCCTCTATTCTTCATATAAATAAGATTGAAAATGTGTGCTGTCATTTTGCACTCGAAAGTTAAGCAACACTTAGATGGTTGGACGTTTTAAAATCACCTTGGTAATGACTGAGCGAGGCATAACTTGATGTCATCATATCAAATTTGCCTAATTGTGTGATTCTTGCAAGATTCCAGTTGGATTTCATTGCGAAGGCTTTGTTGTAAGATGGGGAGTTAAAAATTCGCACAAGGTGTAGAGGAAAAAGGCGCCGGTAGCCGGCCATTGAAAATGAACGCAAACCAGTTTCGGGCACTTTTGTTCAAAAGTTTCGGAAGGTTCGATGACCAATGCATATGTGTTGGATGTAGGCTGGTATGTATGTTTGTGCGTGTGCAAATTTAGGTGCGAGGGCGAAGCCAGGGGAGGGGGTTAGGTGCAATGCCTGCAGCGGTCAACAACCGCCGTGATTAACGCATGAGTCATCATTCGGTCTCTTTGTCTCTGCGCCCACGTTTCGAATACATACCTTTCATCATCAGAGCACCTCCCGTCGACCACGTGTCAGCACTCCACCATGCGTCTTCTAGGAGCGGCACTAAAATTAAACGCAGATCGCCGCCGACACGGTAAGTGTACTCCAACAAGCGCCTGGAACCGTCATCACCAGAGCACCTGATGAAGTACAATGGGCGTGCGGCGGTCACAAGGAGTTTTTCTTCGCTGGTATATCCCTATCCCGCAGTGGAGATGCGGCCGGAGGCATCGCGCGCTACTTCAGGTACCTGACTCGTGAGGACAGCCCTGGTGCCAGGAGTAGCGCGCGACGCCACCGCCTCTGGCTTGATTCCTATTTATAGCGCGACCGCGAGTTGAAGGAGCGTGCGTCCTCGACGACGCTCGGGAGCCGACTGCAGCTAGTCGCCATCGCTTCGTCCCCCGCGCGTCTCCAGACGTCAGCTGACCGCGGGTGCACCGGCCCTGACATTGGCGCGCCCGCGCCGCCGTACCGCGCGGGGGACGATGTCGGTGACCCCGCCCGCGGAAGCCTCCTGCTGCCTGGCGAATCTGACGCCCCCGCGGTCCTACCCCCCTGCCCCCCTCCACCACCACACACCTCTTCAGCCCCCCCTCCTGTCCTTCGTGTCTGTCATCGCGGCGTGTGACACTCGACTCAACTTTAGCCGCGTTGCGCCAAGCTCAATGATTTCAGGAGTGACTTTGACTTGTAGTAAAACGTACGGTTCTTGTTGAATGATTTCAGCGTTTTCATAGAAACGTGTGCACCGTAAAATCCCCGTCGAGCGTCGATCCGTTTGCACTAAACGCGAGAGATTAATTTTCTCGTTATTAATTTAAACGAATAGTAAATAAGAGAGGATTTTAAATGTTAAATGCTTCGTTATCGTTTCGTTATTATGTTTTGGTTGTTTGAATTTCGTTAAATCTATACGCAAGATATGCGATGTTTAATAAAAATATTTCTTATTCAAACAAGTCAATTAAACAATCCAACCTGTTACCTAATTAGCTAAGGATGATAATGTCTTTCAATTTATAACCGTTAATTGAGGTGGCGCTGAATCAAGAAAGGACTTATGATATCTCCCACAAGCAGCCAAATATTTTGTTTTTAAAATAAAAACAACAGACAAAGACAATTCACAAAATACCTATTGAGGTATGAGCTTGCACTAACAGATTTGCTTTAAGTTTAAATATATAATATATTAATAATATAAGGAGAAAGAGACAGAGAATTCATACCTATTTGGAGGAATCTTTTAAAAAATAGCAATTAAAATTAAATCTATACTGTCTAATAATAAAAAAAATGTCTGCAGTTGGGAGTAAATTGTAAATTACTTGTGTTGCTCTATTTATAACTAACTAATAAAAAAATAATAATAAAAAAAACTGCTCCGCGATTTCGCTCATTGTAAGGTTCAGCTCGGCAAGTGCCTACTGTTCAAAAATAGCAACAATCTGATTCGTATGTGTTGCCACCGGCATAGTAACGGATTTTTTTTAAAATTTGGAATGCTAACAGATGTTCGAATTTCAAAATAATTTTAATCAAAATAAATGTAGTCTATGCTACTGCTTTAGTGATACATCGATCCTTGAAATAAATTTAAGAATAGTTTCATTATTTTCAGAGATTATCTCTCGTTAAATTAAATAAAGAAACACTAGACTACACAATTTGTAACTAATAAACTAATATTTATTTATTATGAAATACAATTATGTTTAGAAAATTAATAAATTAATATTGAAAATAGTAAATGCTAACTGAAACCAATTAAGAAGATTTTATATAGGTACTAAATTCTCATGTCAGTGTTTGTAAAAAAACTCCTCCGAAACGGTTTCACCAATTTGTATGAATTTTTTTATGTATTTTTTTTCCCCCAAAAAATTTTTTTTTCGCAAAACAACGTTTGCGGTGTCAGCTAGTAATATTATAATTTGCAGAAAAAAATCCTTGCGAAGCCGGGGCCGACCCGCTAGTTATATGTTTTTGGTATTCAATTTAATTATTTATTTAATATGTTATAATTATCTAATTAAGAAAAAATAATTCAGTCTCAAAAGCTTGTGGGTGTCGAAAACGAAAGCTCGATAGGTGAATATACTGTCCAAGAGGTCGCGACGAGGTAACTGGGATCACATTGAACCAATGAGACAATGCCTTGCGTCGAAGGGCGAAGGTACGACCTCTGAGTTTTTAGCCCTTCGCACAAACTCATACTCGGACCGAAATTCATATATAGATCTAAGCTAACGTTAGGTATTTTAATTTTTAATTTTCTTTTAATGGCTTTTGTTTTTTGAGGAATATTTCTACTTTCTATGTGAAAATATACATCTATACTACGAATATACATTAGTAGAGTAGGTATAGGTTATAATAAGGCTGTTTTGTTTGTTTTTTATGCTTTCATTTCACGCCTTAACTAGCACTAGCAAAAAAGACAAAATAGTTTTAAATTTCTATATAAGTGATCCAGTTATAGCTACTACATTAATTTGTATTAAGTATATGAACAAGGTGCGGTTTTCCTCATTAGGTTCCAAGAACCGTAACGACAGAACCTCGAGAACACTCGCATTTTGATTCAGCCAAACATTTAATTAGTTTTGTGCCTAATTACAACTGCAAAAAACTTAAAATCCAATGACATGTTTCTAGCATCCCTATTTAGGTTGAAGTTATGGCTAATTATATTTGTTACTTCAATTAGTTATCTGTTTCTGCATTGTTATCTGTTTGAATGTTTATTATATTAGCACGTCCAAAAAAATCGTTCATCCTTTAGCTATCGAGTGGTGTAATTTTATTTTGGATGTACATGATAGATACTAGCATAGAGTACCTAAATAGTACCTACTTACTGGAAGTACTATTTACTCTATGATACTAGCTACCTACAGCTTCAAACTGTATCTATCTCAAGATTTTGTTAAGAAGTAAATTTAATGAAGGAATAGGAAAATAGGCTCTGGCATCCCTTACTCACTCATTGAAACAAAACAGCACACCTGCTGAGAAAAATTTGAAAAATTGGCAAGAAAATAGCATACGTAGGTACGAAACCGATTGGAGGTCGCTAAGTGTTAAATAATTTCACAACCAGTGTCACTTTAATTCTAAATTCAATTCTGATTCACTCTTCTTACGTAAGAAATTACTTACCAATATATCACAATACAAATGAACGATAAGTAGATAAAATTCACGTCAGCCATTGGACCTTGAGTTCTAGGGTTCATTTAACTCTGCATTATCACATTGTGACGTCACGCGCAAATACATTTGCGTCTCTAATGGGTGGGGAGATGAATTACCGAGTGTGTCATTATTGAGTAAAGTATTGGAAGGTTATCTATAACCAACCTTATTGCAAGTAATTTCAAGTTCAAAATTGACTGTCGGCGATTAATATAGTTTACCTAATAGTAATCATAAGATACGATATGTTAATGTTAACCGCTTTGTTTACGGTTTAAATAAAAAGTCTCAAAGCTATTTTGCATATTGTAGGTATCCGTGGCAATAAAAATGCATATCCAGGTCTTGGATTCCTCTATCCCACAGCCGGATAGGCTTATTTATAAATAATCCTACTTATTTATAAGTATGTAGTCTAATAGACCTTAGTTTATCTACTAGACCTGAGTTTGAAATTGTCCATGACTTCAGGAAGACACTTCGGCCAGCTATGTTGTCAGTTGGTAGGTATACGTCTCTCTCCAGAACATTTCAACATGTGATCAGAAATTATTATTTGAATAGTTAAAAGCAGATATCACAAATTATTTTGTTAAATTTTAATGTTTCTACATTAAAAAACAATTCTGATTTTTCAAGCTACATCTTTGTGCAACAGTGGCGCCTCTGGTGAAAAAAATAGTTTGTCAGTTCCATGTTAAGTTTTAAAAATAAAACAATAAAATATATAAAAGTAATTAATTTATCTTTATTACCATAACCATAATATTAAAAATAACGAAATTTAACATTTACATTTATTTTGTACAATCACGTCTTGCTGTAGAAAAACAAAAAATGTTTGATTTCCATATACAATTCAATATCATTTCATTGTTAAATTATTGATTTCAAATCATCTCTGTTATGTAATAATAATGTACATGGATAAATGAATAATGAAAATAGTAAAATAAATTAAAGTGATAATATTATGGACGCTTTTATAATTATGGACGTTAGCGATATATCGTTGTCGTCGACGGTTTTCTTTACCGCCACGATCCGAGGGGAAGCGAGTTTGTATGAATTTATATGAAAACGATTTTATAATTCTGTAGACGGTAACGACATGTCGTGACGACAGTTAATCGTGTCGTTACCGTTGCACGCTACGATCCCCGTAAGCTATCGGCCGGTAAACTGAGTATGTGTTTTATGTCTATGTCGTCGGCACATCGTAGAATCGGGCACATCATGATATTCCTGGGTAGATCATATTTCTGTTAAAACTGAGAGGGTCGCCTCACTCCGCTCCACTTAGCTCGGCTCCCCAAATTTATTTCCATGTAAACCTAACACGCTCCTCCTCGCTTTGCTTCGCTCCGCTCCTCGTCGCATCTATTTTTGACTTTTGGTGAAAGATTTTTGATTTCATACTTTACGATCTGCCCACGACATCTACAAGGCGAAGTGTGTGTGTGCGTGTGTCGCTGGCGTACGCCGTCGTTTTAATTCTTCCGAGATATGTACAAGAATATATTCAAGTGTCAATTGATAATCTAAAATGATTAAAAAATAATGTGGATCTTCCTTTAATTTATTGAATAATGTGTATTACGTGCATACTCGTACTAAATTGTAACTATAATAAATAATAATATATAATATAATAATTGTAACTTTAATAAAGGATCCTGCTAATATGTTCTAATTATTTGTCTTTTCTTTCGTCTTAAATACAATAATTACAAAAGCGACAATCTTGAGTCCATGATAACAAACGACGCACTTTGCATTGCGCATGTGCCAACGACAAAAACACATCGTGTCGTTCACAGCGGCGACACGGTATTATAAAAGTGTCCACGTTATCGTGGGAGTTAACGATATTGCCGTTTGCCGTTACGGTGATGTCGTTACTGTCCATACTAATTATAAAAGCGCCCTGAGTTGACAAATTTAGATTTATTCAATTATTATTTGAATTTTAAATATAGAAGCATTATTATTACCTACTGATACTCGATGCTATAACATTTTCAGAGAATAAAGGCTTATTTTATTTTATTTAATGTCTAATACACATACATTAGAATTGTCTAATATAGACAAACACACAAGACAGTCGGGCCTATATAACATTATTATTATTTATTATTCATGTCATTTATTAATGACAAAGCATTAAATATTTTAAGTCGAACATAGATTTGGCCATAATGCTTTAAAAGCTCGAGATCTCATGAACGACAAGTTTTAGCGTAGTGATTTTAATAAAAAATAAATCTATTTTGAGGCGACTGAACCGTATTAAAACATATAAGTATATAAGTAAAATGAAACCAAGATAAGATAAAAATAAAAGATAAAAAAAGATAATGTAATAATTACGTGTCACGTTGTTTGAGGCCAATGAACTCCTAAACTACTGAACCGATTTTGATAAAACTTCGTAACTAAAAGATTAGCTAGTATTTATGTTTCAGTATTATAATAAAAAAAAAAATGTTATCGTTTATGTATGGTATATGTACATATATGTAAACGTTCGAACACGTATAGTTCGATCAATCGACCAAAAATAAAACAAGAAAGTAATAAAATAATAAAGAAATAGAAATGAAAGAAAGAAAACTAAAAAGATAAAAAAGATCAATCGAAATTAAAGGAATTTCTTAGTAAGCGAGGATTCTTATTTGTTCTTAATAAATCGGGAAGAGAATCTTGTTGATATTTTGTGTGACAAAAGCACATTATACTTCTTATAGGACCCCAACAGCCCAACACCATTTAACTAAAGAACATTCCCCGAATATTCTGATAATTTAAATTATCTACCTACATATTATATCTTCATGATATACCTACTTTAGAATTCATTCGTATTACCTACATGATTTCAAAATATACAAATCCATTTTCAGTTACTTACTTATCAGAGATTACAAATTAAGATCAACTTAAAAATTGTCATGTTATTTTTTTTTTATTAGAGAAGGGTTTGCTCTTGGCCAACAACCAACTGTGTGGCAAGGATGAGGCCTAGGATGGAGCGAGCTCACCCAGAAGATGACTATTCACTCCAACTTGGAAAATATTTGGGTTATATTATATGAACTCGGAAATACAGACGCCGTCAGTGCCGACAGGCCAATACGATTACCGTCCATGCGCCTTTATCTTCACTTCAGTGATCGTTTTCGTGTCACGCCGACGAGTACAATTGGCCTGTCAGCGCTGACGGTCTGCGCGTCACGAAAACCAGCGTCTCGCACTGACAGCTACGCGCCGAGGCCTCGCGCTGACGATGAGCGTGACACGAAAACAAGCGTTTCGCGCTGACAGCTACGCGCCGAGGCCTCGCGCTGACGATCAGCGTGACACGATAACTAGCGTCTCGCGCTGACAGCTACGCGCCGATGCCTGGCGCTGACGATCAGCGCGACACGAAAACCGCGAAAAAGAGGGATTTCGACAAGATGAGGATGGTAAATCAGCCGTATGTCTGAATGTCCGATGAAAGAGAGGGGAAGGCGGAGTGACCTCATGCGGCTCCTGAGCACATCACTCTCCGAAGTACATCTTATAAAAGACATAATAGACTGGCAATTGTCAATAATTCCTTCAACTTTTATTCAATTTATTTACAGTTACATTAATTACAGACTAATTTTGATATCTATAAGAGAGTCTCTAAAACTAAACTAGGGATGTAACGAGTCCGATTCGGAAATCGATATCGGCATCGCCGATTTTTAATACAATCGATATCAAACTTTGTTTTCTTAAAAAAATCTACCAAAAGATAATTTTATTAACATACTTTATGTATCGATTTATTTTATTACTTCATATATTGATAATTACTTTCCTAATTACTATTTACCACTTTGATTGCTTGTTAATATTTGATATACCTAATAAATGATAATTAACTTTTATTCATAATAAGTACATTATTTATTTGATTTATTATCTACTATTTGACTTATAATCGCCGATTATTTACTACAAAAATCTGTATCGTATCGGCAAAATTATCTTTCGTTACCTTCCCAATAAAAACCGACAACATTCGACCAACACATTGACGAACTGCTGTATTGATTTAATTAAATCTTATAAGTATAGTAAATATAAATTATTATGCACTTATTTACAGTTAGAAATACTTAGTAGTAATCACAACTTCATTTTATTATTATTACATTATAAACACTTCGAATAAACTACAACCGGCAGACACAATCGTACTTTGAGCCTAAGGGTCAGTTCACACCGAAACGCGAATTGCGTACCTAATAACACGATAAGGTACGCAATTTTTTATGATTTCCTCCAGGGGTTACGCCACCCCTACAGGCTGTATATTGGCATTTATTCATAATTTATTTTATTCATTTACATGGGTGAGACGCCGATTGAAGTCGTCCCGAAACTCAAGATATTAGGCCTAATAATTGACAAAAATGGGTGGTACCTACTTGTTTAATAATTTTACTTAATAATGACATTTTTTTTATTTTCGGCACGTATCTTCACGTAGGGTCAAGTTTTGGTGTGAACTTATCCAACCGTGACAAAGAAAAGCTCTGAGGCAAGAATTATTGTTTTTACACTTGAATGGACTCTTACTGAATATAGTTCTATACTTACCTTATTACTTACTTACCTTATTAGACGCTGTCTCACATATTCTTAGAACAATTACTATCACTTAATTTTAATACAAATATTTTTATACAGAAAAAAAAAATACGTTACCTACCCAAAATCAAGATTATGACTAAATAACTCAACAAAAAAGTTTCTAGACTAAACTTTCTAGGAAAAGTAAAAGACAAGAAGTAAGAAAATAAAAAGTGGGTACAAAGTCACGTTTGTTATCTAATAAAAATTAAACCAGTTTAATCTGCACATAACTGCTCCAGATACCAAAACTAATCTAACCTTTATTTTATATGTAGACCAGCTGATCACAATGCAGCCTTCTAATCTAGCTTTAAACCTAGATTCTAACTATATTTACAGCCTAAAAATTACTCCAAAACGATCGTCAAATTCATTTAAATTCATTAAAATAATTTTGTGCTTTCCTATAATATTTCAAATAAATAAATAAATTTAAACATTACAAAATTTAAAAAATACATTATTCACAATTTCATAAACACATATGTCATTTCATAAAATATCACTTAGAAAATCTAAGGAGTAAAAATTCTTTTAAACGTTACTACGAAATTTTAAAATATTATTCACAATTTCTTAAATATATTCACAAATAAATAATTTCATAAATACATTCATTAAAATTATAATTTCATAAAATCTTACTTAGAAAAACTAAGAATTCAAATTCATTTGACCATTGCTAAGAAATTTTAAAATACATTATTCACAATTTCATACATACAATCATTCATTAAAATCATAATTTCATAAATACATTATGTACAATTTCATACATACATACATTTATTCATTAAAATTATAATTTCATAAAATATTACTTAGAAAAACTAAGGAGTAAAATTTATTTCAACATCATTGAGCAAACAATAAATAGGACTTATAATACTTATTTACAATATAAAAAGTTTCTTCACTGCACTGATTGTTAAAATTGTAAAAAAAAAAAAAACGCCTTACACAACGCTCTTAACTAATGATAAATATATTATATAATATATTTTAATACGATTTAATTTTTTGTGTAATGTCAATATCATTTAACTAATTTCATTAGTAGATGCACATTTTAAACTTTTGGGACTTGATTGAACTATGGTACACTCTCGGGCGAATATTCTTCGCTATGTCTATCCCGAGATGTGTGTGTGCATGTATACTCTCGCTAATAAGACTGTATACGCTCTATAGCGTATACATAACAAGAGCTACAATGACCATGTACATATTCTCGCATTCGGAATATGATCTTGGCGAGTGTACAGCCGCCGTTAGAGTTAACCAGTCTATACAATAGGGAATCGTTTGCATTGAACGATTAGTATAGGCCCCTCGCGCGATGTAGCCGCTAGAGCGCCCTTGCCGCGGAGCTGTTGGGGCGGCTCGGGGCCGTGCGTCAGCGGGGCGGAGCTGTGCCGGGCGGACTCCATCGCAGGCAAGCGGCGTCAACGCAGCGCGCGCGCTCCGCTCGACGCGACACCTCTTCCAGCACGTCCTGAGAGCAACACAACGTCTCAACACTCAACTTTAAGATACAGGAGCTTCTAACACTTTTACCTTCGAACTAAACGAAACTATCGGATATCCAATTCCGATGTAAAAGTTACAAATAATTTCAAATAGGGGCGGAGTCTAAATGAGACATGTTATGAGAGGATTTCTAAAAAGAATAAGTAATAAAAATATATATATATTTTACCAATAAAATGGCAATTTTAAGCTAATAAGTATATAATAATTCATATTAAATTTTTTTAGGCTAATACATAAAGATACCCTCACCGGGAGCATTCGTCTATAATGTCACCCTTCAGATTCGATTTTGAGCATTTAGTTTAGTTGAATCCACAATGATCGCCGTTGAAATAACAGTAAGTTCTTTAATCCCATGGGCAATTCTCCTGGGTGTAGTAGATTCAAAGATTTATTTCGCATATTAGTATACAAATTGCTATTATTAAATACTTCTCCATCAATTCGTATTCAAAATATTACATATTGTATCATTTCAGGTTACATATTGCACACTCATACTGATGTAATGCTCGAATCTGTATCGTTACATTATAGGCGAATGCTCACGGTGAGGGAGCACCTTAATGTTTGCTGACACTCACCTGTTTCTTTAACACAATATGCTTCCCCTTCCAATATTTCATCAGACCCCTCTCCTGTAGAGTGGAGACTATGTCCGAGGACGCTATGGCGAGGTCCTTGCTGAGATCCCGGATGCACAGAGAAGAGCCGTGTGCGGAACAAAGCCTTCGGAGCAGTGCCTCCTTCCAGTACGACCGGTACGATATTAGGCCGAGGTCGGAAAGCGGGGTCTCTGGAGAGCCCACTTTGCCTTCCACTTTTGTTAGAAGGTAACCTGATTGGGAAAAATATTTCACATGATTTATTATTATATTACCATCCAGGAAAAAATGCAATTTTTAAAAATACTCAACAATTACTCAATTTTCTCAACTCAACAATTTTAATGCGATGCAATAAAATAACTGATCGGTAATTTTCGATAAGTAGTGGCAGGGCCCACTGCGGCAACAGTGAATATTGCTTGTTTTATAGACGACGGTGGCCACCTACCATCAAGTGGACAGTCAGAATGTCTGTCAACCTAAACGTAAAATATATATATATAATAAGATGATAATTACTATATAGTAAATTATGTGCTCAGTTATTTTAGATACAAATTTATAATACTGCGAAATGTGTGAAAATTTTGACACGACTTGACTTCATCGGTAGTAGATAGATGAATATTCAGAGAAATATCTAGACTACTTTTAAACCTCTCTAACTAAACACTGAATGACAGTGCTTTAACGAACTCGAGTTATCATTGTAAGGGCCGGTTCCTATATCCCAACAACGAATCATTTTTGCCTACAAACGGTACTTATAGCCACGAGTCGTAAGGGTGACGCGTTCCTATATTCATCTACTTGTAGAAAACTTGTGGAACGCTATGTTACAATCCGTTGAAAACGAGTAGTTATTGTAAGCAGTGACGAATGGTAGATTATAGGAACCCGCTGTTAGTGTAAAATTTAATTTTTAACGATTCAAAACTCAAAACACGACGACATGTTCTATTCACCATTGACGAAAACATCATTTATTACACGTCTGACATACAATTAACTCGGCCCGTACAAATTCCTAGCATATACAATTCGTCGGTTACGTCTCACGACTTTGCCCCCCCTCTCCCCCCTTCGCACGAATAAACCCCCCCTCCACCGCGGCGCTACGCCTCCGCCGCCCCCCAGGTGGGGGTGAGTCTAGACGCCAGACCGATCTATACTGCAGTGCATCGATCCGGGTCGGGTCGACGGCCGCTAGCGTCGCGACGCCCCCACACACTATGGGGGCCAAACAAACCACTCGTTAAGGTCCAAACTTGACCAGGTGGTCGTCGTAAGTGTTGGCAAGTAATTGATGTCAATTTTTTTTTTCTCGCACTTAACTCTAACCCCGCGGGGTTGGGTTAGGTCAGTTCGCAGCACGGATCGCTACCCTCTAGGCCTCAGATACTACCTAATTCCGTATTAGGAAATCGCGTGTCACAACGATGTCGTGTGGCGTTTATTTTTACTCTGGCAACCCGTAAGAATAATTTTACGCGTGTGGGAAATCTATATATAGATCAACACAAACGCGAAATATCTCTCACTCATTAATTAGGTATTCGTTTAATCTCGAAAACTAATATATCTCAAAAAGAACGTGAACCATTAAAAATGTAATTTTAAAACAGTTTGAGTAATAATAGGCGATTGTTAGTAATAATTTTTGGAAATATAAAATTTTAACAGGGGCTGATCAATCCCCATTGATCAATATTAATATTAGAATTAAATAAAAAAACGCAATTAGGGCCCTTCAATATTTATATTAAAATTAAATAAAAAAACGCAATTACTGTGTCGGAAGCAAAACGGAGGGCACGGAATTGTTGCTATTTCCAGACAGTAGGTACCTACCTACTTAGTGAACACTATCAAAAATCTCTTTGAGCGGGCGGGGCTGCAGATAACTGTTAGTCTCATAATATATGTGCCACATAATATTATATTGTTACAGTTATTTATTTTAAGGCACTAACAGGTTTAGAAACAAAGACATTTTGTACACAAGTAATAAATACAATGAATTTTCATTAATTATCCGCGTTGAAAGCCAATCTTAATTTGGATAAGGTCTTGTAACAGAATACCTACTCGTTAAACAAGAGAAAATTTAAATAAACAACGCTCAAACAGACTCTACTCGTTAAGAAATTGAAAAGCGTACTGAAAATACACACGAAAAATTTTCTTTTGCAACTAACGAATTTAAATAATAAATTTTTGCGATACAGTTTTTGCAAATTGCCAATTTAATCTAGATAATGTGGTGTAAATAACTTTAACAGTGACTTTAAAGAATTATTGAGTAGACAATTAATAATATTGGTAATACATACTCGTTACTTTTGAGTTCTAGATAAATAAAAATGGAATATTATTAAGAGCTGAGTTGTAAAGAGTGTAGTGTATGATAATATTACTGATAACTATTTAAGGCTTCTGATTATTGTTTTCCTATTTTAAAGAATCTGTGTAATCGCTTCGAGCATTAATTTATAGTCATTTTAATATAATTAAAAAATGATAATTGTAATGGCATAAAGGTTATCTTTTAGTCGCGAAAAATCGTTTTTGGCAACTTTTTTGATGTTTTTTTTTTAATAGCATTGCATTCGATTGAATTATAGTGCCTATTAAAGTCCTAAATGAATAAATGAATAATTTAAACTAACGACAATCCCTTTGGTCGAGTGGTTAAGGTGCTTGCTTTAGCTTTAGCCCTACGTGTCCGGGGCTCGATTCCCGGCAGGGCCAATTTTGGTAATGAACTTTCTAAAGTTGTCTTTTGACTAGATCTGGTGAGCGTGGCGCACTGCGTTTCGCGGTAATTTGGTTAACCAGTCTGGCGGCGGTAACCAACTGATTACTGAAAACTGACTGGAAATAACAATGTGTGCTATTGTGTTTCGTTGAGAGAGTAAGTATGCCAGAGCTCATTTCTCAATCCCTTATCCGGCAGCACACTGGCAGCGTTTATGGCGACAGTAGCCACCTAACACGGAATAATGGACAGTCAGGATGTCTGACGACCTTTACATTAAAAAAAAAGAACAGATCGGATATAAAGTGTTTATATACTCACTGAAGTCAATGAGCAGCCTTCCGTATCCCTGCCTCTGGTACGGCGGAAGAGTCAGTATGCAAGACACGTTGTAATTCAAGAAGGAATTTTTCTCCTGCACAAAATAAAATATAGGTAAAACAATATCTCACACAATACCAATTTAAAGTTATAAATATCCTTAACGTTTAAGTTCGGTGGCGAAATAAGTTGATAATTATGTTATTGTGTAGTGTGATAGTAGAAATTTAACATAGTAGGTACACAGTGTAAAAGTATTTAAGTATGCCCAATAGTTTTTTAGAGGAATATCAAATTAACTCCCTTCCGTGTGTCTAGTGTTCATCTATACACTAAACGAGTACCTAAGTAACCTATAATACACAATGACCTAAATATACATATATTATCTTATCCCTAGATGTTTATCCTAATTTAAAAATAAAACCCTCTATCTATATATTATAGTATATGTAAAGGCTGAATGGTAAAACCACATAAAGTTGATATTCCAAACAATTACATATCCGAACTTTATTATGTAAAATAAAATAATATTCAATAATTATTTATTATTGAACTTTAGCTAAGTTCAGTAGCAATTCCTGCATTCGAGAGCTATACAATGAGGTATATTATGTCAAAAGAAATCTGCAGCGGACAATCTGCGAAGATAAAGTGCAGTGGCGTAGACATTAGCGTTCAGATTCGCAGTTTTACTTGTTCGGCATAGGGTACACATATAAAAATAGTCGCAGGGCGCATCCCGGAGCGAGACGGCTGCATCACAGTATCGGCTAAACGAAGTAGTGCGTCTCGAGAATAGATGAATAAAATCCCGTTAGAGACGAGAGGAAAACAGAGGAGAGGTCTCGAGAGGAGAGAATACCACGTTTGTTTTTGTAAAATAAAATTGAAAAAGTTATAAGGAGACAGGTCTTTTTTTAAATCAAGGCAGCTTCGCTTGTGTGGTTATATTGCCGAAGGTGGACCACGCTTACTTAGTAAATGCCCATTAACCCTAGTTTTGAAGACCCCGAGGTTGTAGTTTTGAAGAAACACAGACGCATGCAATGAGTTCCACTACCTAGCAGTTCGGAGAAGGAAGGTAAACTATGCAATTTTCACTAATGGAAAGAGCGTTACACGAATAACGTCTTTACAGAAAAAAATACAATATAACTCTACAAACAGAAAAAAACTTCTTCTTTTCTTGATGTCATTTTATAGCGGAGGTTGGCTCTATCATTATACGTTGTCAAGCCGTACATTGTCTGCCCTGCCCGACTTGCTCTATCCTGTATTTTTCATGCATTTTTAACTGAAGCAGATCATACTTCTGCATGATATACCCATACAAATACATACAGCATTGACTTCGATAAAAAGTAATATTTAAAAAAAAATATTCACAAATATTTTTTTAATTACCTCCTTATGAATTATACCTATAGAAAGTAAAATTTATTACATAAAAGCACGGAGTGTGCTTACTGCATTGCACGCGTATACTGTGCATTAGGGCCATTGAACTCGTCTGCAACACAAATCTGATTCGGCGACGCCACCATCGGTAAACACCTACAGGGCTATACATCACATTGCTACTCAATTTATACAGAAAACTTACGCTTTGACTGACCGAACGTGGGATCTATCTTCTAAGCACAGCGAACTCTTTATCGATATTTTCTTTCCATTGCAATTTATACAAACAATACTGAAAGTCACTGAAAGCTCTTTCATGATATCTATGCATTTTTTTTGTAAAAATTACAAAAAAAGTACAGCAAATTATAACAAATGAGTTCCCAACCTAATCTACTCAATCATCAGTCGCAATTGCAGTCGCAGTCGCACTAGAACATAGATCGTATTGTGACCTTGAAAAAAGGTATTGCTAATCTTGAACTGCTGAAATCAGTAATGATGCACCATGGAAAGTTCTCTATTGCTTTAAATACTAGATAGATACATTTTATACGATAGATAAGGCAGTGAACTGAAAAAAGTGTACATAGCAAATTTTAGTTTGACAACAACGACCAATTGTAATTTAAAATTATATTATTTAGTATAATAAAAAAATCAACAGTCCCACCCTCCCATTAATCCGGCTTGTGCCCCCGAGTGACAATTTTACAAATGTAAACACACCACCGGAGACGTCTAGACGTTGCACTCACACACACACACTTTCCACATTACAAATCACGTGATGAGATTGTTGTCTGGGTGGGGAAATCCTTAACGTTAAGATTTAACAATAGTTTAAGACGAGACTTTCCGATCCGATATTCTGATAATCGCGATTGATAAAAAAATAAATTTAATGCAATATTTTTCTTATTTTCTCGTAACACAAAATTAGATACTAGTATTATAAATACCAAAGTTTGTCACGAGGGATATATGAATGTCTGTTATTCGCAATTTGATAAGATATGTCTTATATATAACATTGTTATAGACATCCTTATATATATATTACGTGTAACGTTGTTTGAGACTAATGAACTCCTAAACTACTGAACCGATTTTGATAAAACTATGTGTAATATGGTCCAACTTAAAATATAAGCTAGTTTTTATTTTGAATCCGGGCGAAGCCGCGAGCGTGTAGCTAGTTATATAATATTAGTTATGTTTTGCAAGTGCTGACGACGTGTGTTATTAATAAAACAGTGTTATACCTCATGTATAAAACATTTGTGAGTGAGCACGTTGTCACGTGTATAGTTGTTATGCAACAGAGACGTTTGTAAACATTTTAGGTAACATAATTATATTGTATTAATGTTATTTTATGTTGTTACATTAAATATTGTGGACGTGTTATAAAATAGAGTTATATCTCATGTATAAAACATTTGCGAGTGAGTCACGTTGTTACGTGTATTCGTTATGCGACCGAGACTTTTGTAAACATGTTAGGTAACAGTATTGTTATTTTATGTTATGTTAAATATTGTTTACGTGGTATAAAACAGAGTTATATAAACACTAGCAACTCGCTGCCAGCTTCGCCCGGTGAGCAATTCTTCATGTTCACAAACGTTCCTCGTTTGTCCCTCTTTCCATTACTGAAAACACGAATCTTCCTCGGCTGTTTTTGCGTTATTGAGGAACAAACATCCAAACATACAAACTTTCGCAATTTATATATTTACTTTTAATATTGTATATTAAAGAGAAATTAAGGAACACGGCGGACAAAGGTTTCGATGCAATATAACATTATTACGGACTGGCTTAAGGGCACCCCCAGACGTACAAGTGGGCACTTGTCTATATCATGTGAACGAATCGCAGACATCAGTCTGTCGGCGAAGTTGGTTCGTCTGATGGTTGAATTAAGTTAATTTGGCGTAGCGTACCAATAGTACAGTGAATATAGTCGTTTTTTTTGGTCAACTTTGCACTATCCTTTTTTTTTTTTTTTTTGACGGGGAGTAATCCGCTTACAGATTCCCTACCGCTGGCTAGACGGAAGGGATATGTGGGGGTCGCCCAGCACCTGATCATAGCGGCACTGGGAATACCCACTAAAACTCCCCGGTGCCTCTTTGCCCTGTGAGCGGAGTGGACCGGGTTCTGCCAAGGCACCAACTCCGATCCACCCCAGGGCAGCCTAGCCATTGCTGGCTAGACGCCAACGGAGGATTGCCCGGAGACACCCAGGCAATCCCCAGACGGTGGGACCTTGTGCAGGCACACACAGTTATTGTCTCCACCACCCAGCGCCACCTCCAGCTCCCGGCGCTGGGGACTTCAGGCCGGGCACACTTGGAGTGTGTGCTCGGCCGTGTCGTCAGGGTCGCCGCAGTGATGGCACCGCGGCGACTCCTCCCTTTTTATACGGTGCAGATAATGACCAAAGCACCCGTGTCCGGTCATTATCTGCACCATATGGAAAGTGAGGCCACCTCGTCGGCGCCTCACCCATTCCTCCAGCACCGGACGAACCGCGAGGATCGTCCGGTGACCAGCGGTGGGGTTGAGGAGTGCCTCACCCCAATCATCCATGGCCCTCTCTTGTGCCTCTGCACGGACCCGCTGCACGTCCTCGGCAGCGGGTCTTTCTCCAAGGGCCCTTTCGGCGACCCGATGCCGATGCACCTGAGACAGAACCAGGGCATCGACATCCCACGGTAGCGTGCCCGCCAGCACGCAGGCGGCCCCGTGGCTGACCGTGCGGTAAGCCCGCATGGCCCGGATCGCCATGACCCTTTGAAGCCTCCTCAGGAGAGCCCGGGTGCGGGGAGTGAGACAATCCGCCCAAACCGGGGCTCCGTAAAGTGCCATCGACCTTACCACCCCGTGGTAAAGTCGACGTCACGCCGAATTTGGGCCTCCCAGGTTCGGGAGGAGCCATCCGAGTGCGGCTGCGGCTGCAGTCAGCCGTGGAGCGAGGAGCTTGAAGTGCTCCTCGAAACCATCGGGGATCCAGTGTTAGGCCGAGATACTTGATGTGCATCCCGACCGGAATCCGGACCCCCTCCACTCGGACATGGAGCCCCGGAGGGATCCTGCGGCGTGGGGGATGGAAGCCCATGGCCCTAGTTTTATCTAGGGCCACCTCCAATCCTAGCAGGTGGATGCGCCGGACGACCAAAGAGGTGCCGACCGACGCTAACCGCACTGCGTCCTCCCACGTCTGCGCTCTCGCCGCGACAAGAGTGTCATCGGCGAAGCAGACAACCTCCATCTTGGGAAGGAGGTTGCCTCGCAGGACCCAGTTGTACCCCAGGTTCCACAATAACGGGCCGAGGACGGCCCCCTGGGGTACACCAGTCGCCATTGGGCGTCGACGGACACATCCGTCTGCGCCCTCGTACAACACTACCCGATCAGAAAGGTAGTCGAAGACGAGGGCGCGGAGGTAGGGCGGCACCCTGTGGAATTTAAGTGCCGCCCTTATGGATTCATGAGGGAGGCTGTTGAAAGCGTTGCGGATGTCGAGCGACACCGCAACAACAGCTTCCCCGCTGCCGGTGGCCTCCTCAGTCCACCGCTTGAGGAGGCCCACTGCGTCCATTGTAGACCGACCGGTTCGGAAGCCGAACTGGTGCTCATCCAAGTTCGGCCCCTCAGTCTCTAGGTGCTCGACTATCCTGCGGGCTATGATTCTTTCCATAGCCTTGCCGGAGTCGTCGAGCAGGACCACCGGTCGGTACCCCGCCGGCGAGTCGGCAGGGCGGCCCTCCTTGCGGAGAAGGCAGAGTCGCCCCACCTTCCACCTTGCCGGAAATTTGCTCCGGGCGATACACGCATCGAGTACCGCCCGGAACCTCTCTCCAAAGGCCCCAGCGCTATCGCCAGGGCCTTGGCCGGGACCCCATCTGGTCCCGGGGCCGTCTTCTTCCTCCCGTACCGCTCCCTCACCGCCTCAAACTCTACGTCAGAGACGGGAGGGCCCTGTAGCGCAGCCTCCGGCAGTGGTTCCGGAAGCTCCATAGATGGTGGCTCGAATGGGCCGGGGGTCGGGAAAAGAGACCCCACAACATTTTCGAGCAGCGTCGGTTCGAGGTTGGCTGTGGAGGGGGAACTTGATGCAAACTTTCCCCTCACAGCCCTATACGGACGACCCCAGAGGTCAGCGTCCAGGAGGGCCAGGAAGCGCTCATGTGCTTCTTCCTTGGCCCTGCAGATACCTTTCTGCAGGGCCTTGTGAGCCTCCCTGTATGCCTGACGAAGGAGGACCTCTTCGTCAGGCGTCCTCCTGGAGCGTCTTCTCCGGCATCGGAGGAGAGCACGCCTCGCAGCCAAGCACGTGGTGCGCAGGGTGGCAATTTCCTGCGCCCACCAGTACACCCTCTTCCATCGGGGAGGAGGGCGCCACAGCGGCATGGCGGCATTGCAGACGGCCCGAAGGTCGTCCGCAAAGTGGTCAGCCATGCCGTCAGGATCCCCTGCGAGGTGAGGGGGGAGAGACGACCACTCCCTCACCATCGCTGCCTCCTCCGCCACTTCCGGGCGGAGCTTGGCGAGTGCCCACCTTTTTTTTTTTTTTTTAACGTGAGGAAATCAGCGATCCTGATTCCTGCCAGCAATGGGGCGCTGGCAGGATATGCGGGATTTCTACCCGCTAAAACCCCACGGTGTTCCTTATCCACGCACGCACATGGGACGGGAGAGAGGTGTCAGCGCGAGCATTTCGTCCTGCTCTCCCGTCAGCGTTCGCCCGATCGGGCGCCTCCGTTCTTGTTCATCGGTAGGGAGGGGATGGTAGGCTCCCCCCCCCTTCCCGCGGAAACCTGGTGTGGGAGGACGTGCCGGAACACGAACACGTCCTTCACCGGTGCCGGGTTAACGGTGGTAGGTGAACGGATCCCCATATCCGCTCACCCTCCGGCCGATCACGGGGGCGCTTGGAGTCGGCCGTACAGCCTCCTCCGCCTCCCGGTTCGTTTTCGACGGATGTCGTCAGCGAGGGCGGCATTCTCCCTCGCTCGCTCCGCCGCCTCCTTCAGCGAGAGGACGTTCTCGCTGAAGGAGATCATGGCCTGCCAGGCCTCTTCGGCGCCGACCATGGCCAGAACCACGGCCGGCAGCGAGAGGTCTCCTCCTGCAACGGACGTTAGGTTGCCCCGTTGCTGGTCCCATGCCGGGCATTCTGCCAGCGTGTGTTGCGCTGTATCCTCCGGGCTACCGCAGTGGTGGCAAGAGGGTGTCGCCTCCCGTCTTGCTATGTTGCACAGGTATCTGCCGAAGCATCCATGCCCCGACAGAATCTGTGCAAGCCTGAATGTTATCACACCTTTCTTGCGCCTGCACCACTGCTCCAGAACCGGCCTGATGGCCCGGACGGTGTGAGCGCCGGCGGTTGGCTCGGCGAGCCTCTCGGCCCACCGCGCCAGTGCGACTCGTTGCGCCGTACGGCGCACTTCCTCCGGCAGGGGACCAGCGACGCCCCGACTGCGAGCTGCCGCTCGACTTTCGTAGACCGAGGACAGAACCTCGGCCTCCAGGTCCCACGGGGGGGTACCCGCCATAACACACGCGGCATCGCACGAAATGGTGCGGTAACCACGTATCACCCTGGTCGCCATCACGCGCTGAGGTCTACGCAGAAGCATGACGTTTCGGCGATTCAGGGCGTCCGCCCACACAGGCGCGCCGTAGAGCGCCATGGAGCGCACCACCCCCGTGAAAAGACGGCGGCAGCCGACACTCGGTCCGCCAAGATTTGGGAGGAGGCTTCCCAACGCCGAGGTGGCCTTAATCAATTTAGGGCTTAGCCGCCGAAAGTGCTCATGGAATCGCCACCTGGAGTCCAAGGTGAGCCCCAGGTAGCGCATGTGCACTCCGACGGCGACGTCCACATTGCCAACTTTGATGTGGGCATGCTGCGGTGGGCCCTTCCGGGGACCATGGAAGAGCATGGCCTCGGATTTTTCGGGTGCCACCCGCAAGCCCAACAATTCAATTCGCTTGGCCACGAGAGCGACGCTCACCGTGGCCAAGCTGGACACATCATTGTAGTCGTCTGCACACGCGACGACCAGCGTATCGTCGGCGTAGCAGACGACGTGTACGTCTGGTGGAAGGGCGCCTCTCAGCGCCCAGTCAAATCCAATGATCCACAGGAGTGGTCCTAGGACCGACCCCTGTGGAACGCCGCAGGACATGGTCCTTTCCAGGACCGTCCCGTCTCGGCGAGGACAGAGGATCTTACGATCTCTCAGGTAGTCTCCGACAATCAGCTGGAGATACGCGGGCAACCGGTGATACCGGAGCCCCTCCGTAATGCAGCTGAAAGGGAGGGTGTTGAAGGCGTTCGAGATGTCTAAAGACACCGCCAATGCCACTCCTCCCCTTCTCACGGCCTCCTGCGCGATGGTCTTAAGGCGCAGGATGGCGTCGATCGTCGATCGACCCGCGCGAAAACCGAACTGATTGTCGGAGAGACCTGGCCCCGCCGAGTTTAAGTGTCCGGTGATGCGGCGGGCAATTATTCTTTCGAATAGCTTGCCCACCTCGTCGAGCAGCACAATTGGCCTGTATCCAGAAGGAGAGTCCGCGGGACGTCCCTCCTTCCTTAACAGGACCAATTTGCCCTCCATCCATATCCTGGGAAAGGATCTCGCACTCAGGGCAGAGTTGAAGACGGCCCGCCAGCGGTCTTCCAACTCGCCCGACGCCAGGACCCAGGCACGACCGGGTATCCCGTCCGGACCGGGGGCAGTACTCTTCCCGCGAAGACGGGCTATGGCCTCCTCGAATTCTCCGCTGGAGATAGGCGGAGCTCCGTCCTCGTCCTCCGTTCCGGCGTTCACTCGACCGCCCATGGGCGGTGGAGTGTGCTCCCCCTGTTCAGGGAACAGTGTGGAGAGCACAACCCGGAGGAACTCTGGGTCCAGTGTTTCGGCCACGGGTGGACCGTGCGAGCCGAGCCTGGCCCTGGCTGCGCGATAAGGGCGGCCCCACGGGTCTCGGTCGAGGGACTCGAGCATTCGCTCGCGAGACCGTGCCTTCGCCTCCCGGATTGCGATGTTGAGCGCTTTCCGGGCCCCTCTATAGGCGTCGTAGAGGCGTGCCTCCAACTCGAGGTCCTTGACCCTGCGCCTGCGGCATCTGGCGTACCTGCGACGGGCAGCTACGCACGCGGCACGAAGATCTGCCACTTCTTCGCACCACCAGTGCACCTGCTTTCGGTGCGGACGTGGCCCGGCTCGCGGCATGGCGGCATCGCACACAGCGGTCATGGCGACGCGCATGCCGAGTGCTTGCTGCTCGACCGGTAAGTCCACGCTGGGCTCTCCCGAGACCCAGTCTTGGACAATCGCCGCCTCGATGAGGAGGTCCTTGTCGAGTTTCGTCAGAGCCCAGCGGGGAAATCGCCGGGTCTGTCCGCCCCGACGACGCAGGGACGGCTCGTCAGTGCGCGGGGAGCCGGTTATATCCATCCGGATGTATCTGTGGTCCGAGAGGGTCTCAACGTCCTCCAGCACGCCCCAATCGCGGACACGATCGGCGATGGCCGGACTAGCGAACGATATGTCCACTATCGAGCCACCGTTATGCCGAACGCAGGTATTAACCGTGCCGCGATTGAGAAGCACTAGCCCTGCGGAGGCTAGAAAATCCACAACGGCGTTGGCGAGTGCCCACCTGGGAAAGGCGACACTCGTTGTAGGATCCCGGCGCTGTGACGCGCTGGAGGCCCGCGTGGAGACCTCGTATCGGACATAAAGGTGGTCCGATAGGGTCTCCACTTCTTCCTCGACCCGCCAGCTCCGGATTTGGGCAGCAAGGGCAGCAGTGGCGAAGGATACGTCCACAATCGATGTACCTTGCCACCATACGCACGTGGGAGAGGTACCACGGTTGAGTACCTGAAGCCCCAGGCCCAACGCCCAGGACTCCAGAATACCCCCCCTCACGTCCGTACTAGGGGACCCCACGCCACGGATTTGGCGTTGAGATCCCCCGCCACCAAGACTGGGAGTGGGGCCGCACGCCTCACCACACCCTCTACCGCAGCCAGGAAGAACTCGAAGTCCGCCCGGCTGCGGTTAGAGGAGAAGTAGGTCGACACGACCACCATTCTCCCCCAGTTCGCTGCCACGAAACCCGAACCTGTCTCCCCGAGAGAAAGGGGAGAAGCCCCACCACCAGCCCTCACTGCAATAGCAGCGGAGTCATCCAGGTCCCCTAGCCAGTTGGCATTATGGGGGACCGCGTATGGCTCCGCCACCACCGCCAGGTGAATCTCCCACTCCGCCATGGACTGGCACAGTAGATCCTGTGCCCCGGCGCAGTGGTTGATGTTCGCATGGAGGATATTTGCAGTGAGCCTACTGGGCATTGGTGGTGTCCATGCGCTCCTCCCTTACAGCACGAGTGGCCCCTGTGCTTGGCTGCGGTTTAGCCGCTGTAAGGCGGCCCTTGATGGCTGGGGGGGAGCAGTTCATCCCCCCCATGCGGTGGTTGGCCGCGAGCCCGGCGTCCGCACAGACTGCACACTTGTATGCGGCCTCGCATTCATGCGCAGAATGCCCGTCTAATCCGCAACGGTAGCAAAGATCGCTGCGGTCCTTTTTCGACGGGCATCTAACGACCGGATGGCCGAGCCCCATGCACCTATAACAGCGCATGGGACGCGGTTCCAACAGTTGGACGGAGGCAGAACTCCATCCAACCGTCAATCGGCCACCGGTCGCAAGCTTTCTTGCGGCTTCCACCGGGCATGAGGCGAATGCCGAGCCCACCCCTCTGACCCCAGGGTGAACCTTGCCCACCCTGAAGTGCTCGGGGGGGCAGCCCGTGCTTAAGGCCAGCGCGGCCTGTACCTCCTCGGCCGACACAGAGTCGTCGAGTCCGTTGACTCGTATGTCAACCGATTTGACAGGGCGCGTGACCTTCGCTTCATCCCCCAGCACCGCGCTAATTTGCGCCGCCAATTGGTCCGCCTGCGTTGGCGTGGTCTCCTTCGGGAGTTCGAGTATACGAGCTCCCGTGACTCCCGTGCGGAATTGGGCCGGTCCAATTCCGAAGGCATCGAGCGAGACCGATGCCTTGGTCTTCGCTATCGCCTTGTTATACGTGGCCCCCTTTTAAATAGCCTCCGGCTTGAGGGCCACGACTACCGCCAACTTCTTATGCTCCTTTGGGAGCTTGGGGGCACTCGATTTTTTCCCGGCGGGCGGGGCTGGAGCGGCGGCGGAGGCGCGCTTCTTGCGCCGGACAACCTCTGACCAGGTCTCGCCTGGCTCAGCCGAGCTTCCCGCCTGCGGCTCAGGAGCCTTGTCAGCCGGGGGTTTAGCCACCTTTACCGTCCTTGCCTTTTTAGGCAGGTTAGCCGGTGGGGCCAGAGTTGACCCTGTCTTGCGCTGGGATGCCGCAGCGCGCTCCTCCCGCTTCTTATCCGCCATTAGCGGCGGACGAAGCTGGCGAGCCGGGAGTAGCCTCCCGTCCACCTCCAGCCCGTCTAGGTGGGCATTGACTACCCCGCCTACGTGGGCAGTCAGTTCCGCCTGAAGGGCCGATAAGGCCTCCAAAAACTCCGCTCTAGACAGTGGCTGGGCTTCAGCCACTGTCATGGGCGGTTCTGCGGCCTGATGCTCGGCCGGGGTCCTCTTAGGTACGGGCCTTTCAGAAAAGGCCCTACGCAGCGCAGTCACCTCCTCGATTAGGGCGTCTATTTGCCCGCGGAGGCGCTTGTTGTCCGCTCGCAGTCGTCGAATTTCATTCGACGACTTGCGCGCCGCCACCGCCTCGACCACTCCGAGTATAGATTGGGTGGCCTCCTTTATCTCCCTTTGGGAGGTGCTCTTGAGGGTGCCCGACTTTCGGACAACCTCCAGAATCGCCGAGGCGCTGGCCTCCGCCTTTTGCGTCAGCTCCTCAACAGAGCCGGCCGACGACTTAGCTGACCGGAAGGTCGTCGCGGACTTGTCGGAGTCGGAGTCCGATTCCATTTCCCTCAGTTCGCGACGAGCCCGCGAAACGCCTACGTCGTGGCCGGACGCTTTACCGCCACGGCCCTTTAACGTATTTCGGCGGTACGGCTGGTTCGGCGAACTCCTCCGCCTCCTCCGACCCCGATACTACAGCAAAGAATTTGCTGGTTTCGGGCTGCTTCTTGGCATGTGTCTCCATTGCTGATCGCTTGCGTGCAGCCGACCGCGTCAACACATTGGAGTACAGCAATTTGCGCCCTCCAGTCTCCTTTTGGTTAGGCCCACTGGCCTCTGTGGAGTCCGACATGGGCCAGTTAATGGCCCTGCCGACCTCCGAGCTCGTAGGAGAGTCCACCCCTACTAGAGGGGGGACAAAACAACGAGTTCAGTCGGATAAACGACAGAAAAATCAACAAAATTCCGTGAAAACACGAAAAATAACAAATAACAACCAAATAACAAGAAATAACAACGACTGCTGTGGATCACCCTGTAGAGCCTTTAGAAAGGCTGCGTACAACGCAATCCGCAACAAAATCTGTCAACAAATGACAGAACACCACTCAGTTTAAGTTTTGTGACTGATACTGAAAAGCTTTGATAAAAGCTTCATTCAGATCAGTCCACCACTCAAATTTATAGGGTACCACCTATGACCTCGAATGGGTCCGAAAACACTAAAAACAGAGAAATTTTTATAAAATTTTCAAAATCGACTAAAAATTTTATGAAAATAACAATAACAGCAAAAACAATAACAATAACAACGAAAACCAAAAATTACCGCCGGCTACCCTGAAGAGCCTTGAAAAAGGCTACATGCAAAGCAGACCGCAGCAAAATCGGTCAACAAACAACGAAGTGACGACGAAATGAAATTTCGGGACTGAAACAAAAAAAGCCTTGAAAAAGGCTTCAATCACGTCAGTCCGTCAATCCACCACGTAGAACACAAAGAGGAACCTCCAAAGCGTCCAAAAGCAACAAGAACTCAAAAATCTCCAACTTTTCCAACTATTCAAGTATACCTCAAGGATTACACCTTCCCTCAACTTTGCACTAATCCTACCGATCAAATTTTTTTTTTCTATAAGGTTTAGGATCACTTACTGAGTGTAAAATCACAAAATGCTGACAGATTCCGGTGACAGCACAGGCGCCATCTTGAAAAAACGTTTCTGGCCGATATCTCGGAAACTATGCACTTTAGGGCAAAAGTGATACAGACCATTATTGTAGAGAATACTATTTCGCATCTTTCCGCCGCCTCCAAAACGCTCGAAACTTTGATATAATTTTTAATTTCCTTTTGTATTATTGTTTTCCTGACAATAAATTTTGAAAATATTTGTAAAAAATAGTCCCCTTTTCGTTTCTTCCATTTTATTATGACATCTGAACGTAACATAATCAATAATAATTACTCACCACACCAGTTTTAAATGAAAGCACTAAATATTTTTTAATTATACCAAATATAATAAACTAAAATTTAAAAAAATTCGTTACTATCTCAGGTAAGGAGATGAACTTTTCATTGTTAAGTACATCAACATTCGGGATATTTTTTCAAACAAAATATGTTGAATTTTTACCATTGTAAAAATGCATACCTTGAAAATTCAAACCTTGCAACTGGTAGTCCAACATTTAACGTCCTATAGCTCGAAAACTATGGACATTAAAAAAAAGTTTTAAATAAAAGTTGTGGGGAATAGATTGATCTTTAAAAATGGATTGATGCATTTTATTGATTAATCCAATATTATAAGAGTTATCGGCCGAGATAGAAAAATGTGTTAATTAAATGAGCCATAAAACGTAAGCGGTGAGTTTTACAAAAAAATGTGTTACAAACAAAAGATGCGAAATAGTATTCTCTACAATAATGGTCTCTATCACTTTTGCCCTAAAGTGCATAGTTTCCGAGATATCGGCCAGAAACGTTTTTTCAAGATGGCGCCTGTGCTGTCACCGGAATCTGTCAGCATTTTGTGATTTTATATTCAGTAAGTGATCCTAAACCTTATAGAAAAAATAATTGGATCGGTAGGATAGTGCAAAGTTAAATGTCTATATTCACTGGCCTACAAGACGTAGGTACATAGTCCATAATGTCGTGCGTTTTAATGAATTTACAATGGAATCTATACTAATATGAAACAGCTAAAGTGCTTTTTTCCTGACAGTGTGTATGTTAGCGACGTGCTCATAATTAGTTGTGCCTTTTGTCTATCAGCGCGCGACGCACGTACCGTTCCGATGTCGTCATATTTATTGTAATTAATTTGAAAATTAAACAGTTTTCGCTACCCCATTTTGCGCACTTTATTTGAGAAGCACCGTACCACCTCTGAACATCCACAAAGCTGCGTCACTTCGAGCAGCCGGATCTCACCGACGTACAGTGTATGAAAAAGTTTATGATGTTTGGTTGAGTTGTTAAGGCGTGAAAAAACATACTGAGTTACTCTCACATTTACAATAGTATATGGATTTATTTCGCTTCACACATCAACTTCAATTAAGACCCGTGTGATGTGGTAGCGTAACTTTATTATAAAATTAATCTTTCAGAGATTAGTTTTATAATCACGCCAAAGGTTTTAGATGAAACTTGCCACACATAATTATAATCCATGTACGAGATATCAAAATAGTACTATTTCAATTTTACTTCAACAACACTTTAATCCTGAATTTATCAAAAGACAAATAGACCCGCAGGTAACAGCTAGTAGATGTCCAGAACGTGTGCAATAAATAATTAGGCGTGTAGTAAGAATCTCCGTGGGCGGGTGTGTAGCTAGCAATAAATATGGCGATAGGACAGACTACGAGACGGGCAGGGGGAAGTCATCGACCTGTCCGTGTCTCATCTACGTTAAATCACGTTTGTTTGATACGTGCCATAAACTCTTATTGTCATACAACTTGCGGCGAGCCAAGTGTTCGGTTGGTTAAATATTAAACAAGTCTAGATCTATTCTGGATCTAGCCTCTCCGACAAAGTGGTCAGGGTGTTTGTGAAATATTTAAGACTATAAACAGAGTTTCCAATAAGGTCCCCGTAAGGTTTGCATCTTTTTTTTCAATGTTAAAGTCGGCAGACAGGCTGACTATTCACTAGTGTTAGGTGACTCCGTCGCCTATGCACGCAATCAAGGTTGTGTGTGTGTGTGCACGGGTGAAGAGGTTGTACCATGATAGGATAAATAATAAGGCATAAGGAAATGAGCTCTAGCATCTCTCATTCACCTAAATGCAAGAGCACATGTGCTGATATTTCACGGTGCTCTTCTAAGGCGGTGCTTAGTAAGCACTGCTTACTGCCACAAGGCGGACCGCTCATTTTAGACTGCAGAACGGCACTACTAAAATTTTCTTTGAGTATTTTAGTAGGAAATACACACTGCGGTCCGCAGTCATAAATAGAGTAGTTAAGATCAACTTAAGAACATCATGAAATAACGGTATGTATGCTGTGTTTAGGCAAGTGAAAAAGGCATCCCCAATACCTCTTAGTATCATATCTTGGTCTTGCAACGCCTTGTTGATTTTTCTCGAGATACGTTACAATAACAGTTTTTTTCGTTTTTATGAATTTACTTAAGTATAGTTCTTAATTGTCACAAACTTTTAGTTTAGTTTAGTTAGTTTTTCATGTTTTAGTTAGTAGAGAAATAATCAATTACATACAGACTGAGTATGTTACACAATTATGAAATTGTGTCAACAGCGTCGTCCATTAAAGCTTACTTGTGAAACTTTTAGCTTAGATCGTAATTACAATCGCGATATTCATACATTAAAATACCAGCACGAGATTACGGCAAAAGTGGATGCCACTACTCGACTGTACTACGGCGTAGCATGTCTACGAGTTACGTCACGTTTACGTTGAGAGGCGTAGCGCTACGAGACTACGCTCGTAGAACACATAAATACGTATCTATAATAATTTTGCATACACATACGCGCTTACTTGCGTATTTCGGAACGATAAAACGCGTTGGAAATTCAACTTTGTATGTATTGGGTTAGTGATCATTTTTTAAAAATACAACCACGCAAAGAGTATGTACTTTTTTACGCTCCTTTGATAGTATTTCATCTTGAAAGAGTGCTTTTCTAGACGTTTTCTTTGATGTAATTTTTTTAAATAGTATATTTAATATTTATACTTTACCCGTTTTATATGCGATTTCGCATATATTTTTAAGAGTTACATATATTATGGCTTTGTACTTTAAAGAAGTATAAAATTGTTTAGGACAGTAAAATTGCTGTAGTTATGCAAAGGGACCCAACGATTCTCTTTGGACCTGGTATGTTATTAGAAGTTGCAGTTATGATAAACTGAATACCAGTTAAAATATTTAAAAAGCCTACATTCATTTACAATTGAAATATATGTAAAAATTAAAAATACATTTTTTTTTTTTTTATGTAAGTCAAGGCAGCGCTTGGCCGCGATCAAAAAAACAAAAAACATTGGTTTTTTTGGTATCTCCTTATGCTACAAAATGTTTACGAAAAATAAAATAATGATCAATATTTAGTCAATAAATAAATCAATTAACATTTTCTCGTCCAGAGAAATTCTTAAAATGAATACAGGGAGATCTAAAAATTTTATATCAACCTTTTTATGTCATCAATGTTATGATGTATGTATATAGAACAATATAATAATTTTCAGATTACGACTTACGTCTATTTTGAATGTAAAAAGTTAGAAATCGGATGAAACGTCTAGTCGGGGGTCTGACTGGTACCTATAGCATACGCAGACGATTTCGTCTAGCCCGCCCTCCCCAATTATCTATACAATAAATGCATTTGTTTATATGTAGACACTTGGGGAAGGCGCAAAGACCTGGCGGGGTCGACGAACTCTTCGTCAGACTAAAACCTTCTACAATTTGGTTAACTAAATCACAGTACCTGCCTTTCTTGAACACGTATATGGAATTTTTAAGATAAATTAGAATTGTACGTTTCTTTATATAGTTTAACTAACTGCTGCCAGCGAATTCGCCCGCGTAACCTTGTAAATTATATACTAAAACCTTCCTCGAGAAAACAGCATGAAAATCGGTGCAGTAGTTTTTGAGTTTATAGCGAACAGACATACAGACAGACAGACGCGGCGGAGGACTTTGTTTTATAATATGTAAGGATAGTCAATCAGGCAATACAAAAATCATCGACTGACTTGATTATACCAGGTGAACGGACCAACCAGGTGGACAGCGTGGTTTGTCGGTTGGTAATAGACGAAAAAGTTAAATTTGAGTGAAAATAAAAGAATATCGGTTTATTTATTTTTTATTTCTCAACATAGTATACACTTTAGGTAACGTTTTTCAATTTCTTTTATTCCTTCATAAAATAAGCTTTTTTTTATTGAGTATCGAAAAACTCTTCTACGGGCAGCCATGAATGTTGTATTATCGTCAAATTTGGTTGCTTCACGGGCATTTTGGAAATAAGTGGTAGGCAATCATTAGGAGTTAAGTCCGGGGAGTAGGAGGGATGGTCAAAAATCTCAAAACTAACTTGGCGGATTGCTGTGAGGGCTAATTAAGATCGATGAGTAGGAGCGTTGTCATGATGGAAGTACAAACCGAACGTCAATTTCCTTGATGCACTTTTGGGATCAATTTGGTGGTAAATAAGCAACCGTGATCGTTTTACCTTTAAATAAATAGTTGATAAAAAGTATTACTTTCACATCCCAAAAAACAGAAGCCTTACCCTTATGGATTTCTTTACTGGCGGTGAAGATGGGCATTTCCATGATATACCTACTTTAATTTTTCTTTTCCGGATCATATTCATGGAACCACGTTTCGTCCATTGTTACAAAACACCCGACAAAATTCATTTGGATTACGATTTCGAAACTTTCAAACGTCGCTCTTTGTTTACGGACACTTTTTACCCTAAAACGTCTGTTAGAATTGATTGCACGCCGCCGAAAGAAATGCGTAGGGTATCTGCTAAATATTTTAAGTGTAATTCTTCTATCTTCTAATACCAATTTTTCTAATTTTTCCACATTTTCTTCTACTATGCAGGTTAAAGGTCGGCCAGAGCCAGGATCATGTTTACAGGTCGATTTGCATCTCTTAAATTCAACTTCCCAATAAGAGATCCTGTGATAAGGTACAGCTTCAGTCCTAAAGTTTTGGATGTCATAAAAAAAAATTTTCAAGCAGAGGTAGTTAACTTGATTATGGCATGAACTCTTAAACAACTCACAAGCATGGAAACAAAAATACAAAAATGGAAACATTTTTTTTTAACTGTGCAAGCAGCTACAATCTAACCGCTCCGGGGTCATTCACCTCTCGGGCAGTAGCGCTAGTTTGTCGCGATTGTGAAGCATGAAGTCAATATTTTTTGGACAATTTGGACAATGTAATGTAGTTTTATTAAACTTCTTACTTTTGGCTTTTTGTTTTTATTTTCACCTATTTATACCACATTTATACTAAATCTCATTGCTGAGCAGAAATACAGAATAAATGTATATCTCCTATACACTAGCTCGTTGCAGATTATGGAGACAGGAATTCACTATCTTCAACGATTAATAGTCTTCTAAAACAGACATCGATAACATGCCTGGAATCGAACCCGGGTGAGACGGAGCGTTAAGGCGAGCGCCCTAACCACTCATTCACGGGTTCACGTCAAAACAAGAAATTAACCCTTTAACCGCTTGGTTTTGTAAGAGTCGTAGCGCTTGACTCGTAAATTTTTATATTTTTTTTTAAGAGAAAGCAACTCAATGATTTAAAAACAAATATTATACAAGTAGAATATATTTGTCGTATATATCCGTTTCTGGCGAAATGGACACGAAAATAAATGTCGGATATATGCGACTCTGACGGCTAAAAAGCCGCAGACGAATGCTTAGGAATAATAAAACACACTCGCGAGCTGTATATATTTCAGTCAAGTTTTAACACAATAATTGTCTGTACCTGGGAGGGAAGCATCGGAACCTATTTTTCCTAAATTCCTCCCCCCGGGCGGGCGGCTTACAAGGGGGGGCTATGCATTCGGCGGGGGGGTGTGTCGGCCGGTCTCCCCGCCAGCGGGCTCGTTGGGGGGCTGGCGGCCGGTCATCGACCCACCCCAGCTGACGCTACGCCACTGAATGGCGGGCTGTAGTACGCGAAAACCAACTGTTTGTGTACCGACACTCAAACTCTATGCATTTGGCACTGACCAATTTTTATAGCCGCAACTAACGCCTTGCATATACGCACTTATTGAGGTGATTCCATAGATATGTTGGTAAGTATTAGGCACTAGCTTGTGGCTCTAGCTAGTAGCTCGTCCGCGTTCTGGATGAAAGGTACCCTATGTCCTTTCTGGTGGTTCAGCAGTTTTTGCGTAAAAGAATTACAAACCATCCATACATCCATACATTTCGCATTTATAATATTAGTACCGATTTAATAATAACCACCCCCTTACAGGAGACCACAGTGAAATGACAGCACGTTCGCTGTTGTGTTTCCGCGAGTGAGTAAGGGATGCGGAGCCCATTTCCCTACCTCTTCCCAATTCCTTATCCTTAATACTACTGTAGCGTACTTGCAGCACCTGTCGCGTTGCTTGTGTTATAGGCGACGGTGGCCACCTACCATCAAGTGGACCTCATAAGTCATAAGATAACGATCTTATGACTTATCTGACGACCTTAACATAAAAAATTATAAGTGATGGAAAGTATCTACAGTGTTCCGCCCGCTACTAGAGACGGCCGGTATAATAATAAATAAATAACTTCATACATTCTACACAGCACCATCTAGTTCCACAGTAAGCAACTAATGGTTGTATTATGGATACCTCACAGTTGATACACTACATACATTACTTTTTTTTTTGTAAATACGTACATATTTTAAATACAAAACTACTACAAGCCACTAGACCGAACGTGTTGTCGTAATAAAAATATTAGTGCAACGCATGCATGCATGCATGCATTAGTGCATGCAGCTCCTGAGCACACTCTCCGAAGTACAATTGCAAGTAATAAAATGAAATTTATTACAACCTAGCCATGTAACCCAATTGCAAACCAACTTCATTGTGCTGATTTCAGGAATGTGCATTGATTTAGCCTATTCACTAATTAAAAATATCAACCACACAAACAGTTGCTACAACTTGAAAAGACACATTCTTCAACTTACACGCTAAAAACTTCTGAAAATCTACAAAAGATGGCGTTGAATACGCCACCTTTTGTGACTTATGGGGGCACATCTTTTACAAATATTATGTATTTACAATTTGATAATGCAAAATTCAATTAACATTCTATTAGCATCTGCTATTTATGTCGACTCAAGTTAATTGAAAAGTGCTCTGTGACGTTTCAAAAAGATGTGTTCATTCGTTCAGATTCATTCGGTGGTATGATATTGAAGGTATCAGTCAGTTGGAAAAGAGGTTGGAATTGTGGTTCTGATAAAGTTGGTTTAATTAATGTACCTGAAGTAGGGGGTGTCAAAAATTCATTAAATAAACTCGGTGACTTGGTGACTCACCTTGCTGAAGTATCCGACGATGTGACAGCCCTCGTCGTCCGCACAGGTCATCACGTAGAAGAGGAAAGGCTCCACGTCGTAGTAGAGAGTCTTGTGGTCCAGGAAGAACTTGGCCAGAAGGCACAGCTGCTGACAATAGTGCTTGTGTTTGCGCCCGTCCACTTGCCACACGCTCAGGTTGTCTTTTCTGTATATCTGGGTGCGATATCAAATAAAGCCTATAATGTAGTTTTCTATAGGTGAAAGAAGTTTTAAAATCGATTACATACAAAAATACAAAACTTTTCTCTAATTATTACATTTATAATACCTATATAAGAAGAGAATTGCCGACTGCTACACTTTTACCTCAGCAGTGCAAACAAATGAATTAATGTCATTGTTGACACAGCATGACGCAATATCGACATTACCCGATGAAGTGCATCGGGTAATTGCATCGGGTAATGTCGATACGAGGAATATTAAAAATTTCAAATCTTTAATATTTGAAATTTTTAATATTCCTCGTAGGCTATTATACTAACCTCGTCCCCTGGCGGGTGTCGCCAGACGCACTTGGCTTGGTGGCGAGAGGCGCCAGTGGCGGACTTGTGGTGGTTGAGGCAGAACTCGCAGACGAAGAGCCTCGGCACCCGAGCCGCCTCCCCGGGGTACGGCGACTGGTACCACACCTCCATCATGTACTTGCCCATCACCACGTACCTGTCGCACCAACCACTTTGTTGCATCAAATGTTTGTTGCCGATATATTATCTACAACTAGCTGGGTGACTGCGACTTCGTCCGCGTTGAAACACTGAATACATACGAGTAGAGTAATATCTTAACGCCCGACATCTTTAGACACGGCGACAGTGGTGATCAATTTTTTAATAATATTTTTCGACTTTTTTTTTCAAGATAAAGAGTATTATTGTATAATATTAATCTGTTGATCATATTACATCAAAATCCATTCAGTAGTTTTTAGGTGAAAGAGTAACAAACATACGCTCACAAACTATCACAATTATAATAATATTAGTAGTATAAATTCTTGCAGAATTAAGTTTAAATAAATCTACATTATGATGATGTATACCTGATATACTAAAACTTAACCGATATAAGTAATCTTAACCGAAAAAATGATAAATTAGTTTAGGTATTTTCGATGTAAGTTCCCTTCCCAAGTTATATTCAACTTTTGTCATTGTGAACAATGCTTTGTGTTTAAAAGGCTGTACCTACTTGTTTTATAAAACAGTTTGAGCTTATTAAGCTTTATTAAAATATCGCAATAACTAGTAACAGTTGCAATAAAAGGGCAGCTACTTGATAACTTAAAAACTATGGTCATATAAATTTTATAAACTATAAATAAAATAATGAAATAAATTTCCTTTGTTGGCAATAACAAACAGAATTCCAAATGATATTCATATATATATATATTGTATGGCGTATAATGTATGGCGGAGGAAACATCGTGAGGAAACCTCGGGACCCTAGTCAAGTAACAATTTAAAACGATAACGAAACGATAACGAAGAAAATGTACCTATGGGATGTATCATGTGATTTAACGATAGTATAATATGTTAATCCCATACATTTTATTCGTTATCGTTCAAAGACATGTGAATTTCTCCCAATCTGTGTTGGGTTGGTGTGGCTGACACTCACATTGAGGAGAGCTTTGAGCTTATAAGATAAGCCAATATTATAAGGCAAGAAAACCAACCTCGTTCCTCTATCGGTCGCTATATCCCCCAATTCCTCTTCAATTTTAATAGCCGCGAGCGCCTGCGCCTCCCTGAATAGTTTCAGGTCGTAGTCTGGAGCGAACCCGTCCAACATTGGCTCTCGATCCTCATTCGCGTCATCCGAGTTGTTTGCCGACAGCTTCTCCTTTAACTCCTGGCTGCCTTTCCACTTTGATCGCATGTCCTGGGGACAACATTTCCTTTAATATACAAGTATTCGGTGTACAAGTAAATAGGTAAATACACTTCATTTTTTAAAATCAATTTTTTGAAGTTATCAGTCCTGTTATAATTATTAATCCAACGTCCTTGGATGTGAGACAATCTGTGAATTATAATAAAATTAAAAACAAATGTCATCCGTCTGTGTGCAGGTACCAGGAGTACAGAAGCGGTAAGATATGTCAGCGGTATATGGTTACCTTGACTTTGAGTTGGTAAGCGCGCTGCTCGATGGTGGGCTGGTGGCGCGGGCGGTGGTGCATGGCGAGCACGGCCCTGCGCCGCGCCGCCGCCGCCGCCGCGCGCTCCTCCCCGCCCGCCGCGCACCGCGCCCCCGACACGTTGTGGTACACGGGGCACGCGTCGAACGTGAAGTGGCGACGCGCCTCGCCTCCTGCACACGCCGCCTCCCATTACAACTTTCTATTATTCACAATTTGACGTTTACGCGTTTGATCGAGCAAAACTCGCACTAGGAAGGTTACAATGTCATGGGTGGTCTAGTGGCTAGTAACCCTAGCTGTTAACCAAGCGGTCGCGGGTTCGAATCCCGCTAGGGGCAAAATGTTTATGTGTTAACATTTACCTTTGTACCTGAGTCATGGATGTTTTGTATTTATAATTATGTATGTATTTACAAAAAAAAAGTATTGTATGTAGTATATCAACTATCTGGTATCCATAATACAAGCATTAAATTGCTTACTTTGGAACTAGATGGTGCTGTGTGGAATGTGTGAATATATTTATTTATTTATTTATGGGTTGAATCTGTAACTTTTTGGCTTTTGTTCAGAAAAAAACTAGAGTGTCACTAGAGTATTACTTATACCATTTTAGAATCATATCGTATTTGATCGCCAAATAAATTTCACATTTTTTTTTAAACATTGAAATAATAAAGGGGTTGAGTGTTGAGATTAGTACCAAGGTGTCCGCTGGAGTCACAGCCCCGCACAGGACAGCAGCGCTCGCGAGGAAGTTCTAACTCTCCCGCCACCACCATGCGAGGCGATCTCTGCGTCGCGACCCTCGCCGTCCTGCCCTTCTTGCCGTTGCTGTTGCTCGTGCTGCCATCTTTACTCGAGTTACTGCAACATATTTATATTACTTAGAGATTTGACCTGACCGCTTTGGACTCTACGGACCCGTTTTGGAAAACTTAAAGAAAAATTGTGGACTTGATTGACTATTTTGATTTTAATTCGAATTTTGCCTTTTTTTAAATTGCTATTTTTTTATAGATGTCAAAATCATCAGAGAAGATCTGTTGGAGCCAGGACATTAATAGAGAAGAAGAAGAAATATTTCTGACGTATTTCCTGACTCAATGGTTTGGCCGAAGTACCAGATGGGTTAAGGACGATCTCTCTCTTCGGATCATGTTTGTATTAAGGTGTAAACACACGCCAATCCTAAAAATTTGCATTTTTAAAAAAATATGTTAGAAGAAACTGTCAATGCAATTGGTTTGAAAAAAATATATGTTATACTTAAATATGTGAAGAACAAATTGTATTGTTTATAAATTCCATCAAAGTAGTAGAAACTCCACAATAAAAGTTAGAACATAAGAAGAATTTGACTTATATTGAAAATTGTTGCGAAAAGGGTTTATTGCGTGCAAATGATTCCTACACCGAATAATAAGTCAATATCATTTAAAAAAAAATTATTGATTTTTTTATTTTTTTTAATGTAGTTTTAATGAAAAGTACAAAAAACCACATTTATCAGGCCTGTTGAATTGTTTCCGCCGCCTCGGAACTCTAAATATATGGAGCTACAGTGTCTCAGTGACTGCGTTGAGGTGTGGATTACGTTTGTGTTTTTCGTGCAGAATTAGTTTGATATATATAAACATTCTAAAGGTCATATCGGTGAAGGTCAAATCGTCAATGTCATTTGCCTTTGTGAATCCCTTAAGAAAGACTCAATTTATTTGAGTGTGACATACCTTTTGTCGTTGATTTTTTCATCGTCTGAATCGGTGTCAGTGTGTGTTGGCCTGGAGACAGTGGCTAATCTCGAAACCCTGGCAGAGAGTGACCTCGTTAGTTTCCTTGGGACAGCTCCTTGTGAATTGACCTCAACCTTCACAGTCTCTTGCTGAAATTGATAAAATCAATGTCACATTTAAAGTTAAATTATGCAGTTTAACGGGTATGGCAGAGATAAGGGCTTGCAAAAATAAAATTAAAATCTATATTATCATAAATACTTATAATAAATCTGTAAGTGAATTCTTAAAATAACTCTTAAACGAATTAACTGATTTTCATGAAATTTGGTTTTAATGACAGTTCATGTTCTACGCATATTATGGAACACGCATAAGAACTTTATGAAACACTTTTAAATGTTCCATAAAGTTCTTAGTGAGACTTGATCTGACAGCTTTGAACTTGACGGAGCTGTTTTGGAAAATTCAAAGAAAAATTGTGGACTGACTCTTGACTTGACTGACTCGTCTCGGGATCCATTTTTGTTTTAAAAAGGGTTATTTTAAATTGCTATCTTTACAAATGACACTGGCAAAATCATCGGAGAGCCAAGACATTAAAAAAATTAAAAAAGAAGAAGTTCTTAGTGTTTTGTATGACACACAGATTCTATGTTGTAGTAGTTTGATGAGAATAAATTATAAACCATGTTGATGAAAAGCCTTTATATTCACCTTGATATTAGTAGTTGAATTTGAGGGTGGCTTTGTCTTTCCAGTCTTGAGAGGTTCTTTTTTGGGGGTTGGTTCACTGTCAGTTTCAGACGAGACGGACTCCACTGAAGATTGACTAGACGAGCATGATGAGGCACTTTTATCTACAACTTTCTTGGCCGGTGGTGGACCACTTATTTTAGTACCGCTTCTCCGCTTTATATTATTAGAATTCGAGTCCTCATTTTCTGTTCTGGCCGATAGTGGAGATGATTCCTTGTCGTCACTGGATTTTCTTGAACTGTGTTTACTCGCCGGCGACAGTTTCACACTCTTTGAGGACTTACTGTCGGATTCAGATTCTGAACTGTTGTCAGGAGAAAATATACTCTTCTTCTTGACAATGTCAGATTTCGAATTTGTTTTAGTGTTTGTTTTTGGAACTGGCTTGGGAGTTTTGGCGCCAGTAGAGAGACGAGTTGCAAATTTTCCTTTCGCCAAGACAGATATAGCTGATTTAGGCTTTGTCGTAGATCTCCTTCTAGGTGGTGGAGGTTTAGGAGTTTCCACTTTTGGTGTGTCGTCTTCACTTGAAGACGTGATCTTAGGTACGTTTGAAAGTCTTCTTGGTTTTATTTCCTCTTTCTTCTTTACTTCATCGACATTATTAGACTTTATTGGAGATTTTGGCGCAGGCACAACCGCAGTGACCGCAGGAGTATCAGATGCAGAAGAGTCGGAATCTGAACTGCTAGATGCCGAACCTGAACTGGTAGATGAGCTTCCACTACTGCTGGAATCTGATGTTGACCCTGAACTGCTATCCGTACTGCTATTACTCACCTGGAACCAATGTCATTGACAATATTAAGTAAGTTAAGATGCATCTTCATTATAAAATCACTCTACAAAGCTACTATGCAATGGTGTTTTGATGCATTAATACACACATATTGTGTTTTTATAGGCTAAGCTCGACAGGCAGGCTGACAGTCCACTTGGTGGTCGGTTGCTACCATTGCCTATAACACAAGAAAGTCAAGAAACACCATAGGTACTTCAAGTGCACTGAGGACCATAGTAGGATTAAGGATTGGGATTCGGAAGGCATAGGGAAATGGGCTCTGGCATTTCTCACCCACTCACTGAAACACAACAGCACACGTGCTTTTATTTCATAACAACAGCATACAGTTTAAAATATTAAATGTTTAGGTACATATACTCACGTCGAGATTAGTCATTGTGTACTTGTTGAGATATTTAGAACTATAATAGAAAATACAAATTTTATATAGGAAATTCGCTTTTCCTGATTCAACTTATTAAAAATTAAAATGGGCCAAAATTATACTTTATTACAAAGTATTGGCTTTTAAATCAACATACACACACAGAAGTGACAGCGAGTTGAGCGAGAATAACACTGACAAGTGACAACAGATAACTGACAAGGGACAACAAGTCAGTTTGTGTGACACTGACAAATCTGACAACATGAATAATAGTTGCACAGTGTACTATATGTATTATAGGCTAGTGACAGTATGTAAAATTAAAATAGTAAAAAATATACAATAGATTTATTAATCTCTAATTAATTGTCCTATTAAAACTACTTATAATTAATTAATTAATGTCCTAATACTTTTATAGGTGTCGCAAACTGCTTATTTCATGGAACAGTTTAACACGTTCATTGCCACATAACGCGACTTCGCGTGAAGCGGCCTACTATAATGTACAAACCATAAAATTGCAACTGTAACATATTGGCACGGCAATCGACGTGTTAATCAAGCAGTGGCGAATTGCTAATATAAGTATTTACATATTGTATACACGTATCTGCTTCACTGATTTACTGGTAGTATTTTACCTAACAAACCATTAACGATGTTCGAATGATATCTGATTTCTGTTAATCTATTGATCAATTGGTGTCTGAATATGCGAGTCCGCAGACAAGCTCAACTGGTGACGGAATATGCGAGTCCGCAGACAAGCACAACTGATATCTGAATTAGCGGGTCCACTGACCCTGTTAAAAAAGGGCCTCCAACCTCCCCTTACAGCCCTCCCTGTCCTCTCAACATGTTCTGATTTCTAATACTGCTGATAAGCAACGATAACGGCTGTCAACTATTTTATCGGTTCAACTCTAAAGTTCTATATTTCAGATCACCACAGCGATCATTTTGCACATTGTTTTATATTATTAAAACACTGGTAACCAATACCCAAATAAATAGGCACAAGAAATAAAGTTAAATATAAAAATCACTTACCAAGTTTAGTTAAACACTCACTATAAAATATATATCTGTCTGGTTCGGCTGCGCTCGCGAAGTGAAGTGAAGTGCGGCGGCTCTTCTCGATTTTTAATAATAAATTATAACCTACCTACCTTTACGTTTGAATGAGTTGCGGAGGCCTTTAATAATTTTCAATACTTTGCAAACCTACCCCACACACACTTTCTAATTTGAATCTTATCGCGTAGGTAATACGCGACACTCCCGGCCAAATATGAATTCTGGTGTATCCTCTTTAATTTTAAAGCAAACAACAGATTTTCAAAAATTTGTTTATTAAAAAAAATATTATTCTAATTTCTATTTTTGGTGATACTGAACATTCCCCCTGAATATATCACTGAATATGCCACGGAATATGCCACTGAATAACTTATAGGATCATTTGTGATAGTTGACTGGTCCACAATTTCACTTTGTCTCTGGCACGTTGTGCTGCTGCCCTCCTTGGTCTGGCTGTCGCGTTCTGTTCGTGATCTTTATTTGATAGGTTGCTGTCGTCATGCTCAGGTAAGTCAAGCGATGGGGCCTGTTTGTTTTGTAATGGGGCTGAATTTGTCTCATTGTTTTTTGCCTCATTAAGGCCTATCTGATCGTAATGTTTGTTGGAATCAGCTGCTTGGATTTGGCTTGCTTCTTCTTGCTCATTTTGTTCAGTCTCTACTTCTAATGGGTAAAGTTGAGAAATTGACCTGGTTAACATATCTCCTGATGGTAGAGTAACCCTTGCCACTCTTACTTGTCCGTCAGAGCCCTTGACAATCTCTGAAATCTTTCCAATTTTCCAAAATGCTCTGTTATGGTCTCCTTTAATTTGTACTGTCTCACCCAGTCTAGGCGTTCTATCTACTGCTATTCTCGACTGTTTATGCGAACTCTTTCTCTCTCTCAGACTGGTTAAATACTGAGTAGTGAACATCTTCACAAACTCCATTAATATTGTCTGGCCACGTTTCCAACCTTCGACTAAATTCTCTTTTGTCACCGTCCCTCCTTCTAAATATTCAATTTCTGAGATGTCTGTAGTTACTGGTCCACCAACTCTCAAAAAATCAGCTGGCGTCAGAACATGTTCATATTCTTGTCCTACTGTCGTTAATGGTCGCATATTAACGATCGCTTCAACCTCCTTAATAATGGTGCTAAGTTTGTTATGATTGACCAAATGTTTGTCTAAAGTTTTCTTTAGACAATTTTTGACGATACCTATTAAACGCTCGTAAAAGCCTCCAAACCAGGGAGCGAGCTCTGGTATGAATCGCCATGATACCTCGTTTTCGACGCAGAAAGTCGAAGTCAAAACTTCTGCCGTCAATTTAAATTGAGTCGCGTTGTCTGATGTAATGACTTGTGGCAAACCTCTAACAGCCACGAACCTTCTGATAGCCAATACGCACTCTTCTGCAGTTAAGTCATTAACTACCTCCATGTGGATGGCTCGAACGGCTAGGCACGTAAAGAGGCATACCCATCGTTTTTCGGTATATGGAGTATTGTCGACTTTGAGTGGACCAAAATAGTCCATCCCTGTAAAAGTGAACGGTTTCGAATATCTGACTCTTTCTGCTGGGAGTGGAGGCATAAGTGGCATTCTGAATGGGCCACCACCATACTTCCGGCACTGTATACAATTTCGTAAAACACTTTGTACCTTCGAGCGTCCTTGTAAAATCCAGTATGTGTTTCTTAATAAGGCTAGTGTGTGGCTTACTCCAACATGGTAGTTCATTTTATGTATTTTTTCAATCACCTTAGATGAGAACTCGGAGTTTTTTGGAAGAAGTATGGGATACTTCTTTTCTTCGGTCCAATTTGTGTTTTGAAGTCGTCCACCACAGCGTAAAAGTCCATTTTTATCTTTAAACAATTTCAGTGATCTATATAAGTCTGTTTCAACTCCGCTATACTCCTTTGAAAAGTGTTCTTTCTGTACTTTTAGTATAATATTCGTCTCGTCATTTTTTATATCTTCTTCATCTTTCTTTTCTAACTCATCAAATTCTGCTGTTACCTCATGGCCCTCTCCTCTTGTATTTCTCTCTTTGCCCAACCTTTCTGCGTTAGCACTGTCAATATCCATCATCTCTTGATGATGTGAAGTGCCACCATGTTCTATTGTCTTTTTATTTCTCTGTGAGAGACCCTCCCTAGTGGACAAAATTTGAACAGTACCCTTTTCCTTAGTCGATTTCTTAGGCCATGTTCTAGGATGAGCTGTTAAGAATTCGGGACCGCACAACCAGTGTTTGTTGTTTTCTGTAGTGTTAATTGCTCTGGTGGCTCCGTCCGCGGGGTTGAGGTCAGAGGGTACGTATCTCATATTTAGTTCACTAATCTGCTTTATTTCATTAATTCTTCTCGCTACAAATGGTGGTAGAAGTTTTTCTGAGTGGAGCCAGCTTAAAACCACTTCACTGTCAAGCCACAAATATTTCTTTTGTATTTCGATCCTTAGGAATTTAGTCACGTAATTTAACAATCGACTACCAATAACTGCTCCTAATAACTCTAATCTGGGAATCTGTAAATCTTTAAGGTCTTTCGTGGGAGTCAGTCTTGATTTTCCTAATATAAAGCTGACTGTTCCTGTTCCGGTGGCTTCATTGTATCTACGCAAATACACCACAGCTGCATACGCTTGTTTTGAAGCGTCTGAAAAACAGTGTATTTCATTTTTGACTTCAATGTTTTGATGCTCATTTGGTTTGGTATATAACCGAGTCACACTAATTTCCCTTATTGTCTCTAAGTCTCTCAGGATAGTTTGCCATCTGTTGATTATGACTGGTGGTAGGGTTTCGTCCCATTTAAATTTTTGACGCCATAAATCTTGCAATAGCAACTTAGCGGGCAAAATCGTTGGAGCAAAAAACCCACAAGGGTCATAGATTGAGGCTATTACTTTTAAAATTCCCCTTTTCGTCTTAATACAAACCGCATTTACGTAATTAGGTTTTACTTTCAACTCGTCTCTTTCTGTGTTCCATTCAATGCCCAGCACCTTGATAGTAGCGGGTCTATTATCGTGATCCTTTTGAGGGATCTGTGACATAAACTCTTTCGAGTTGGATTTCCAATCGCGGAGGTTCATAGAAAGTTCAGAAAATGCCAATTTGGATGTTTTATATATTGAAATTGCTTCATCTAAAGTCCGTGTACCTGTTACCATATTGTCTACATAAATGTCGCCAGCAATCCTTTTGAGTACGTTTGAGTTGGATTTAGACAAATGGTGTCTTACTGTTGCGTTCAGTAGAAACGGGCTTGATATGACACCAAATGGAACACGTCGAAATCTGAGATGTTGTAAGTTTTCTGCTGATATTGGTTTGTTGAAATCTTTAATCCATAAAAACCGCGTAACATCTCTGTCATCATCTTGTAAACCGATTTGCAAAAAGGCTTTCTCAACGTCTGCTACTATGCCAATCTCATTTTCTCTGAATCTTATGAGAATGCCAGTTAAGTCCTCCAGCATTAAGGGACCTCTGTAAAGACATTCATTAAGACTGTTATTATATTTGGTCTTCGCCGAGGCGTCATAAACTATCCGTAGTTTTGTAGTCTTTCCTTTTTGTAAAACACAGTGATGTGGAAGATAGTGTACTGGATGATTTGTGGGTAAGGGAAGATAGTCAACCCTTTCAATTATACCCTTTTCGAGTTGATCGTTTAACACTTCATTGTAACTTCGAACAGTTTCGTTGTCGAGCCTTTTAATTAAATTGGTGAGCCGTCCGAAGGCTAAACCAAAATTGACTGGCAAGTTGATGGGGGGGTATTCCGTCCATGGCCATTTGACATAATACCGATTGTTAACATATTGGGTGGTGTCATTAAATGTTTTAACGGCTTCTTCTTCCCTTGAAGCTTTTGGAGAATCAACTATGCCGATAGACTCCAAGTCCCACAATTTCTTTAAATTGTCAGTCCGTAAAGGCAAATCAGGTTCATAAAAGTGGCCTTTTAATTCATCACTCGTTTGAAAGTATGTCAAGACTGATAATTGGTCCTTGTTATCCAGGTTTAAAGTAACTCTACCGGAACACACCCAACCGAAGTCAGAGTTGACAAGAAACAAATCTCGATCTATCTGTAGTTTCTCATTTGACATGAACGTATAGTAATAGTCGTTGCCTATAAGTATATCCACTTGATCTTCTTTAGTACCATCATCTGCTAAGATTAAATTGCTGTCACGAAGAACAGAAACATCTTGTGTGAACTCATAAGGACAGGGGACCTTTTGTGTGATATGGGGTACAGAATTCGCATATAGAATTCTGTTTTTATTTGTGCGTGTGACTATTTGGAAGTTCACTAGTGGACTGTCAATTTCATGGGGAATTTCTGCACCAAATGTGAACACTGTTAAGCGATTTTCTTCTATAACAGGAAGCTCTAATTGTTTAGCAACTGAACTTCTGACGTAGCTCCTTTGGCTACCGCAATCTAATAACACGCGACATTTTATGAGTTTAGTAGGCTCTTTTACTTTATGTACGTTCACGATTGCTGTCTGTAGTAACGTTACTCCTTTAGGGCTGTTCACATTCAAAACCTTTGTTGTGTTATTATTCTTATTGTTATCACCAAATAATTTCGTGGGACACAAGGCTCTATTATGTAGTCCAAACTTTCCGCAATGCCGGCATTTTCTTTTGGATTTACAGTCATTGGCTCTATGTTTCTCTCCAAAACAATTATAGCACCGATTTTTTAGTTTCCGTTTCCGTTCTTCACATGTCTTCACATTAGGACACTCATCATTAAAATGACCTTGATCGCAAAAAATACATGTAGGTCTTGGTTTTTTCGCTGGTATCTCATTTAGTCTAGTAAATTTTTCGCGTTCAAAGTATCTTTCTTTGGGTCGACAAAAACTAGGTGTTGCTGTATTATAATTAGTCTCTTTTACGAAGTTTTCCTGTCTATTGTTAAACAGTTGCCTTCTTTTAAATTTCTGTTTAGTGTTATCATTGTTGTCCGTTCTAACGTGAAGTGTCTCTAATGTAAAATTTTCACCCGCGGAATTGTCCTTTAGGACGTCCTTTTTCAACCTGTTTGATGTTTCTCTGGCAGATATAATTAGCTCTAAATTCTTCCTAATACTCTCAATTGAATCTCCTTCTGGTCCTGTTTTTAGACGAAGTTCATAGATTAAATCTTCCGGGAACTTTTCCATGATCATCACTCTGAGATGGTTATGATTGACATCCTCGCCTAAGGACTTTAAAACCCGCAAATGTCTCTCTATCTGATTAAGCGCATTGCGACACCCTTTAATCGAAGTGCCCGATGTTGGAATTCTGTAAAGTGCTACATAGTGAGCATCTATAATCACACCTGTTCTCCCATAGCGCTCTTTAAGAGTATCAACGGCTATTTTGTAATTAGTGCTCGTAGTTTCGAGCCCTTCAATCACCTGTTTCGCATCACCACATAGTACTGATTGCAGATACAATAATTTGTCAACGTCATTGATGTGACGACTATCCACGTTAGAGGAAAATTGATCCCAAAACTGATGCCATTTAAGGACGTCTCCATCGAACTTCGCTAACTCCATTCTAGGTAACCGCATATTGGTATTCACATTTTCGCCTGACGAAGCCGCTACAGAGTTAAGTGGTTTTGGTGTCTGACTTCGGATTTCAATCTCTGCTATTAATTCTTCAGCTTCCAATTGAGTAGACGTATAACGTGACAATTCATCAGCCGAAGGTTGTGTGACCAGTTTAAAATAATTGTACATTTCTGATACAAATCGGTCGTTTGTGGTTTTTAATTTCTGGCCCAAAACACGAGCATCTTCATGACTTATTTCATTGTCCTTTAACTGTGTGAGCGCATTTTTACAAAATTCAATAAGTGTCATTACCGAATCATTAATTTGTTTTAAACGTGAATGAATAATTTCATCCATGTTTAACTACTGTGAATATCTCGTTTACTATATTTAAACTAATGCCCACAACGCAAGACTACCTAGCCAGACAGACTTTCTGTTGGTTTCGTCTGTAACAATAAACAAAGTAATTCTGAATTGCTATAGCCTCTGGTAATTTTTTTTTATTTTTATTTTTTTTTTTTTTTATCAGGAGGCATCCCAGCACCTCCACCATGTCGCAAACTGCTTATTTCATGGAACAGTTTAACACGTTCATTGCCACATAACGCGACTTCGCGTGAAGCGGCCTACTATAATGTACAAACCATAAAATTGCAACTGTAACATATTGGCACGGCAATCGACGTGTTAATCAAGCAGTGGCGAATTGCTAATATAAGTATTTACATATTGTATACACGTATCTGCTTCACTGATTTACTGGTAGTATTTTACCTAACAAACCATTAACGATGTTCGAATGATATCTGATTTCTGTTAATCTATTGATCAATTGGTGTCTGAATATGCGAGTCCGCAGACAAGCTCAACTGGTGACGGAATATGCGAGTCCGCAGACAAGCACAACTGATATCTGAATTAGCGGGTCCACTGACCCTGTTAAAAAAGGGCCTCCAACCTCCCCTTACAGCCCTCCCTGTCCTCTCAACATGTTCTGATTTCTAATACTGCTGATAAGCAACGATAACGGCTGTCAACTATTTTATCGGTTCAACTCTAAAGTTCTATATTTCAGATCACCACAGCGATCATTTTGCACATTGTTTTATATTATTAAAACACTGGTAACCAATACCCAAATAAATAGGCACAAGAAATAAAGTTAAATATAAAAATCACTTACCAAGTTTAGTTAAACACTCACTATAAAATATATATCTGTCTGGTTCGGCTGCGCTCGCGAAGTGAAGTGAAGTGCGGCGGCTCTTCTCGATTTTTAATAATAAATTATAACCTACCTACCTTTACGTTTGAATGAGTTGCGGAGGCCTTTAATAATTTTCAATACTTTGCAAACCTACCCCACACACACTTTCTAATTTGAATCTTATCGCGTAGGTAATACGCGACAATAGGTATTAAATTGAAAAAAAATTTTTTATTGAAATAGGTACTCTAGGTAAATACTAAATAAAACCTACTCAACTCACGATGCAATCTGGCATACAGATCCCATACATTTTATTGTTTCCGAACTTCGTTATCGTTTCGTTGTCGTTTTAAACTGTTACTTTGACTAAGGCCCACGAATCATTTTGACTGTTGTAATAGTCTGTTGTAGAGCAAATTTTACGATAGATAGTATGACTGAGATATTTTTTGTCGAAATATTAATGTCGAAGCCAAAAAAATGTATTGTCTACTTAAAAAAGTTTGTTATCATCACTACATATTAGGTATAAAACAAAGTTCTGTGCCGCGTCTGTCTGTCTGTTCACGATAAACTCAAAAACAACTGCACCGATTTTCATTCTGTTTGCACCAATGGATAAAGTGGTTCTCCAGGAAGGTTTTAGTACCTATATAATTTACAAAGTTACGCAGGCGAAGTCGCGGGCAGCTACTAGTTAGGTATATAATAACTTATTACCTAATCTATACAATTATTAAGTCAATAATAAATAATAACAAAATTTTATAATAATGATATAAAAATAAAGATAATCCATGTTGATATTGAACAAAATTTCATTGGCTTTTACATTACAAAATTAGCGCCGTATAGATATTACCAGTACCTATTACCGCCGACAAAGGGGAACGAAATTTTCCTTCACGTAGGTACCTATGTTTCAATTTTGTTGAAAGAGACTTGACCCTTTTTGTCCGCTAACTTCTCCGAAACCAAGCCAATAATTTTAAATCGGTTTTCGTTTATAGAAAGAGGGATAAAACGGGAAGAAAGCGTACTTGCAAGCACCTGTGGCGTTGCATGTGCTATATAGTAGACGACGATAGTTCTTTAGACATATAACTTTATAATCAAGTGGATCGTCAGCTTGTCTGGCTACTTTAATACAAATAAATGTATAAAATAGGACTATGAACACAAAATAATTCAGTCTGTTATGTTTAAACAACTGAGATATCTTGGAAGTTTTTGATTTGGTTTTGTAGTTGTCGTGCCCCTAGAGCGTCTTGACTCGTAATTGTACATGGAAATAATTGTCGGATAAATACTACAATAAAATCCGACTCTGGCGGCTAAAGAGTTAATTACCTAAATGAAGAAGAATAATGAGTCTACGGATTGGATTGAGCGAACGCTAAATACCTACAACCGCTAAATCAAAAATAATTGATTGGTCTCGCTGCGCACGACTAGATAGAGCGCTATACAAAAGCAATAGCTCCGTAAATGCGGCAACTTTTTATTGTAGTGTGTGTAAAAAATCGTCACTTTTTATCACTTTTTACACAGTTTTATTATATTTTTACACAGTTTCACTACGCAAACTGGTATTTTATTATGCCAAAAATTTAATAATACATTCGGCATGTACACATCACACACAGCTTGCAATGTGACTGGCTCGGGTAAGCCGAATTCGGCGTACTATTTTTTGCCGCATTTGACAAGTACGACGGCGGTATCTAGTCGATATATGCGCTAAATATTATTATAATGAACATTCATTAAAATAAATTGAATGCTTACGTATATTAAGTTTCGAGAAGTTCCAAACTAGGTTAAGGGCATACCGGTAAATAAAGGTTACTTAAGCATTGAATAAAAAATAGTTGTAAAATTTGATATTTGTTCTTGATGATACAGTGATACTCGACCAGTCGACATCGGCGTGTCTTGAGGAGCAGATTTAAATCTCTGTTGTTATATATGTTCGATGATTTAAAAAAATTTTTTTTTGAGTTTTTTAAACCTATAAATTTAATATACGTATATATAGTTAATTAATGAAAAAAAAAATAGGTAAACAAAATGTTATTAACAGAGATAATATCGTCCGTCGAAGTATTGCTACTGCCTGCTTTTGTGAAATTACTGCAAATGGTGATAGCATCATTATCATTATTTCAAACGGACTCTACACAGTATCCAAAACAAGCACATATTTACAGTAAGTACTTACCTACCTAAAATTTTAAAGTTTCAAGTTTCACAAACGCTACAGATCTTTCTGCATTATTAACACTATATTTCAGTATTTAAGTATATTAGATTAGCACAGGGCAAAACTTTAATCTTGAATCCTGTAGCTTATGTTGTTAGATAACGGTAACCATCCGCCATCAAGTTGACCGTCAGCCTTTCTGACGACCTTGACATAAATAAAATTACATACATTATTTTATTTAAATAAAAATTCTAAACTGAATAGGGAAATAAAATATTATTATCTGGTTTTAAATTGTTTTATTAAGTAACTACTTAAGTCAAGTCTTTCATTTCATAGTAGGTATGTGGATATCCACAATGTAAACTAAGTATTTGTTACTGTGGTAACTATTCAAAATCCAACTAAGAAAAACTAAAATTCTCTTATTAATTAGTCCTTTTGTCCTTATCATGTGTTACAGATGGTCAATTGTTCGATTTCGTCATAGTTGGTGCGGGTTCTGCTGGTTGTGTACTAGCTAATAGGTTAACAGAAGATCCTAATGTGAAGGTATTGCTCATTGAAGCAGGAGACACCCCACCCATTGAATCAGTAGTAAGAAATCACCTCAAGCTATTTAATTCTACAATATTAATAATTATTATACTTACTTGTTACTTAGAAAAGAATGAAAGATGCTAATACCACAGCATCTAATACAGTGCAATTAACATTCGACAAGACAAACAAGGTAATACAACGGCAAACACAGGTTCAAACCCCGCAACCCGCAAGGCTTATGTCTATGATGTTTGGAAACTGTTAAAAATGATTACGTATCACTAGCTAAAAATCGTTGAGTAATACTTGGAACATATGATGTTTTTTTTGTCTTACAAATATTTTGCCACTATTAGCATCTGTGAATCGGCGCGCACGAAGTCGCTGGCAAAAGCAATTTAATGATTTTTTTTCAGATCCCCGGATTGCTTCAATTAGTGGACCATTCAATGGCAGATTGGAATTTTTACACAGTTAACGATAATTATTCAAGTCAAGCACACAAAACAAAAAATGTTCACATGACGAGTGGTAAAATGCTCGGAGGTTCCAGTGGTGCAAATTTTATGTATTACGTTCGAGGTAATAAATTCGATTTCGATGACTGGGTATCTCGAGGTAATCCTGGCTGGGATTGGGATAATGTTACAAAATATTATATTAAAAGTGAAAGACTTGAAGACAAACGTATCTTAGAAAGCGACTCAGCGCCTTTACATGGTACTGACGGTTTACTTGGTGTAACGCGGCCTGTCTGGGCTGAAAGAACAAAAGATTATTTTGATGCCTTCAAAGAGAATGGACGTAAAATACTTTTGGATGTTAACGGATATGACCAGATTGGATATTCTGAACCAACATATACAATTGCTGATCATGTTCGTCAAAGCACAGCTCACGCTTTCCTCAAACCTATAAGAAACCGTAAGAATCTATTTGTAGCTAAGAAAACATTGGGTAGAAAGGTTTTGTTTGACGGCAATAGGCGAGCAATAGGTGTAGAAGTAAAAACACATAAAAATAAAATTATAAGAGTGATGGCAACGAAAGAAGTAATAGTCAGTTGTGGTGCCATAAAAAGTCCTCAAATATTAATGTTGTCAGGTATAGGACCAAGTCAGCATTTGGAAGAATTGAATATTCCCGTCCTATTGGATTCCCCTAAAGTAGGAGAAAATTTACAAGATCACATGTTAGTAACTATCCAATTGACAGGAAAGAAAGACGTTGCTGCAGTGGCACAAAATGTTGACTTCTTCCTTAATCTTGACAAATTTCCAAATCCTTGCTTAATGGGAAATATTGCTTTGAATAAATCTCAATCATACCCTGATTATCAAGCGCTTGTGCTTCCTTTTCCACCAGGCACTATAATTTCTACTTTAGAATGTGCACACGTTCTTGAATTAGACAATCGTATTTGTAAGGCAATTGCTGACGCCGGACAAAAAAGGGAGACATTATACATAGCAATTTGCTTGATACACCCCGAGTCCAGAGGGAGAATTAGATTAAAAAATAATAATCCAGAAGAAAAAGCTCTTATTTACAATGGTTACTACAGTGTTCAAAACGATTTAGAGAAACACGCTCGCTCCATCAAAGACTTTATAACCGTAGTAAACACCACATACTTTAAGAATGTCGGTTCTCAAGTCGTTAATTTCTACATTGAACAATGTAAAGATGAAGTATTTGGAAGTCACGAGTACTGGAAATGTCATGTATTGAATACAGCTAGTAGTGAATGGCATCTAGTGGGCACAGTTGCGATAGGACCGGATGGAGTAGTCAATGAGAGGCTTCAAGTAAGAGGAGTCGAAGGACTAAGAGTTGTCGATGCCAGCATAATGCCCACAATTGTTAGCGGCAATACGAATGCTCCTACAATAATGATCGCTGAGAAAGCTTCTGATATGATAAAATTAGATAACAGAATGAGTGTTTAAAAATCTTTTCTTTAACACTGATTCCCTTGAAAATAGAAGAGAATCCTCGTTTCAGGGTTTAAGAACACTTAATTCACTAATATCAATTATATACGAATTTAAGTAATAATTAATAATATATATCATATTGCCTACCCCAGTAACAGTTGGGAACTCGACTCTCGAAATTGTTGACGAGTATGTATACTTGGGACAGACAGTCCAGTTAGGTAGAGCCAACTTCGAGAGGGAGGTCAATCGTCGAATCCAGCTCGGATGGACAGCGTTCGGGAAGCTCCGAGACATCTTCTCGTCCAAAATCCCTCAGTGTCTCAAGACAAAAGTTTTCGACCAATGTGTGTTGCCAGTGATGACGTATGGCGCTGAAACGTGGTCTCTAAATATGGGCCTCGTAAGGAAGCTCAATGTCGCTCAACGAGCTATGGAAAGGGTTATGCTCGGGGTTACACTGCGAGATCGAATCAGAAATGAGGAGATCCGCAGACGTACGAAAGTTACCGACATAAGCCGGCGGATTAGTAAGTTGAAGTTGCAGTGGGCAGGGCATATAGTACGGAGAGCCGACGGCCGCTGGGGCCGGAAGGTTCTCGAGTGGAGACCACGGACCAGCAAGCGCAGCGTAGGACGTCCACCCACAAGGTGGACAGACGACCTAATAAAGGCCGCGGGTCAGCGGTGGATCCAGGCTGCTTCTGACCGGTCCTATTGGAAAATTATGGGGGAGGCCTATGTCCAGCAGTGGACGTCCTAGGCTGAAATGATGATGATGATGATGATATATCATATAATTCATACAATTTTTTATGAGGATGTAGTGTAATTAGTGAATTAACTTAGTGAATTGACAAGCGACAGCATATGAAATACTTGTTCAAGAAATTATAGCCAGTGAGATGTACATATTATCTGTAATTGTAGGTATGTAATGAAACAACATAGTCTTTATAATCTGTGATGTAATGTACACGTGTCTGTACGTACCTACTTTTGTTTAGTCTGTTTACGTCATCGTTCCTTATCCTTATTAGATAACAGCGTATTATGTCTACTTAGGCATCTCCCATAAATCGCCATAACGCACGGCTGGTCGTATTCTATTTGTATGAGTTTTAGTTTTAGGTTTTAAACATCTCGCAAGTTAACCCTGAGTACCTATATGATTAAGGGTTTTTATAGCCCGCTAAATAACTTTGAACTTAGACCAAAACAATTCACGTCTCTATGTACAGTCGAAAGCAAAGAAAATTAAATTTTATCTAGGTACAATTAAAGAATTTTTACTTGATATTTATGAATATATGTTATACTTAAAATATTAGAAAAAAATGGCTGGCCGCCTCTGTCTGTTATTTTTTATTTTTATTTATTTTTTTTATTTTATATTAATATGGGTAGCCAACGCAATAGTGTACTCACAAACAAATTCTATAGAACAAATTGCATATTACAACTAGCTTGCACAAATTACATTTATAGACTACCACAGCATGCATATTATTAGACACACATATATTCAATTTAATCAATCGGTCAAAAATCGCATGTCAACAATTCAATTAAGCATTACACACAGCACAATAGGTCATCGACAAAGTATTATAAGAAAAAAAAAAAAAAAAAATCCATTCAAAACGAGAACACAAAGGAAAAAAAATAAAAAACAAATCGATAATAGTTAGGACGGCTTCCAAGAATATTCAACATTAATAAAATATCAATACACACAATAAATTAAAGTAGCAAGCAAGTAATTAAATATTAAAATAGCAAGTAATTAAATAGCACCTTCATAAGTATTTAGAGAGATAAAAAGTTTTGATTTTATTTTTGAAATTCGTCAAGCTGTCACTAAAGATATCAAGTGCCATGTCACTGGCCACTTCATTGTATAATCTTGTGATTCTATTTATTGGTGCAGATACACCCAAATTGGAGTGTATCATGTTTTGCTTGAAAGGTACGTAGTTTTTTGGCCTAAAGTTATGTCTAGGAACCACGAAATTAATCTTGCCAACAAGGTCCTTTGAATCTATTTCATTATTTACAATTTTGAATAGGAAGCACAAGTCCAACATATTTCTTCGATCAGAAAGTGTGAGGGTTTTATATCTTTTAAGCTGCTGATCATAGGACCTGTGTTCCTTTAGTGTGTTTTCTCGGAAGCTTACGTTCCGCAGAAACCTTTTTTGCACTCTCTCAATGCGGTCCGAGTGAACTCTATAGTGAGGATTCCATGCCGTGACACCATATTCAAGAATACTTCTAGTGAGTGAGTAGTATAGGGTCAACAGACTAATGCGACTCTTAAAACCTTTAGTAGTACGCAGTATGAGACTATTTGTCCTGTATGCACTCTTAACAATGTTATCGAAATGTTCAAAAAACGTAAGTCTACTGTCAACTGTCACCCCCAAGTCTCTAACTAGAGCTTTTTTAGATAATATACTATTATCGATGTGATAGCTATATTCAATGCAGTTTGTTTGACTCTTTCTAGTGAATGAGACAGCAAAACATTTGTCGATATTTAATGACATCAACATTTGTCGATATTTAATGATGTTACTCAGCTGACGGATTGAAAATGGAAAGAGAAAGTGACTTCAGAAATGCATTAACAAGAAAAAAAAATGCATCCGTGCAAATCTGTGAGCGGGGCCGCTTGTATAGAATAAGCCATAAAATAAAATTTTGCAATGAATTTTTACATTAATTTTAAGTATTAACCAAATGCTTATGTCATTATGTTTGATAGTAAAATAGTTATAAATATATTAAAAAACGCGTTGCGCACCTACAATACCTACATATTTGAGAAAATATGCATATTATATTGTACATGTACTTAAGTAAATATTAAAATTTATGAGTAAGTATTTAAAGAAAAACATACGCATTTATTATTGTCTTTTACGAAATGTAGATAAACCACGCGTAAATGGTACATTTTATTAGCATAACTAATTTTTAAACAGGTGTTTATAACATCTGTGTGGTCCAGTGCATTTATTTTTATAATGTGAAATTCATTTACATACTTTCAATATCAGTAAACCTCTGCGTATCTGTTTGTTTTTGTTCAATTCAACGTTTATATTCGTTTACTTAGTATAATAATGAGTGTTGTAAATGTTTGCATAGTTTTTTTTCCACTAAAATAATTTAATTACATTATTTACTTATATATTATGTATAAAAACATAACTAACTCCTTGACAGTGACAGTGAAGGACATTCTTAATTAATATGTTTTAATTGCAAATATTATGATAATTAGTATGTCGATCAAAAGAGCTTCGTAAGTTCCGTTTTTTTCTTGTATAATGTAAGTAATTCTTGTATAGTATGTTAATCCGTATTTTTAATTATTTTTTTTAAATTTAGAACTTATTTTTTAGATTTTTAGCAAGTTGTTAGTCCTTTAAACGCTTTTCTCGCTGACTGTACCATTTTCCCAAAATCTTTGAATAACCATTAAAATTATAGATAGTCTCTTAAGGGTGTTTTGTTCTACTTAGCCATAATGATTTAGGTAGCTGCTCTTACCCAGTGGTAAGAGTTGACACAGTCTGTGCATATATTTCACACTAGCTGGTGCTCGCGACTTTGTCCGCGTGGAATAGTTATTTTGGGAATCATTTGGGTATCTCGAACGGTTTTCGCAGCGCACGCAACGGAAGCCCTCAAAGATGAATAATTTTCCCCGTTTTTTCCACATTTTCGACTGTTTCTTCGCTCCTATTAGTCGCAACGTGATGTTATATAGCCTAAAGCCATCCTCGATAAATGATCTATCCAACACAAAAAGAATTTTTCAATTCGAACCAGTAGTTCCTGAGATTAGCGCGTTCAAACAAACAAACAAACAAACTCTTCAGCTTTATAATATTAGTATAGATGAGAAAGTATCTAACATCTTTATCGCTGTGGCGACGGTGGCGCCGCCACGGCGACAATGGCAAATATATTTTTTTATATTTTTAGATGATCCTTTGGGAACCTTTTTTCTAGGAAAAAAAGTATTCCAAAAGTAGCAGTACCTGGATTAACATCCAGGTAATTGAGCCGTTGCGTGAAAAATAAGAAAAATCCGCATTAGTAGGTATAATGGATAGGAGCACATAGGTGACATGTGGTGGCATGGCATGTATTTCTGTATGTTTCCATAAACTTGTCTGTTATTGTAAATTGTTATTCCGAATTTCAGCTAAACAAAGATGACCTGGTAGGTATTAAGTACTAACTAGATTGATATATAAAAATTTGTTTCTAAATTTTTACCCCAGTGGCACAGTGTCTTGATTGTAGGAGTCAAAGTGAGTACCTATTCCAACACAAATATATTATTTATTTAAATTTTAATTACTTCAGAACTAATTCGATGTAGTTACTCTAGTACTTACCTACCATTGGACTGTACCACAATGGTACTAGTGATATTTTTATACCTACGACGTACCATCAAACGCTCTTTTAATTGATTAATTTCTAAATCTTGCAATCGCTAATAAAGGCCGCGGGTCAACGGTGGATCCAGGCTGCTTCTGACCGGTCCCATTGGAAAATTATGGGGGAGGCCTAATTATATCCAGCAGTGGACGTCCTGTGAACGAAATTATGATGTATTTACAAAAAAAAATCTATCTATTAAGTATATCAACTGTCTGGTATCAATAATACAAGCATTAGTTACTTAGTGTGGAACTACTTAGATGGTGAAAATTTGAAGATATTATTAATATATTATAATCATGGTTAGTTTGTGTCTACAGTCTACAGATGGTCTACAGGTATTATTCTAATATCTTTGTTAATTTTATAGGATGGCTATAATTAAGAATTTAGTGTCTACTGTCGAGACAGGCGTTTTAAGCTACGCCGTAAAAATATTTCAAGCTGCTCTATTGGCACTCTCGTTAGTGAACCTTGGATCAAACAATTATCCAAAGCAAGCTACTGTAAAAGGTACGTACGCAATTTACTGTATGTAGGTAAGTAAACATATTAAGGTTTTATTGATTGTGTAACTATATCAGAACCCATCGACAACGATTGCTCTTTATAATGCTTAAGTATGTGCGCTCATGCCTGGAGTATTGCTCTATCATAATGGAATCCACACTATGATGTATATATCAAGCGTCTGGAGTCTGTACAGAAGCGATTCCTTTGGCACTTGTCTTATGGACATGGTTTAGCTGGGGAGCTGTCAAGCTATCCGGCCAGACCCTCCACCTACCCGTGCGGAGCGCTCGCGGGAGGGAACCCTCGCGGGCTCCCTCTCGCAGTTGGAGGTCGGCCGCCTTGAGTGCGGCCTAATGATATCGTTTGTTTCCGCACACCAAGTTGTGTGCGGACTTTCGAGAGGCGTCATTGGAGTTCTACACTCGAGTGCGGACTTTTTTGAGGCCTGGCTGTCTAGAGAAGGCGGGCATATCAAGCCCGTCTTTTGTAGATGGCCTAGGGGGACCTTGCGCACATGGTTGGCTAGCTGTGTGTGCCTGCACAAGGTTAACCCTCCTTCGCGTGGGTATTGCCTGGGTGTCTCCGGGCAATCGCTCGCTTGGCGATAGCCTACCCAGTAATTTCTAGGCTGCCCTGGGGGTGGATCGGAGTTAGTTGCCTCGGCAGAGCCCGGTCCACCTCGCTCACAGGACAAGGAGGCATCGGGGAGTTTTAGTGGGTATTCCCAGTGCCGCTAACATCAGGTGATGGGCGATCCCCACATATCCCCATCGCCTAGCCAGCGGTAGGGATCTGTAATCTGTTTCCTCGACAAAAAAAAGGTATTAGGTAATGGTATTAGGTATTTAATAAACATGGTAAAAGTGTTTTTTTTTGCATTTTATAAATAAAATGTAGCATAAAATATCTTTATTGTAAATATCTACTGTTTGTATAGTCCGATTCAAACTTAATGGCGGCTCGGACGTTAGCTGCGAGCGTTGGTGTGCGCAGGAATCGTCCCTGTAGACCCCGCGTATCCATATCTAATATTGCGTACTGCACTCACTATGTTGAACTATGTTTAGTTCGGAATATCTGACTTGGTTTTGATACCATAAAAAAATATTACCCGATTTAAACGCCATCTATGTTGTTAAACCTGCTACCCAACATAAATAACAAAATGTATAAGAATCTATTATAAAAATTTAATTTTATTAGAATCAACGTTGTCATAATTAAAAATATTTAAACAAGAGAAAATGTTATGATAATATGAATCATTACTTATGTCCTTTGTATATATTATGTATATGAATACAGTGAATACTTAATCTATTGCCATTATATTTTTGTTTCAGAATATATTTGCCAGTAAATAATGATATAAATATTTGCAGATGGGCAAAGTTTTGACTTCATTATAATCGGTGCCGGTTCCGCTGGGAGCGTGATCGCAAACCGTCTTACAGAAGACAGCAGCGTGACCGTTCTTCTCATTGAAGCAGGACATAATCCAGCAGTTGAGTCAGTTGTAAGTTGGAAATTATGATGGATATTTTGCCCTTAATTAATTAACAATATACCTATTATCTTTTTTATTTGTTACATTTTTGGTTATTTTGTGTTTTATCAACAAAAAATATAAATCTCACAGTTTTTTTAATTAATATTAGTAGGTAGATTTTAATGCGTACTTAGCCCATTTTATTTCTGAGAATCTTGAATGAATGAGAAAATTAATTACAAACACATGTGAAATTAATACCTACCTATGTCCTTTCTTATTTCAGATTCCCGGTTTATTTCCCTTCGTAGATTACTCGTATGCCGACTGGAATTATTACACAGTTAATGACAATTATTCGAGTCAAGCTCATAAAACTAAAAATATTCACTTGACACGTGGCAAAATGCTTGGCGGTAGCAGCGGTGCTAACTATATGTACTATGTTCGCGGTAACAAAGCTGATTTCGAAGAATGGGTCTCACTGGGCAACGAAGGTTGGGACTGGGAGACAGTTTTAGCTTATTTTAAAAAGAGTGAACGTCTTAATGACAAAGAAATTATGAATAGTTCAACAGCATCACTACATAGCACTGATGGGTTACTAGGCGTCACACGGCCACTTTGGAAGGAGAGAACCGAATCCTACTTGGACGCTTTTAAAGAAGACGGTCGTAATATACTACAAGATATAAATGGTTATGAACAAAATGGATACTCAATGCCCACATACACTGTCGACAATGGTCTTCGTCAAAGTACAGCTGTTGCTTTTCTGAGACCAATTACACATCGAAAAAATCTATATGTTTTGAAGGATACTTTTGCAAGAAAAATATTATTTGATGATGATTTGACTGCCATCGGTGTAGAAATTAAGCTAAAGGACAATTCTATAATCACCGTCAAAAATAACAAAGAAATTATATTATCAGCTGGAGCAATCAACAGCCCGGCAATATTAATGCAATCTGGAATAGGACCCAAGGAACATTTAAAAGAAATGAATATAAGCGTTCTCTTAGATTCGCCTAAAGTCGGACAAAACCTGATCGACCATCCACTTACCATAATTCAATTGGCTGTCAAGAAAGATCTCACTTCAGTAATAGAAAATGTTGAGGTTTTAACTAACTTAAACAAATTCCCCACTCCTACTATAATGGGATTTGGGGCACTTAATAAGTCACAAATTTATCCTGACTATCAAGTGATGGCATGCCCTTTTCCTGCAGCTACAATTTTATCGACTTTGTTATGCAGTTACGTATTTGGTTTAGAGGATAAAATTTGCGTGGCGGTTACTAATGCAGGGCAAAAACGAGAGACACTTTTCACCGTACATACACTGCTACATCAAAATTCTAGAGGCGAAATTAAACTACAAAGCAGTAATCCAGAACACCATCCACTTATTCATTTGAACTATTATTCAAATGATACTGACTTAGATACACATGCGTTAGCAGTAGAGGATTATTTGAGAATTTTAAACACAACATATTTCAAAAGTGTTGGAGCAGAAGTAGTTGACATGAAAATAAGTCAATGTGCTGATTTAAAATTTCCCAGTCATGAATATTGGAAATGCCATATTTTGAATACTGCTTCCACTCTGTGGCATCCTGTGGGCACTTGTGCGATGGGGCCGGATGGTGTTGTTGATAGCATTCTTCAAGTTAGAGGTGTCTCCAAGTTAAGGGTAGCAGATGCTAGCATTATGCCCACAATAACAAGTGGTAACACGAATGCGCCGACAATTATGATTGGTGAAAAAGCCGCTGATATGATTAAAAAAGACAACGGAATTAGTGTAACTGATCCTTAAACGATCTTAATCGAATATGGCACTAAAAAAACCTAATTGAAGAGAAAGCTTTCTGTATAATGCCAAGAGCAATGGAATGTATTGGTAACTATAATATCACTCATTTAATTTCTTAGTTACGTATTTTAAAATTTTCCGATAAACTCAACCACTCTTGTAATATAATAACCCAGTATAAATATGTATATTTAGTCCTGTCGGTTAACTTGTTTTTCCTTTGAGTGACTCAAACCCAAGAGTCGTTGGTTTGATTTTCAGTTAAGTCAAAGAACCTTGAACATGTATAAATCTATATTAATAAACTATATATATGTATTATATAGATAAGATGTAATAAGAGCAATAAATTTAAACGATGATTCAATAGAGTATACCTACGCACTCTTAACATAATCATAATGCTCCAAAGTCATAGACTTGTCCAAAGTGTCATTGTCCAGAGTGCTTATACTCAGAGATATTGCAATCCAAAGTTACAATACATACTTAATCAATGAATTTCATGATCCGCTAAATTGTCGGTTATCAGTCGTTAGATGTAGAACGATCGTAAATGTCAATGTCAAGTACTCCGACTGGACATGTCTGTAGTAGATGGTAGTCGTACCTGTGGTAGTACATTGCTGGCTCGATTAATTTTGTTAGAAATTAATCGACAGTAAATTTGTTTTTCATTTTAATTAATTGAAACCATTTGGAATTATTTACTGATTCGTTAAAAGGTCTATATTTTAATTTATTGCTCTTATTACAAGCCACACCCTGTATATCCTGTGAATAAAAAAATTAAGAAGTTCTATGGAAGTATTAATTTCAAATTAGTTTCTTTTAAGAGAAAGACAGCTGCTTCCCCATAGTCACATCGCATAAATATTGTAACTATGAAAATAATTGATGAATACGCTGTACTACTTACCATCGCAATTGGTAAAGTACGTTTCATGTGTTATTTTTGACCACTTAGAGGTAACGTTGTAAAACCAAATCACATTAGTAAAAAACTTTTACTTTTTGCCTATTTTTGACGACGGTGACACCGAATTTTTGGAGATTAGTCCTTAAGAATTGATTTTCATATAATAAGCCCGGGGGTATGAAAATTTAAGTATGGGAGTAAAATCAAATGTCACATGTCACACGTTACGCATTACAGGCTACAATGTGCTTCATTTGTCATTGCCAGCGTGGATAAGAATATTATTATGATGCACTTATTTATGTTAAATTTTTTACAATATATTATATATTATATAAAAAATAATAAATATTATTTTTAAAAAAACTTAAAACTAGAGTGCCGCAAGTAGCGGGGCAAAGCCCAAGCTACCGGCGGTTAGGGCTGCAGGCAGAGTGAGGAACCTCCTGACAATTCGTGCCGTGTCAAGAAGTACCGCCTTCTGTATCTGTCCCTTGACCAAGCCATCTAGTGATAGCCTTTTTAGGTGTTATTATTGTTATTCTTATATATAGAGTCGGATTCTTCATTGCTGAAGGTCGTGCCCGCTCTGAATTGCCTTGGTGGCATCGACCACCAGCTGTTTCCACTTCACCCTATCCTCAGCCTTTCGCACAGCCTTCGCGACTGTAAGACCCGTGAGTTGAACAACTTGGTCTGTCCATCGGCTAGGAGATCGACCTCGAGACCTCTTGCCATCCACTTTTCCAACCACCACCAGCTTCTCAAAGTTTTCTGGTTCTCTGCGGGCTATGTGTCCAAAGTAGTTGAGAACTCTTTGATAGCAGGTGGCGGATAGTCTTGTCCGAATCGCAAGATGTTTGAGGATTGAGCTGTTTGTCCTCTTTGCTGTCCATGGAATGCGCAACATCCGTTGTTATTCTTATTTGCAAAAAAATATAAACCGTGCAATATTTAGTGCTAATACATTGAATACAAGTTATACATATCAATGTTAAACCATTTGCAATGGTTCTTAAATTTACAATAAAAAATATTCATATATTCTTTTACTTACATACCTACTTAAAAATATTCTAGTTAGATGCATTGGATGATTCCTAAAGAGTTTAACGCACGTGAATAGATTAACACACATGTAAATAGGCAATATGGCAATTTTTCACAGTAGGTAATATTCGAAACAATGACACCATGAAAAATACACGCTACAATCTACTCTTTTGGAATATCTTACACTAGATTAACTTTAGATTATGAGGTGAAAACTCTATAGGCACGTATGACGGAAGCACGAGACTAAGTGACATTGTGGATAACATTTTACTAATTTTTGCTTACACACGTTATGGGCCTCTGTAGGCCCGGGCCCCGTACCCGTATCATCTTTTTTCATATTCAAAGTAACACAGGAATTCAAATGTATTATAAAATAGATTTTATTGAAAGCCATTATGCGAATCATCACATAACCAAAATCCAGACATAATTAGGTATTATAATATTACATAATTAAGTATGTAATGTAATAATACAAAAATAAATAATATACTTGTATGTTGTGGTTTCACGCCTACTCAACCGTTCACTGCGAAAAACATGTAATTATAGAAAACAAATACCTAGGTTTATTTTCATCACAGAAATATACCAAAAATCAACGTCTAATATAGAGATATATCTACATCTATAATAAGTATATATAAAATTCAATAAAGTCGCAGTCCGCATCTGTCCCTCAATCCGCTAAAATCTTCTAACCCATTGGACGGATTTTGTTACGGTTTTCAGTAATAAAAACCTATGGCTGTACAATAAAATCACATTTTAACACTTTAATTAATAACGAGATAATTTTCTGTAAGAAAAAAAGTGTGTGAGTCAGCTCCGACGCAGTACTGGAGTTTACTCCTTACGTAAAAATTATAAAATCATTTATCATATCAGCGCCATCTCTGTTTGAATCACTACAATCATTACCAGTGCCATCTAGTTTTCGCAAGGATGTACTATTACGTAACATATTCTAGTTTTAGGGATATTGGGATCATATAATATCTTTGAAACATCAGAGATATTCGAAAATATTCGAAAATAGAACGTAACGCATACCGTGTGACAATTTTGATTTTACTCCCATAAATTTTTAAACCTCCGGCTTATATTATGAATCCAAAAATCAACTACAGTTTTTGAAAATGTTTTTCTAGAAATATTTTTTGAGATATTCCTTTTCTAATTTATGAGAATGCGAATGCGAATTTACTATTTTATTATTTTGATTAAATTACTGTTTACTTTTAAGACACTAATATAAATCACTTAATACTTTAAGTATCAGTGAAACCTTAAGTATATAACTTTCTTATCTAAGAGCGGTTACACACTGGACTGGATCTGATTGAAACCCGCAAGATGCCGACAGAAGTGAAAACTTGAACAATTACATGTTTATTTTTTGATTCGTCAGGAAATACTTTATTTTGCAGAAAATACTTTCAAATGAAGTGTTTTTTTATTCATTATTATAAACTACTACTACAAAAACCACTGCATAATCCAAAGGGTTATGAGCATAATATTATATTTGCAAAATATTATATTCTCAAAATATTATATTCGCAAAATATTAGAAGTACAATTCAATACAAAAGTAATAAAGTAGCAATGTCTTGGGTTATAGACTTCCCATCGAAATAATTATATTGCATTCAAATTTGTTCAAGTTCAGGCTGATGGTTCCACACTAATATCTGTACTAATATTATAAACTATCTGCTGCACGCGACTTCGCCCGCGTAACTTTTTTATAAAATATAGCCTAAAGCATTTCTCTATAAATGGACTATCCAACAAAAAGAATTTTTCAATTCTAACCTGTAGTTCCTGAGATAAACGCGTTCAACCAAACAAACTCTTCAGCTTTATAATACGAGTAGGTAGCTATTATAAGATATGAAAGTAACTCTTCTTGTCAGTCTGGATGTTTTTTTTTTTTATAAGAGATGGGTTAGCTCTTGGCCAACAACCAGCCATGTGGTAAGGATGAGGCCTAAGATGGAGCGAGCTCACCCAGAAGATGCCTATTCACTCGAACCTTGAAAAGATTAGGGTTAGGTATATGTGCTCGGAAATACAGACGCTGGCAGGGAGTTCCAAACCCTGGCAGGCCTTAACTACTGAACCGATAATCATAAAATTTTGCATACATGTCAGGGATACAAGAAAGGACGTAAAATAAAGGATCATCTAAAATAAAAAAAATAAAAAACTAACGAATGGCCAAAGTGTTATAGCTAAGTAGTAGTGAAATAAGGATGGAACAAGAATTATTCTAAGTATTAGAATTAGTGAAGTAAGTTTTATTCAATAAATAAAATATTTCTTTTGGAATTGGACTTTAACTCGTACAATAGAGACACTGAAGTGAATATTAAGCAATACCTTATTGTTAGCTGTTGTTTGTTTAGCTGAAATTGAAAACAATAAGGACGATTACAAGCGAATATTTTTATTATGGGAAAACGTAGCCCGTTAATTAAGTTCGTGACTTCCCGAAAGGTGGCGCTCTCAAGGCAAGTTTCTCTTTTTTACAGTTATTTTAATTGAGTTTTACATTGTTAAAACATGATAACAGCGAGTTGCGGAGAAGAGGAAAATCAAAAAGGAAACTAGAGAAAAACTCGCAAAATGTTATAAATAAGCACTTTGCTCTATCGCTTGATAAGTGGTTCATTGATTTTCGTTGCGGCAATTCTAAAGCGATAAAATCTATATGACATTGTATTCAACGATCGAAAGTAAGTGAGATTATTGAGACCGTAAACATTTGAGTAGGACACACATGGCACATTTTACTTATAATGTTTGGGCATGAAGAAGCCGTCTGCAAGATGGATGCCGCGTGTTCTCATAGCCGATTACAAGCGGACTTGTGTGGTTTAATATGAATACCTAGTTTCGGGTACCGCGGTTTCCGGTAAATATGCTTGATAATAAGTTCAGAAGAGGTTAAGCAATGTAAATACCTACTTAGTAAAGTGAAATTTTTAATGAAACTTGGAAAGAATCGAACCGTGAACCACGTGACTTTCTACAAGTGGTATAAAACATACAAGACAGTGGCACAGAGCCTCGTCTCTCGCTCTCAAGGGCTCGCGTACTGTACTGAGGTTTTAAAATAAAGTAAAATATTTAATATATTTACTTAAAAATTCTAAGGCCTCTATTTCGTCCATTACAAATACCTAGTTAGATAATTTTAGAAGGCTTTCATTTAGATTCATCTGTAAATATAGGTACCTACTGCAATTAAAGTTATAATCTTCGGAAAACATGGATTTCCTTAATAAAAATTTTAAGACAATTTTTGTAATTTAATATTTCACAACTTAGTTGAATTATTGAAATGTACTTAATAATGTTTTGACGAACTAAAAGATTTGAAAAACTGTATAAGAGAATGTTTGTCATTTTCAAATAGGAAGTCTTCACCCACACACCCGTTTTAGTGTATTTTTGACAGTTTAAATGACTTAAACTGTTGAAAAATATATTCGAATAGATATTGAGTTTAAGGAAAAAGTAGTCCCAAGTGACTTCCTATTCAGGAAACGATAATAGTACATACCCAACACAATTAATATTGTTAAAATTTTTAAGTATTTTATGTAATTATGTTGTGTAAATTTATGTATACCTACTGACTGTTTGTTTCCTGTATAAATAAAAAAAAAATGATATTAATATAATATATTATCTATATTTATAATATATTATGTAATACGTATTGAAGCATATGTAGCCTGTAACGCAATACGTAAGACATGTGACATGTGATTTTACTCCCATAAATTTTCATACGTCGGGCTTATATATGAAATGAAATAGATATTAAGGCGCTTTCACATTAGGCCGCAAGCACCGCGGCAGCAGCGCGTCTTCCATACCGACCGATCGCACGCAGCTGCCGCGCTGCTCTTTTTAGTATGGAAGCCGCGCTGCTGCCGCGGTGCTTGCGACGTAATGTAAAGCCGCGCTAAAAAGTAAACTCCAAAAATTGCACCCGTGCGAAGCCGCAGGTTGGCCGCTATTATATCAATATCATGTGTTCGGATATCTAAAGATTGTCGAAGACGTTACGAGTATTAACACTATGCTGTGTGTGGTTTCTAACATTAGCAATACATATAATTTAAAGGTTGATGTATGTATTTCCGGAAAAAAATAATGAGCCCGTTCCCACTTGTCGGGTGTCGGGCCCGGATTTTAATCGGATGTTCCAGTGGCAAAGCATTAATAAACTATAATTTTATATTAAGTTATTCACACTTATCGGAAACCGATTTTGTGTCGGCGCTGACAAGAAATGTCGGGTGTCTTGACAGCCTTCTACGCCCGGAAAACAATCGTGACGGATCACGCTCGCTCGCCTATGAGTAGGTATGGCGCTGTTTACATTTGTCGGATGTCGGGGCCTAAGTCTTTTATTTTAGTAGTTTATGCTCACTGATATTCGAGCCAGTAGATCGTTGAATGTAGTTATTGACATTCTAAAACAATTGAAAAATTTAACTTCGTCACTACTCAATTCTGTTATTAAGTTCTGAAATGTTCTGAAATGTCTAACGTGCACAGTCACCTCACGTAGAATGTTAAAAATTGGCACCGGCCGGCTTCGACCGTAGCCGACAACCGATTTTATTAACCGAAAGTGTGAAAGGAGGCGCCGATATCTGATTAATATACAGACACCCGACAAGTGGGAATGAGCTCTTATTGTGAATTTAGCAGCGGCTAAATATGTGAGGTGGGTCTTATATAAAAATTTGGTTTTCAATTTTCACTTCAGTGTCTCGATTGGACGAGTCTAAGTAAGTAGGTACCTATTTCAACATCAATATTTTTCAAAATATAAATTTTACTTAGTTATTTCAGAACTAATTTTTATTGCTATTTTCTATTTTCACTTTATTTTACTTGACTTTTTTATGTTTATGGCAAACGGGCTGCCCAAATGATTGCGAAATCCAGTGTGCCCTGCCACCTGCCTGCCATTACTTTAGAAATTTAGAATTTTAGAATAAAAATACCTATAGAATATTTCTAAATTCAAAAAACTAGAAATATTGATTTTTTTTATTTTTTTTTATAGTCCAATTTCAAATCGTGAGTAATAGGAAGTTTTTAATGGAAGAGCATTTCTCAATTATTAAGTATATTACAAATGTTGGCTTATGCTCCACTCGCACGTGGGAGTTCAATATTTTTTAAAATACCTACAAATAATTCCTCTTTCGCACGAGTATAAATATGAATTCCCCGCTCACACTAATACAAAAGTACAGTTCACAAAATACAAAACGTAAAATAAAATAAAAATAACACACAAAAGATATGTAAAACTTGTAACGAAAAGACTTACGACTTTTAATCAATTTAATAGGTTTAAATTATTTTAATTATTTTAATTTAGTGTAAACATACATTCTGTAATAATAAAACCAAACATAAAATAACTACTAAAACAAAGTAGTGACATGTAACAAAAATGTACAAATGCCAATAAATTTTCTTAATATCGTATCAACAACAAAACATAATTTGTAGTAAAATATTTTTTCTATAATGATTTATAACGTCTTGGAATAATGACTTAAGTACATGCTAATAAAATCGTATCGAATTATAATTCACTTTACTAAATTGCAATTTTTTTCTATGCAATGGCCAAGACCAAGACTTATCAAACCACTTAAATAATTTTGAATGGTATTGTTAATATTAGCGTTTATTTCTAACAAATTAGAATTTCTAATGGAAATGAGTTCATCGCGGTAAAATGGTTTTATATTTAAATCGGTCAAACAAGCATTATTATAAATAAAATTTGTTTAACTTTAGAGTACATTGCTTGTAAGTTATTGGTGGTTCTGATTTTTTTTTTATAAAAGCACCATTTTTCAGAAAAAATCTTATTGTCTAACTAATTTTCACGAAGTAGTCATTAAATTTTTCAATTCTTCTATTTCCTGAGCAGTCTTCGATTATAAATATAAAAATCCGTCCTCAGCTAAATTATTTGGGAGTAACGATAATGTACTGCAAAGGGCTACATGAGTTTTGTGAATTGTTAAAAATGCTTAGCTGTTTAAAATGAAAGTAACATCCTGTTACTATACACTGAGGAAAAATTTTCTCTACAACCATCATGGCAGCCAACTCAGTCCGTTTTAAAATGCTTCGGAGACCAATCTGGTATCACACTTTTTATAATTTTGTATAAAATTTTATAAGTTTTCTGCCGGACTTGACTTGACTGCTTTGGACTGGACGGACCTGTTTTGGAAAACTAATCAAAATTGACGGATTTGTATCGGGATTTGCTATTTTTGACTTTAATTTCAATTTTACCCTTTTTTATTTTAAAAAAGGGTATTACGAATTGCTATTTTTACTAATGACACTGGCAAAATCATCGGAGAAAATCTGATGGAGCCAAGACATTAAAAGAAGAAGAAGAAGAAGTTTTCTGCCTTTTATTTGGCAATGCATATATGAGTGACATATATGAATGGTATATATTATAGTATATTGGAATATAGTACCACTCATGAAATATTCTTCGGTGCTACCCAGATCCTTCTTATTGTTGCATTGGGCAACAAGCAAAGTACAAATATAATTTCTGTAATTACATTGTTGGGAGTTAAAATTTATTTATTTTTGTGTCTAACTGTACAAATTTAGAGTAGTCTCGTGTCTCGTGGCAGTGGAGCATATGTATTCGTGCGAAAGGGGAAATTATTTTAAAGTTTTGATTCGTGGCAGTAGAGCATACTTTTTAGTGGCAAAGGGGAATAAATTATTCGTGCCAGATTCTTCGTGCGAGTGGAGCATAAGCCCCAAAATGTTAGCGTCGTAGCCAATATTAGACCTATTATTATTAATTATATTATTTGTGTCTATATAATATTAAAAAAATTCGTGTCACGTGTTTGTGCACCATGAATTCCTAACTAATTTGGTCAAACTTAAGGATACTTGTATAAATTGCACCCCGGGCGAAGCCGGGAGCGGGTCATTAGTATAATATATATTTTATACATGCCTCCAGGTGTTAGACCACCCTTGTGGTGTGGGCCATTTATTTTGTAACAAATATTTATCTTTTCGTGACTATTATTATTAAAATATATGAACCTTTTTTCTATGAATAAATTTATTTATTTTTTAATATCGACCAATTTCTAAGGTGAATTAAGGGGAAGGGGGATGGTCTAGTAACTTAATCATTATTTGCCTAAATATTTTTCAATATTATTTTAATACCAAATTTGTAAATATTATAGGATGGCTTTACTATCGGATTTAGTGTCTACTGTCGAGACAAGAAGTATAAGCAATGCCGTAAAAATTCTCCAAGCTGCTTTTTTGGCACTTTCGTTACTGAACCTTGGATCAAACAATTATCCAGAGCAAGCTACTGTAAGCGGTACGTATTATGTGCGAATAACATTACCTACTGTCAACGTTCTATAAGGTGATGCGATATAAGATATGGGTTAATGCCGACGATAAAGAGACTATTTTTTTCGTGCTGGAAAATCCCTCGAATACCTATTTTTTTTCAGGCATAATTCCGAATCCCATCAGCTACTGCTCATATTTTTAAAAGCTTTATATCACTATTTGAACTTGTGAAGTAGACTATACTTTCTTTCCAAGTTGTTGGCTAATAACCTATCCAAGAATTTATAGTAGATAACACACACACTTCTCTTATCTCATCACTCATACAATATTTGTAAAAGAATAGTTTTGAAAACATAATCGTTAGAAGTTTTATGTCAAACAACTTATCATGAATACTTTATTATATGTACACTGTTATACCTATATACCTACCTAACTATTAAATAATACTTTAATCCTTTTATTGATGGTGTAACCACATCAGCTCTGTGGTTTAGCGTTTACTTTTACAATAATAACAAGATAAGAACAAGATAATTGTGGCAATAATAAATTATCATTTTTGTCACATATAACTTTTTAAAAAACTTTTTAGAATTACTTACAAAACATTCTTTTTTTTTTAATTTATTTATAACTGTATTCTGAGATCATTTAATATAAATTAAATTAATGGATAAATTGAAATGATCTTTTGGGTGAAAATTCGATCATTCTGAAATTAGAATGAGGAGGCTTCACGAAAACATTTTTCTGCATTTACTTAGGTACTTGGAAATTACTTATCAAATTATAGTTTTTAACCGGTTGCGATTCAAGTTGGAATCAAGGACTAATAAGGACTATAGTATATATTTCCAGCATTATATTTTTGTTTCAGAATATACCTAGTAGCTGGTGCTCGCGACTTCGTCCGCGTTCTGGATGAAGGGTACCTTTCATCCAGAACGCGGTGTCCCAGACAACGTGTATGCAAAATTTCATGGTGATCGGTTCAGTAGTTTTTGCGTGAAACAGTTACAAACATCCATACATACATACATCCATACATCCATACAAACTTTCGCATTTATAATATTAGTACGGATTTGCCAACATTAGATGATATTAATATTATTATAATTGTTCCATTATTATGTATGCAGATGGGCAAAGTTTTGACTTCATTATAATCGGTGCCGGTTCCGCTGGGAGCGTGATCGCAAATCGTCTCACAGAAGACAGCAACGTGACCGTTCTTCTCATTGAAGCAGGAGATAATCCAGGAGTTGAGTCAGTTGTAAGTTGGAAATAATTAATGGACGCTTCGCCCATACTAATTTTTCCCAAGACTAAGTATTTAGAAATATCGGCCAATTTTTAAAATATAATATTTAAATAAATCTTCCATAAAAAATTTACGATCACAAACAAAAATCATGTAATGAAAAAGTTCATTACAAACTCGCTTGTATCTTTGTTTGAGCATAATTTTTAAATAGTTAATTAATAATACTACCTATTAATGAATATTTAGTAAAAAAAAAAGTAAAAAAAGTAAAAAAAGTTTTTGTGTAGGTATTTTATTTGAATTAAATTATCTGTTTATACCTAAATAACTAGACAAAATAATTCAATATATTTTAATTTTTTTTTTTGTGAACATCGGTTCAAAAAAAAATTCGAAGTTGTTTAATCAACTTAGATCTTAGACCGTTTTTTTTACCTTCGAAAATATTGTAGTTAATTTCGATTAGCGGGCGAATACATACTTACTAGAACATTATAGTTTATTTGCGTACTTAAACCCATTTCATTTCTGACAATTATAAATAACTGAGAAAAATTACGTAAACACATTTAAAATTAACATTCTGCTATTTTATTTCAGATTCCCGCTTTCGTTCCCTTTGTAGATTACTCGTATGCGGACTGGAATTATTACACAGTTAATGACAATTATTCGAGTCAAGCTCATAAAACTAAAAATATTCACTTGACACGTGGCAAAATGCTTGGCGGTAGCAGCGGTGCTAACTATATGTACTATGTTCGCGGTAACAAAGCTGATTTCGAAGAATGGGTCTCACTGGGCAACGAAGGTTGGGACTGGGAGACAGTTTTAGCTTATTTTAAAAAGAGTGAACGTCTTAATGACAAAGAAATTATGAATAGTTCAACAGCATCACTACATAGCACTGATGGGTTACTAGGCGTCACACGGCCACTTTGGAAGGAGAGAACCGAATCCTACTTGGACGCTTTTAAAGAAGACGGTCGTAATATGCTAGAAGATACAAATGGCTATGAACAAATTGGATACTCAATGCCCCCCTATACCATTGACAATGGTATTCGTCAAAGTACAGCTGTTGCCTTTTTGTCACCAATTAAAGATCGTACAAATCTATATGTGTTGAAGGATACTTTTGCAAGGAAAATATTATTTGATGATGATTTGACTGCCATCGGTGTAGAAATTAAACTATCTGACGATTCTATAATCACTGTCAAAAATAACAAAGAGATTATATTATCAGCTGGAGCAATCAATAGCCCGGCAATATTAATGCAATCTGGAATAGGACCCAAAGAACATTTAGAAGACATGAATATAAGTGTTCTCTTAGATTCACCTAAAGTCGGACAAAACCTGATCGACCATCCGTTCAGCTTAATTCAATTGGCTGCCAAGAAAGATCTTACTTCAGTAATTGAAAATGTTGATGTTTTAACTAACCTAGACAAGTACCCAAATCCCACTATAATGGGATTTGACGCACTTAACAAGTCTCAAACTTATCCTGACTATCAAGTGTCTGCATTTCCTTTTCCTGCAGCTACAATTTTATCAACTTTAGAATGCAGTTACGTATTTGGTTTAGAGGATGAAATTTGCGTGGCGGTTACTAGCGCAGGACAAAATCGGGAGACACTTTTCACCATACATACACTGCTACATCCGAATTCAAGAGGCGAAATTAAATTACAAAGCAATAATCCAGAAGACCATCCACTTATTTATTTGAACTATTATTCAAATGATACTGACTTGGAGACACATGCGTTAGCAGTAGAGGATTTTTTAACTATTTTAAACACAACATATTTCAAAAGTGTAGAAGCAGAAGTAGTTGACATGAAAGTAAGTCAATGTGCTGATTTAGAATTTCCCAGTCATGAATATTGGAAATGATATATCTTGAACACTGCTTCCACTCTGTGGCATCCTGTGGGAACTTGTGCGATGGGACCGGATGGTGTTGTTGATAGCACTCTTCAAGTTAGAGGTGTCTCCAAGTTAAGGGTAGCAGATGCTAGCATTATGCCCACCATAACAAGTGGAAACACGAATGCGCCAACAATTATGATTGGTGAAAAAGCCGCTGATATGATTAAAAAAGACAACGGAATTAGTGTAACTGATCCCTAAACGATTTTGGTTGAGTATTTTACCAAAATAAATCAAATTAAAAATAAATCTTTCTGGCAATTAAGTATACCTACTTAGAACATTTTAATATTGGTAAGGATAATATTACTCATTTTTTTTTTTTATTTAGTACCTACTGATGTACTGCTAAAATTATCGTCCGGTAAACTTAACCACTTGTGGGTGAAATATAATAAAGTCTACATATTTTGGTAGCCGAGTTCGGAGATGAACTACTTATTCTCCGTGTCCGCGTTGATTTTCAATGAAAGACACAAAAAAATTCCGACTCGGATGTCGCCACAGCCTCACACTCATCCACTAAGTAATATTAAGCATCAATCATGTTTGTAATGTATACTTTAGTATATTTTTACAAAAGAATAATAAAGTAATTCTATACCTACAACTATTCACGTATTTTGTTATTATTTTGATGTCACCTATACCTACCTATACCATATGTAACCAACTAGATAATAATAGCCGTAATAATACGCAGATGACACTTCGTTGCATTATTATGGATCCTCTATCCACGAAATCATCTCGCGGGCTCAAGATGACCTTAGTACCTACATGGTTTCATTGTACTTAACTTGCTAACGATCAAGACAAGTAAAACCTTGTCTTATATTGTCTTTAAGCCCAAAAACAAAAAGATTACACCCCATAAACATTTGTCATTAAATAATATTCCCATTAAAGAAAAACAAGAAGAGAAACATCTTGGCTTACGATTAGATTATTTCCTAACATGGAACTCTCATATGGAACTCTCATATGGAACCAAGAGTCCAAGCTTAAGTACACCAAAGATTTAAAACTTTGGCTTACACGATTGCTGGGTTCTCTTAAAGGGGTTGTGTGGTCTCATCCTCGCCAAATATGCCAACCATTTATAATTAATTGGTAAAACCACATTTATTAGAGTTCATCATCGTCATCATCATCTCAGCCGCAGGACGTCCACTGCTGGACAGAGGCCTCCCCTAAAACTTTCCAATGGGACCGGTCAGAAGCAGCCTGGACCCACCGTTGACCCGCGGCCTTTATTAGGTCGTCTGTCCACCTTGTGGGTGGACGTCAAATGTCAAATGTTAAAGGTTTTTTGACGTGTTTTGATAAAAATCAGTTTTCATAAAATCCTTAAATGGCTTTTGTCTGCCTCTTTAATGTTTCGTTCTTAATTAAGTCTTTTGTTATATCTCTCATGAATATCTTCTAAAGAAATATATATGTAAACTTAAAAATTCTCCACTGAATATGCCGTGAAAACCCAGAGAAACAACTGAAATATTTTAATTATTTAAATTAGTATAGTTCGTGCGGAAAGAGAATGACGCGGCGTATAATAGGAACATAGAGTAACTTATAATATACTAGCTGCTGCCCGCGACTTCGCCCGCGTAACTTAGTAAATTATGTACTTATAAACCTTCCTCGAGAACCACTCTACCCATTAGTGAAAACCGCATTAAAATCCGTTGCGTAGTTTTAAAGATCTAAGCATACAAAGGGACATAGGGACAGAAAAAGCGACTTTGTTTTATACTATGTAAAGATACGGAAATAGAGACTTTCTAGCGCCTCTGTATTTCTAAGTCAGAACTAATATGTATGCGTCACAGAATAGGGTACTAGTTATTTCATTATTTATTAATTGTTCTTTAATAAATATGGGAATAATGCAATGAAACAAAAGTAGTAAAATGTAAAATTTATTGATTTCTTTCTTTTAGGAATAATAATGCGATTCTTTGTTATGGTGTTTATTCTTTGAACTTCTTCACATCTATATCATCAGGATACCAATACATTAACAGAACAAAAAGCACATAGACAACCTATATTCAGTTAATATCCATAGTACGAGATACGGCCGTAAGAATATGTACCAATCGAGGATTAAATAAACACTTTTTTGTCAGAGCGGAGCCCGATATGTCCACAAAAATAATAACTGGGCCTTTAGACAAGTGGCATTTCGCTCCGTAGCGATTCGATTCGAAAGAATAAAATGTATGGGATGTGTCACGTGATTTAGCGACGGCATATGTCAATCCCATACATTTTATTGTTTTCGAACTTCGTTATCGTTTTTGTAATGTCACTTTGTCTAAGGCCCCAGTCCTATCTCAGTTTGTGCACTACACTATCACTACATTACACTATCGAACCAAACCGGAGAAGCAGAACTCAACTCAACGAACGAAAAACCACCGCAAAACACAAAACACGGAAAAATATGCAAATTGCAGTAAAATTGTGACAAGAAAAACGACGCGTACGCTGTTCTTTAAACAGACATTTTGTTAGTCATGTTAGTGTTGCTAGTACAAGAACTATAATATATACCCAGCATGTACGGAAAAAAAATCACTATATTAAATTAAAACAAAAGTATTCTAAATCAAATACGACAAAACCATGAAGCTATCTTTATCTATAGCTTCATGCATAAATCAATACCGAAACGGTACCATAAATATAAAATAGGTAATCGAAAGTATAAAATTTAATATACACGATAATATTTATAAATAAATAAAAAAACGACTCCAGCACAGAATTGGATCGGCGCATTATGAAAAAGAAAGTAATGACTATTCTACCAAAATTACCAATTTTATTGGTAAGTTTTATCATACGTTATATAGCAATTATAAATTATTCCTAAAAAGCGACATCTACCTGATCATGCTCGAACTTAAATTATCTTAATTTAATAAAGCTGCAAGTGCTGCAATCTATTAATTGAATTTGGAACGATTTTTTTGTTACACTACATCGTGTTCTAAGGCTCTGAATAGGAACTAACATAATAACTTAATGTTAGTTCCCTTTTATACACTGTTTTACCAATAAGTTTTATAAGTAATATAAAAGTATCAAGACGTTTACAGTCGAACTATTAACGTAACAGTGTTAACATAACAAATACGATAATTAAAGTACAGTGGCGCCCTCAATTATTACGTCGCTTCTCTTTCCGCACAGACTCTATCAAATACCAAATAATATTTAATTTATTCTGTGTTTTTCCCGTACACTTTTGCTCTATGGCGCGACTCTGTTTTTTTTATGGCATGTCCATCCATGGCATCCATTGCATTGTTTCGTGTTTACAAGTTACATTACAAGTTTAGTTTACGAAATCCTTTAAAAACTATGGTGTAAAAAATACTAGTTGGAATTCTTCCTATTAAAACTGAGTACCCAGTTACTGTGAGCATTTTTAATAATTATGTCTTCTAGTTCCGTCGAAGAAATTACCGACCAGTGCAAGGCAAGTTTTTGGCCTAAAGTTTGTGGCCTATTTTCTTTGTTTGATGCTGTTAGACACGTGACCTTGGCGCGTTTTGTCCAAATATTGTATTGTATAATGAAGAGAAAATATTGGCCCCAAAACAATTAGAAGCAAAGTCTACAATTGTAATATTTTTACCTCGCTTTTTCTGTACCTGTAATGCGTCGTAGTTTCGTACCTACTCACTAAGCTATTCAACATTTCTTTGATACTATTTGATTCAAATTGACATCTATTTGATTCAAATTTCGTAAATTTTATTAGTATTATTTGTTTTGTTGACGATTTTACAACATACTTCAACTCCGAATCACTTGATGGTTGGTGGCTACCATGGTCCATAACATAAGCAATGCAATAAATAATTAGGAATGGATAGAGCAATGGGCTCTGGCTGGCTCTCGTTCACTGAAACACAGCAGCACAAATGCTTTTATCTTATATGGTCTCCGGTAAGGTGCTTACCGGTAGTTGCTTCCAGGCGGGCTGCCTAAATGACTGCTAACTAAAACAATGCCTGCCACTACTTAAAAAGGATTCAAAAAGTTCATTAGAAAGATTATAGAAAGTTTATTTTTTGTTTATAAAATACACAAATGTAATACCTACTTGTGACAAATATAATTTGATCACATTTCTGGATATACTGTTACTTAACATTTGCTTTCCTACATTAAATTTTTAAACCATAGTATAAGTATAACTACTTGAAAGTAATGTTAAATTCAAAATTAAAAAGTTGTTAAACATTTGTATATTTTTTAATGGCTGATTTTATTTTTTATATAAGAAATACTGATGATGGTACGCAGACTGATAGAAGGCTGCTACCATTGCTTAATATTATCTTGTTGACTGTCACCAATGCTTATTGTAAATGGCTGCCATCTCTCATAGAATAAAGAGAAATGGACAAGTTGAGGATAGGAGAATGCAATGTACTGATATAATATTATTTGAATCAGCAACTATATTTGCATTAACATTTAGAATTCATACTGAAATTTATTTATAAATAGATAAATTGACACCTTGTCAAAGTAAAAGATAAGATTTCAGTATCACTATGTCTTACAAAAATATGTAATATATATATATTAATAAAATTGATATAGATTAGGTACATAGGTATGTTGTATATAAAAATAAGATGTATATTTAAGTAATTAACTACAGCTGAACTGACAAATATTGTTTTGCCAAAAAAAAATATTATTAGGGTGGGCCACCCTATATCACTTAGGGGTATAAAAAATAGTTTACGACCTTTACTCCCTTTACTCAGACCTGCGGAATATACACAAAAAAAAATCATAAAAATCAGTCAATGCCTTTTGCAGGAGTTTGGTTACAAACACTGTGACACAAGAATTTTATATATAGAGATAGATAGATTTAGTTATCCCTACTCCCATAAATATAATGCTATATTAATCTTCAGGACCTGTTCACACAAGATGGCGTATTGCTCAAAGCATGCATTGGGCGTCCTGTCGCAGACATCAATTCAATCGGCATGCTCTGCATAGTCGAGAACCCGGATCGTTCTATGAGCATTGAATGGCGCCCAAATGATTTGATAACCATTGAATCTGACACCCAAGATCAAGAGTGGGCAGTTGTTAACACTATTGGTAAGATCAAATACCAAATTTAGATTATCTACTTTATTTACATAGTCCTGGCTTCTGTCTTTATTAAAAAAAAAATTGCAAACCTATTAAGTAGCTGTAAGACAACAGCTTTTTAATAGGTTTGTATTTTAAAAGGTATACTGTTTAAAAAAAACGATATAAGATATATGTTTTCTTGTTCCTGCTTGTAATGTACTGTACTAAAATAGCTTTGTACTATTTCTAAATACACTAAAACAGCATGATAATTTCTGTCAGTTGTTGTCACCTTGTTGTGTTCCAAAAGGTCCAACATTACAAAAAAAGGAAACCAATACCCATTATTATTGCCAGGTAGAATTTACATTTTTTTTAATAAAAACACAAGGACAATTTTTTTTCTTTCAATGCATCCTTTCTTTTTTTTAAAAATACGTCTTTTAAAGCTTGCTCCTATTTTTGTAAGTGTGTAACACTTTTGTGTCTTAATAACGTAAACCACTTATGTATACTTGATATATTTACCTATATTGATGTTATTATTTAGATAGGTATAAACATTTCAATTTTTAATTCCCATAAAAAAATTCTGATAATGTTAATTTTAATAAATTTTATTGATTTTTAATTTAGTTATTTGTACTGACTACTTTTTTTAAATTCCAACGAGTAGTCTAGTAACTCGATATAAGAAAAAAAAGATACGCGACTCTATCCGCGCGTGTTATCTCAGTCACTACTAACTATTGCAATACATTTGCCTTGTGTCTATTATTACAACTATTTAATGTGTATAGGCAAAGATTTAGGTATGAATGAGGTCTGTTTATTGATTACGCAATATGAAAGTACATACTTTATATTCCCTCATTTTGCTTCTGCTTCAACTATATTTCTAAAAACAATTTTGAGGAATAGATTAGATATATTTAAATACGTCTGGTGTACTCATGGGACATAGCTAGTTTATACTATTTGTAATTTTTCTTTTGGACAAAGGTCGCCGTCAACGCACATTCAGTGGCAATTTTACATCAGACTATGCTTCGTTGCGAGCGCGCATCATCACCATACCACTCGCGGAACTAAAAAACTTTAAAGTCTCTCGTAACAATCAACAAGTGCAGTTCTCAACAAAGACCGGCGTGTGGCAAACGACATTCTACTTCCAACATGGCAACGTGGAGATATTCGTCGCAAACCTTAAGAATCACTTGAAAACGGCCAAAACGAGGCACGACAGGAACACGTACGTGGTGATAGAGCCCAATCCCGAGTCTCAAGCCCTGAACCGGTCGTTTGCCGAGTTGGACATATTCACCGAGAACACGACGGATGTTGTCTGGAATCTCGTGACGAATTTCAAGCAGAGACCGTACGCCACTACAATGGAGGCTTTTTCCAAACTCACCGATATTGGTATGCTTATTTTTCGTTGTAATATTTCATAACAGTAGCAGGTTTATTTCACTCGAAGCAAGGCTTTATTGCTGGCTGCTTTTACTCATAAATCAACATTGGACCCCAAAAATCAAAAGGAAATGATAAGCATGCATCATACAGAATCAGTAGAGAAAACTCGAAAGACATTTTCTAACTTTTGTTTTTTATTTTTCTAGTGTACTACAATAATGATGAGACAAATGGAAAACGGGATGTCTCAGAGGAAGTGGCCGATCTGTTGACTAAGAGTATGAACGGAGTTGAAGAGGCTACAACAGTGACAAAAAGTGACGAATATGAAGTTATTAACGTCAAGCCCACATTACCACCGAGACCGTGTATACCCAGGTAGATGTTTATGAAGTTTGGTCGAAATCGCTGTACCACTCGTAGGAATGCGGGGGTGTGGCGGGGGAAAGGAGGGGAAAGAGAAATGTAAAATAGATGTTAACATTTAAATTATTTTTTGGCCTCCAACAACAATCAAATAAAATAACGCAAATAAACAAAAGTAACACATGGTACATCTCGCCTTAATTATAGAAGGCACAGCCTGTACCAATAAAGTCCAAAGTACATCTTAACACAATACACAACTAAGAGATAAAAAATAAAATAAATTAAACAAAAGTGAATCATTACTGAAAAACAGTCATACTTATCACTGAAAAAGTCTGAACGTCAGTCTCTTGGATTTAAAGTATACTAAACACGAGATATCGCACGACCCATCTTTGGATATTTTTATCTCTTTTGCATCTTAAATAGGCAAGCATAGACAACGGACAGACGACAGCGTAGCGGCCTTCTCTGCACCCCCGCCCCGCCACGCACAAGCGTGGTCTAGCGGTTCCAATCAAACTATACAGTATTGTCTCTGGACAACTGTCAAATGTTGTGTCCATGGAGGGTAGATGTGAAGGAGGACCGTTTATGTAGCATTGGTGAAATGATATTATTTGGCTTCGTTGTTCATGAAACCACCGTAAAAAAAAATCTACTAGAGCGCAACGCTCCAATGCTACTACAGGGCCTCCTATTTAATGGTGGTTGATGTACACTTCCTAACTTTTGTTAATGTTCTAATGTTCTTAGTCCTCCTCACTTTAATTCTCCATACTTGTGTCTTAAGAACGCCATTTTGGCTGATACTTAAGCAAATTTCTTAATGTAGACTCATAGATCATTCATTCATTCATGTCATAATTATCACATGCTCTTAATATTTACGCAACCTATTTAATATAAGAAAAGTATGAAAATAGATGATGTATTGTATCTTCTAATGTGCCTTGCGACTATATTTATAGACTGGAATTATATACCTTAAGTTTTATTCTGTCAAAGTCGGCATCGTGCTTGAAACCTATATGGTTTACATGTTTTAATTGGTGACGGTAACCACTTACTTTCAAGGGACATTAGCTTGCCTGCTGCATATACAAAAATATTGATTTTCTATTTAACTGCTTTGCTTGTATTTTATTGCTAAAAAAGTACTATTTACACATTCTGCTTGTTTCATTCATTCATTCATTCATTCATTCATTTTACTAATTATGAATTGCATGACCAGTGTTGTTGTTTACAGAGGCACACCTCTTTGTCAGGAAAAGTGGGACGGTATTCAGGACACAGAAGGCAGGGTCAACGAGGTTGACGGAGTCAAACAGCTCATATTTAGAGGGGTCAGTATAATTTTCAAGGGATTGTAAATAAAATTATTATATACCTATAAGGGATTAATTAAATGTCGTTTTCAAAATTGCAGGGAATTTCAAGCGATTTGAGAAAAACAGTATGGAAATATCTACTCGATTATTATCCATGGAATATGACTTACAGCGAGTTGAGAATTTATCAGAAGAAAAAAGCCGACGAATACTACACCATGAAACTCCAATGGAAATCGATGACGGCAGGTCAAGAGGCGAGATTCTCCGAGTTCAGGGATAGGAAAAGTTTGGTGGAAAAGGATGTGAACAGGACGGACAGGACGAACCCGTTCTACGCAGGAGAGACAAACGGCAACCTTGTCACATTACAGGATATACTGATGACGTACGTGATGTACAACTTCGACTTGGGATACGTACAAGGAATGAGCGACATTTTAGCGCCCCTCCTCATACTAATGAGGAACGAAGTTGATGCGTTCTGGTGTTTCGTCGGGTTCATGGATAAAATTGTGAGTTTATAAGCTTTTATTCTTTTACTGCTTAACTGCCGGAAATAGAGCTCGGGACTCTTGAGTTGAGACAGAGCTGTAAACGTATTCGTCGTTTTACGTTATTCGTCCCAATGGACTCCTCAAAGAAAATGTCGTGAAATTTCAGTATTGCCACAAATATGTCAATTATAAATACATATGATAATAAAATCCCAATGGTAATTACCATCAATGCTAATACAATGCTGAGTTGGGTGCCTATTTGGGTTGATGCACTGGCAAATATGACAGTATGGCAAGTATTGCCAGTATGGCAAGTATTGCCAGTATGGCAAGTATTGCCAGTATGGCAAGTATTGCCAGTATGACAAGTATTGCCAATATGATTAAGTTTGTTCTGGTTTCTCTTGTTCTTGTGTGCATGATGTGCTATTTGTATTGGCTCAATAAAATTTCTATTCTTCTTTCTCGTTTTTTCTAAATAATATGCTGACTGCGGTCCCTTAGGTGTCCAACTTCGACATGGACCAGGCGGGCATGAAGCAGCAGCTGCAGCACCTGCAGCAGCTGCTCGTGTTCGCAGCGCCCACACTGGCCGCCCATCTGGCGCGGAAGGACGCCGACAACATGTACTTCTGCTTCCGCTGGCTGCTCGTCTGGTTCAAGAGGGAGTTCTCCAATGAAGACATCATCAGGTAAACCCCTGACACTTGCGTCACTTTACGAGTCATCTTTCCCATACTACACTGTTCCATGATCACTCATTATAATTAGTTATAGATATTGGTCGTAGCAAAAAATAAAAAAAAAAACAGGAAATTTCTGAGACATAATAATTATAATCTATAATAGTAAGTATAATTAATTTATTTCTAAAATGTTCAAAAATGTTGACATTTTCGCAGGTTGAATTCTTGTCTAGAACTCACTATATAGAAGCCAAAAATGTTTTTTTTTTTGAAAGAAAACATCCCAACTAATATACCTATATAAAATAATATGAATTATATTACCAAGCGCTTAAGGTACAAAATACTATGAAAAAAATTAAACATTAACATTAAACAATTTGCCATGTCGTACTTTCTACTGTAACTACTGTACATAAATTAAAAACCTATGTACATAATTAGTTCGCGCAAATAAAAGACTTTATTTGAGTACTTATTTATTTACAGAAGAGTGCTGCGTGAAATTAAATCAAAGTTCCGTTTATTTAGGTGCAGGAATAATTTTATTAATACCTGTTTAAAACCTACTTCCATGTCCTACATAGCATATAAAAAAATGGAAGTGTGAATAAAACTATGAAATGTATATTTTTAAGTAAAACCTACAATTTGACAAAATGAGGAATTTATGTTTAATTGAATTTGAAATTAATTTTCAGGTTGTGGGAGGTGCTTTGGACGGGTTTGCCTTGTCCCAATTTTCACTTATTGATATGTGTGGCAATCCTTGACGCCGAGAAAGACAACATAATAAACAGAGACTACGGATTCACTGAAGTTTTAAAGGTATTTCAATATTATAAAACAAAAAATAGATTCGTTCACCAAACTCCGCAAAACTATACTTAAGAGTAGCAGTTAATGGTAATGGTTGCTTTTTAGTTTTAGTTTGGTTCTTTTTATTTACTTTTTTGTTTTGGTATTTTTTTATTTTCCTGTTTATCATAGAATTTTCCAGTTTTAACCTTAATTACACATTCATATAAACACGAATTCATTCACACTCACTAAACATAATGTATCCAAAATTATTGCATATTTTCAGAGTAAAATGCAAAAAAACTCGATAAAATCGTCTCACAACCTACAATATCAATAGACGTCACAGAGATTTTGTCTATGGTTTTAGAGACGGGACATGTACACGATCTAAGTCATTTGGAGTCACATGAAGTTTAGATTCGTTATACATAAATTATCTTTATCATTTAAAGCTTACACAGTTCAATAAAATACAATAACACAAAGTCTACTTGTTAATGTTGTTTTATTGTGTCAAATAACAAGTAAAAAGACAAGAAATTCATCATATTAAACAGTACTAAAACAGGTCTCTCTCCATCTCATCCATCTCTAAAACAGGTCAGTGACCCTGGCGACGCCATATTTGTTTACCTTTTTTATCTTTGAAATAAAAATGGACTATACACACATTCATACATACATACAAGACCTACACTTACAAATTTATTATTAGTATTGATTATTGAATAGAGTGCTTGAAGTTTGCACTCGTTTCCTACTTTTACAGTTTCGTAATTTGAGCGTATTCATTAATTTTTCAGCACGTGAACGATCTGTCGATGACTCTAGACGTGAACACGATATTGAGTGCGGCCGAGGGCATATTCCACCAGATAATATCTGCACCGCACTTGTCCGATCAGGTTCGGATAATATTGGGGATGAAGCCACTCAACAAAGTCATATGCCACACGGATAGGGATGAAGATAGGGATGAAGATGAAGAGAAAGAGACCACTCAGTGCAACGGTAATGAGAATCAAGTCGAGAGCGTTTTCGGGCCGGACTCGGAGGAAGTTATGTATCAAATAGGCTTAGAAATGCATTTCTGAGACCAAGTAAATAATAATATATTTGTGTAGGTAGTAGATATGCATGACGCTTGCTTATGTTGGCCTCTTTTCAAAATACAACTAACAGTTTAAAAAAAAAATTATCACTATTATCACTAGTCTTTAGTTCCATTAGCTAATGTTATTGGAATCATTACATACACATTTATTTTAAAGCGTGTAAACAAATAAAATAAATATGGTTGTATAGATTATTATTATAATTATCATAGTTGTCAAAATTAAAAATTGCTATGTGCAAAAATTATACTTTTGAGATGTTGATAGATTTGTTTGAAAAATTATACATGAAATTTATTTTAAAAAATAAGTATTTTATTTGAAATACTTTTTTTAGGGTTGAACTTTTTTTTTTGCTTTTTCAAATTAAATGTACACACCCTTTTCAACATTCCATTTTCCAAAATGTGTCCTAAATCTACGATCCTAAGGTCTGTAAGGTTATATGGATTTTTAAAAAAAAAAAAAACGAAAAATTCCCAAAAATGCGACAGATCCTTATAAACTTATTTTTTCTTATTAAAGATGGGATTGCTCTTGTTATTATTTTTAATAACAATTTAAATCTTATTTAATATTTAATTTTTGGTTTATTATTGATAGCGGAGTGCATAAATAACTGTTATTATCTTATTTTACTGAGAGGTCATATTTCGACAAATAATATTATTTTTTTACACGATAGTTACATTTTAAGGCAAGTGATTTCACTAAGTTTTACACTTGACAGATTTTTGTTTGACAACGACGATAATAATATCTTATTATGAATTACAAGTGAAAAAAAAAATTGCATGGATTTTTAAAATTTTTAAATGTGATTAATTATTTCAAAATTTTGTACTTTTTCTACAATTAAGTAATACAAAGGATAAAAAGGAATTGCAAAATATTGCTTATAAAATATATATACTTTTTATATGCTATGCTATGCTATGCTGTGCGAAGGGATTAAAAAAATCGTTTCTTTCTTTACAGGAGGACACGGTCGCATACGAAGGAATTGAGTTTCGAATAATAACTAAATCCGTTTGGGCCCTCCTCGCATAAAACTATATATATATATATATAATTATATTTTACAAATAAACAAATTAATTAATAAATAAATAGACTGGACAAGAGTGATACTGTTTTATATTTTTATATATTCGTATTATATATTGTCAATTAAAATAAGTGTTTTTTGGCTTCTATTTCAACTGTTACTAATCGGACTTTGTCAATAAAAAAAATTGTTTAGTTAAAATTTTAAGTAAGTACATACCTACTCTTTTGGCTATATAAAATAAAAAAAAAAGTATTCTATTTTGAAAAATAAATAAATAATGAGAATGCAGAATTCGGAATTTAAAAATCTCTACCATGTAAATATTTCTTGCCAAAAAGGTATTGATTGTATGTATAGTAACTAATAATTCATATCACAAATAGTTTATAAATAAATACATATTGTAATATTGGAGGCTATTTTTTTTTGTTTTAATTTGTTATTTTTTTCACAATAAAATGTTTATTAAAACTGATGTGAAAAAAAAAATGCCTTTTTAGAATCCCACCGCACAAATTTGTTACAACTTTTTTTTTGTAGAGGCTCACAAATTTAATAAAATAAATATTACAGAACAATTTTATCTTGATTTGTTTTGGATTGTGGATAACCGATATAATATAATTATAATACCAGAATAACTTGAACGTCTACCTAATATAATTTAAAAGTATGATGACAAACCGAAGAAATAACCCAGAAATTCATATTCATGTAACTAACAGGTTATTTATCACTACATATTATAAAAACAAAGTCCTCCGCCGCGTCTCTCTGTCTGTCTGTTCGCGATAATCTCAAAAACTACTGCACCGATTTTCATGCTGTTTTCACCAGGAATATTTTAGTATATAATTTAACTTAATATTTTTTATTTTTCCTTTATACCAGGCAATTTTCTCTGCAGTGATATTGGAATTTAGCAATTATTTTAGTAAAAATCGAAAAATTCTTGAATATTTAAAATTAGCAAAAATTATTCGCGACAATTACTAATAATAAGTTAATTTTGTATTTTGTACTAACGCATATTATGTATAGCTCTAGCTGTTGCCCGCGTCTTCGTCCGCGTTCAAAATGTTATAATAGCCTTGAGCCTTTCTCGATAAATGGACTATCCAACAAAAAAGAATTTTTCAATTCAAACCAGTAGTTCCTGAGAACGCGTTCTACCAAACAAACAAACAAACTCTTCAGCTTTATAATATTAGCATAGATATTAAAGTCTATTACATACTATACTATACTAGAGTTGAATAGAAGCCAAATATTGTTACAAAAATGTTATTTTTTTTTTTAGATAATATGATGTGACGTAAAGTTAATGATTCGTTGTTAGTTTGTAGTTTTTAATTTTGTCATAATACTTAGAACTTCATTTACCGAGTACTCGAGTGAGATGTTGTTTCGAATAACTATTATAGTTAAGTGCCATTAAATAAAAAAATACACTTAGGGCCTCTTTCATCAACTACAATTAATGTGTTGATTAGTTACTTTTCAAGTAACGCTAATTGGCGAGTAAATGTTACGAGTATCTTGTGTCAATTTGTAATTTCAATGAAATTTGTAACCCTCGAGTAATCTACTCGAAGACGGTGAAACTCGTACGCTTTCTTACCGGTGACTTTAAATGGCGGTTAACCTACTTGACACTTTACTCAGAGATGGTGAAAGAGGCCCTTAGATTTATTATGTAATTTCACATCACTATGGGTTGCACTTGATTTAAATTTTTTAATAAGTAATAAAATAAAATTTGATTTAAATAAGTATTTCATTTCTTCATAATAAAATTTATAACATTTATAGCGAACCATGCAAGAATGCATGCTTATAAAACATTTTGGAGATCAATAGAAAGATATCTGATTTTCTTTAAATATTTACTTAATTATCTTGGAAATCTTGGAAACATGTTTAATTTTTAATACAATTGTATTTAAATTAAATATATGTTTCTTTTCTTACAATCTAAATTCTTAGTAGTTCCTTAAGAAAAAAAAGAAATCCTATATTAATATAGCCTCACTTATGTCAAATTTCATTTGAATCCAACCATTTAAGGTTTATTCAACTCTTAATCCATTATTAGCTTAGCTAGTAACTTAGCTTTATTTTATTGCAATTGCTTTTATATTAATTTTCATGCTTTTATTGTGTGTGGTAATCCCACACGAGTAAAAGTCTTCCATCTTCTATATATATATATTTATTTATTTTATTGCAAATTTCATTGTGTGTGTTGTCCCATCCCACACAGGTAAAAGCCTCTTCAATCTCCTATAATAATTTTAGTTTAACCATGACCGGTAGCCATGTCTATTAAATTCATTACTGCTTCTACATGATCCTTCTTGTATCTACCCAGATATATAGCACTTAGTTATAACCTGTAGGGTCTGACCACTTATTTATAACTTGCCACATTTTCTTCTGAAAATATATTTTCTTTTTATTTTATTTATATTTTGTTATATTTCTTTTGTTGTTGTGGTATATTTTTTTTTCTGAATAGCATCTGAAGAGCGTCCATCAACTGAGTTTTCTCTCAATGTCTGCTGTACTTACAATAGTACTTATATTAAGTAGTATTTACTCTATGCTATAACTTAACGCTTAGAAGGATGCAAAAATACTCAACTATCTTTTTCATTACTAAGCTTCATTTTCTTTTTAGATATTTTAACAGTTTACTCTTAATATTGTCAATGAAAAAACATTCATGTAATACTATAGTTGAGTTTAATTATCAATATTTTTCTTGGTTATAACAGAAGATAAGCAAATTTACTTTTCCCTTCAAAGACTAGCATGTGTCTTATTAATAGTCATAATTCTAGAATACTAACTCCTTTTCAACTGTAATTCCTAGACTTAAAAATTTATGTTAGTTTCAAAGACTAAGCACAGACATCTGTGTATGTGATTTTAAATGGACATTCAAACCATATCTAGTCTGATAGGCCTTGTCACATAAGTGGCAATGAAAATTTTTCACTCCAGTATGAGTTAGAGAATGTCTTTGCAGCTCAGATTTAGAGAAAAATCTTTTTTCGCACGTTTCGCAACCATACTTTTTCTCCTTCAAATGATTTTTTCTTATGTGAGAACTTCTCGAACTCGACGATATGAAGGTTGCATTGCACACTTCACACTTGTGATTTCTTGTCCTTTTGTGATTCCATAACACGTGCGAATGTAAACCACCAGGTACTTTAAACTTTTTAGGACAGAACTTACAACTGTACGGACGATCCTTGCTATGAGTCAACATATGAATTCTAATGTAACCGGGTGGATATGATTTGCCACACTGGTCACATTGTCGCAAAAGTCTGTCCGATCTATCCTTAGTTTTATGCATAGAGGGGCTGCACGAATGGGCATTTAAGTCTTTGATACTAAAAAATCCTTCCCAGCAATTTTCACATATATAAGGTTTTAAATGTAACTTCCTATGTAAAACTAACGAACGGAAATCTTCAAACTTCTCATTGCAATAATCACAATCTCTTCCAGTTTGCGATTTGTTGGGATGATTTTTTGTACAGTGTTCGTTTAGTGATTTTACAGAATTAAATTCTGCCTTACATTCAACGCAAAATAATGTTACTTCATCGTTTGGCGGCTGCTTAACATGTTTGACTTTTCTATGAACTTTTAAATCGCTTTTAAAACTTTCCTGTTCATGATCAGAAGCAAAACCATCATTATTGAAGTCCGAATAAGAGTCTACCAAATTTGAGTCATACAATTTCTTAGCGCTTGATTCTATTAGATTCTTAAAAGAAAGTGTTATAGTTAATTGGTGAACGCAGCTGATGCATAGGTTTTTTGGGAATGGGTCTTCTGGTGATATCTGAAATAGAAAATTATTTTATGTTTTACAAAATAAAATATAATTAGAATCCTTACTTAATTCGGTATAACAGGGGAACATAAGCAAAACATAGTGTCAGATAAAATACAAAGCCTACAAAATATAACATGGAAATTGAAACTAAGAATTTAGTAGACAAATTACCACTGGAATTTTACGTTGAATCACCACAAATGGCTATATCACAACAGTAGCCGTCTAAACTGAAATGCCTCTTACCTTGTGCTCATAAAAACTGAGTAATATATCAGACAATCTCACATCTTCTCCTGCTATAGTTACTGTAGCGTGAACATTTCGCATTTCTTTACAATTATCAGATAAACAAGTTCGGCAACAATCTTTGAAGTTCATGGTTATAAATAATCATCGATGTATAAATAATAGATGAAGCTTTTTGACTAATATGCCCCTTATAAATGCCTATAAACAAAAAGCTCTTAAAGGGATTATTTAAGTATTAGATACTATTGATATGATAGTAATCATATTGTCATAAATATATTGTTTATTTTATTTGATTGATTTGATAATTTTGATATGAATAAAAAATAAACAAACATTCTCGAATCTCGACAGAGTAAAATTGGAATTTCAAGACCACAGCAAAATAAAACTCTGTAAGCCTCTGTATGACGTTTACACTTCTCTACTCTAGTCTGTGCAGATGTGGAATATAGGAATTTTATCAAATTTCACAAGTACTTAACTCAATTGACTCCTTGATAAATCTTGGATAAACGGTGTAAAAAACGTCTTTCATTGATAAGACTCAAAGATAACACATCTACTTTTTTAAACACAATTTGTATTTTGACTTTTTTCTCCTAAAATCAGATTAAATCCATATTACAATATCAAATGATGTGAAATATTTATTATACATTTATACGTAATATTAGAAACAGGTAGGAAATATAAATAATGAAAAGTTTTTTTATCAGAATCGTCTGCCATCCACAAACTAAATAGTAGATACTAACGTATTCTACGTATGTACACATTTGGAATACGAGGTATAAATCATAGAGTAACTTATACATACAATAACATTTTACTTAGTCTGTAGTAATATTTTTAGTGTTTTTTAACGATACCTTAAATTAAGCTTTTTTGTTGATCAGCAACAATAACAATAACGATATTATAATTTTTATACTGTAATGTTATGTTCACTTGAAGACGAAACTCAAAAGCCTAACAAATCTACCCTCAATCGTACTATAAAGAAACGTAAAAACAAAAATAGAAAGAAGAAAAAAAAGGTCAACGCAAATTTACAAGGCAAAGTAAGCAACGAAGAATCAATAATTCCAAATTTTCCAACTATGTCTTATTTAACCAATTTCACGTCTGCTGCAACATGGCAATTACAACACGAGTTGAATTTTTGGAAGGCCAGAGCGAAAGCTTTCGAGTATGAAAATGGTATTCTTCGTGATATTATCAGGAATAAGGATAATAGTGAAAAGCCTGTACAAATTAAGGACAGCCCCAAGGTGCCGCACGTTCAAACCGTGAAGGACGATTCAACCGAATTGGTGGATGAAGAAGATGACAATGACTGTGATGAAATGGACGAGGAGTTTATGCAATTCATGGAAGTTGGAGTGAAATTCCGAGCGGAGAGAGACAGACAGCGATTGTTGAAAGCTGAAAACGCTTCCAAAGCGAAATTACCTCAAATTGAAGCACCGGAAGATATACAAAAGAGACAGCAAAAGCTATATGGTGAACAGTGGCGGAAAGTATCTGCTCTTGAATTGTATATGCAGTCAAAATATAATAATGCCATTGACCAGGAAACTCCACAATATTGGCCAATTGTACCTCTTAATCTTAATAGTGAATATTAAGACCCTATTTTTTTATTTCATGAAATCAACTATACATTTAGTTTACGGTTAAGTCAATGTTCAAACATATATTTATATGAAATACAATAAAAAATGTAACCTAGGTTATATACTTTATTAATTTCACAACCTTACTTTCAAAATACAATAACTTGTCTCAAAATGTCTAAATAAAGCCCAGCACGGACATGGCTATAATCTATATACATTAATATGTAAAGTGAAAACTTTGGATCTCTTTTTAATAAAATTGATCGGATGGATTAGTTAGAAAGAAAGAAAGAATTTTATTCACTACATGTAACACAAATATATAAACAATACAAAAACAAAAAGACAAATGAATAATAAACAGGTAAAAGATGTGTGCATCCTCACAGCAGTGAATTGGATACCGGCTCAGCATTGTGTTGAGATGCTAACAAGCACCTGCAGGCAGTGGCGGATTTACCAGTAGGCTGAGTAGGCTGAAGCCTAGGGTGGCAAAAAATTATGTTTCTCTTACAGAAATAATATAAATAAAATATTATTATAGAAGACTGATCCAGAAATTGCTCGCATTCCTCTCGGGAGCCGATACTGTGGCTAAATTAGAGTACCTTATTACATCAGTTTTTTTTTCATATTATGATTGTGAACTAGGGTATCGAATTGCAGGGGTCAGTAGGGGCGGCAAAATTTGGGTAGCCTAGGGGTCACAAAATTTGAATAGCCTATGGGCGGCAAATATGTAAATCCGCCACCACCTGCAGGGCTGATTTTCAGCCAGCACTGTTATGTGAAATTTGCCACTTAATGGAGAAAGGTTGGAGAAGGTTTTTATATAATATTGTTTATTGTTTATGGTCCAATTTCAAGCACTGGGCGACCTCGGGTATATAACTATTCTAAAAAATAAATATATATTGTAGTGATGTACATACTACACAAATGGTGTGAGATGCTAAAATAGCGTAGGTACATACAAATGTTCACAACACTGCTTGTTCTATCAAGTTCAGGTTTCTATAATGTAATAAAACTATTATCATATTACTATATTATTTCAGTATAGGTAATGACAGTAAAAATAAATATTTATAGCTGCATGTGTGGTCACTCAAAAAATAGGTAAGTATGTACCTACTTATTACAGAAAATAAAATATTTGTAATATTCATTGCTATATTACTTATATACCTACCTAACTATGTGCTGGGCTAAAAAATTGTTTTCTTCCTGTATAATCCTAGAGCAAAAATTGTTTGTCTGCTAAAGCGTCATTTCTTTTTTTCCAACTAATTACATAAAATATAACTTCTGAAAAATCGTAATAAATGGCTCTTTTATGTCACCCTAATCAGACGATTATAAAACAAATTTGAAAGATTTTTAAGAAAAAAAAAAACGATATCGTTAACATAGATTCGTTCATCTTGAAAATATTTTTGTAAAAATTATTCGATAGGCTCAATTTTTAGAAGAGAAAACAGTCGATTTAGTCAAAAATTTTGTAGGTAGGTATACCTAATTGGTCTGAGCTGCATTTGTCCCTATCGCACTCGAGCGTCGCGCGACAATAGTTTCTTCAAATACCTATTTTTCGAATTCTGCCGTACCCGTACCCGATTCCCATGTTAATATTATAAATGTGAACGTAACTGTCTGTCTGTTATCTTTTCACGCCTTAACTAAGTACTCAACCGATATTTTTTTTACACGTAGGTAAGTTATACAGGAAAGGTCATAGTACCTTTCATCCAGAAAATTAATTATTGTTCCCGTAGGATCATCTAAAATTAATAAAAAAATCTAACGTCTAAGCAACGCAGATCTCAGGCGCATGCACAAGCTAGACCAATAATATCGCTAATACCAAATTAAATAAAGTTCAAATTAAGTTTATTATTAAGTTCAAAATTAGAGTGGACTCAGAATGATGTCCCAGTTACAAATAAATTAAAATAAAAAAAGGCATTTAGTTTTTTATAACTCAAAAATTATTTTAATTTATTTTTCTATATTTATTTAATTATAAAATTTGGATACATTCTGGTGTAGGTATTCTTAAGACTTAATTTTTTTAAACAGATAGGCATTTGTTAATTACCTAACTGTTATTTTCCGACCTTCGGTTTACATTGAAAACGGCATAATTGTTAAAATAATTAGCACTGAGTATTTATTTTGTTTCGTGGAGGTCTTTGTGTACTTACTTATATTTTTAAATCAACAAACTGAAAAAAATAAATTCATATATTTTTAGAAACTTTATAAAGAATTAACACCAATTTGAACTTGGGAACTAAGCGTAAAAATTTCATGTATGAAATAAGTAGAATTAGAGAGAATTTAATCCAGGTGGTAAGACACCCAACATGCTGGCTGTTACCATGTACGTACATGGTACGTTCTACGCCAAGCTTGCCGGTCTGTGGTATCCTTATCCACTCAAGAATCTTCCGGCCCTAGCGGTTATCAGTTCTCCTTATTATTCTGTCTGCTGCCAACTTCAACTTACTGATCCGCTGGGTTTCTAATACGATTTCGAATAGTAACCCCAAGCATAGCCCTCGCCATAGCTCGTTGAGCGACGTGGGCTTTCTTACGTTTAGCGCGTTTCAGCATAATTTAATGTAACTGTGTGTTGCCACTACAAAATTAAAATATTTATTTGTGTTATAATATTAGTAGAGTTCTAAAGAAACGACACAATGACCAATACAGACCTTAATTCTAGACAGAGCCATTCACGGTCTTTTATTTTATCAGGGTCATTTGAGCAATTGCACCCCTCACTACAAAAGCTCTAGCTATCAAAGGGACCGTCAGCCTGCCTGCTACACTACTTCATAAAAAGTGCCATTTAGTTAGAGCATAATATTAGTAACATCAAATGTAAGTCGGTAAGAGGATAAGTAACAAAAAGTAATTCCGTACATGTCCTTTACAGTCGTATAATGGTTCGATTTATTTTTAATTTTCAACTGCGCATTGAAAAAGGGGATAAATTGCCTTAATACTATTATAATACGGGTTTAATTTAAAAATTCCAGTACAAAACAAACACGCTACCGTTCTCTCCGATGACAACTCCAATCCTATAAAACCTATGCGTGAACAGCGAGCCGCGAAACGCACGCTGGTCACTTTTGGATATGACGCTGCCTAATATTTTCAACTCAATAAGTTCAAACAGTGATTGTCCAATTGTACGGATACATTTCTTTGCAAATTTTATGTACCTACACAAACTTTTCTCGTATTTTTTGTTAATGAAAATCATATAAAAATCCTTTGGGTGGCTCAGAAGAAGAAGGCGGAAGCGGATAGATATACTCGTAGATATAGCTTGTGTATGTCACAAAACTGATAACTTTTCTGTAATCTTATTCAAATATATGTTTAGACACAATAAAAATCTAATATTTATCTGTTATTATTAAGATTCATTATTGATAATATTTTTATAACAGTAGATCGATACACCCCGGCCACAGATTAAATAATAGTTCCCCGGCTTCGTCTGAGTGAAATTGGGGGATTTCGTTTAGATAAAATACACACTAAGTGGAACAATTATGGGAATTTTATTTATGAGGATGCAGTGGTATTGGATTATGTATAGATAAATCAATTAATAAAATAAATAAATAAAATAAAATAAAAAATGTATAGATAAATTCTATAATAGTAAAGACTTCAACGTGCTTCATATTCACAAGTGTTCATTCTTCTATCATAAAATATAGAGTTTTGTTTCAATATAATAATAAATATGTAGTTAATTTATTGAAAAGAGACAGACGGATTACCTACTCAACATTTTACTAGTATGCTTCATACTAGATTTATAAATTACTAGCTGTGCTTGCGACTTCGTACGCGCTGTAGTTCGTATTTAGAAAATCTCACAGGAACCTGACATTTTCTAAAATAAAAAGTATCCTATATGTTTATCCAGGTAATAAACTATCTGTGTGCCAAATTTAATCCAAATCTGTTCAGCTGTTTTTGCATGAATGAGTAACAATCATAAAAACTTTTGCATTTATAATATTATCAGATAGGATTTCATTAGAATTCGTTCAGCACAGTAGTTTTTGCATGAATTAGTTTACTATGTGCAATAATCCCTGCAAACATTTGTATACAAAATGTATAAAATATAGCAAATTGTAGAGCTAGACTAAAACACCTCAAAAGTGGTGATAACTCTAAAGCACATGCGTCCTCAGGTTTCTGCCTAACTGCAGCACCTTATCCAAGTGTTTGGTAAGTAGTACCTACTCCTATTTTTGGGAATACGTAAGCACCTGTGGCAACATTATCATTGTAAAAAAAGCCGTTAACACATGGATTTCCGATTTTTCTCTCAATGACTAAAGAAGTAGGTATACCACCTCCATGGACGAGGCGTTGCTACATAATCTTCTGAACGCAGCGTCCCTTCGTCCAGAGAGCTACGAAATTGGCGCTCAAACGGTATGCGAACACAACCTGTTCCAAGGAGGGAGTCCCCCCACACCGTTTCAAGCACCCGCCCGCCAGTGACTTCGCTGCTTTAGGCGCGTACGGGTGATCGCTTGCGCGCCTCTATAAGTATTAACCCAAAAAAACACGTTTTTTTTTTCAGTGAAAAAGTTTGTGTGCATTATTTATTGTAGAGCTTTCCATTCTTACGGTGTAATCGGATTGCAGTGTAGTGTTACATGCGAATAAATTCCCCAGTGTGTTCTTGTCTTTATTTTGAGTAAAAAAAAAACATGAATTGATTATGGTTGTTAACGAAATTGTGTTGTGTTAAAAGGATTTTGGAGGTTGGTAAACTTGGTAACTTATTTCAGTGTAACTTGCTCGGTTATCTAAGTTGTTTAGCTGGAAATCGTACCTACGCGACTTGAAAGTTCATGCCGCGCGCGGTCGTCTCGTAGGTTTTATAATGATGCGTATGATTTCACTACTTTTCAAACTGTAAAGAAGTTTATTAGTACTTATTCATTTTAATACAGACTCTCGTTAGGCTAACCGGCACAATCTAGTTTGTTATGAATGTTCATTTTATTATTGGGCAAGCTCAGAGAAGTAGCCATTACCTACATAAGTTTACATTAAAATCTTTAATAGATTGCTTCCTTTTGAAAGTACAGTTATTTACTGTACACTTATACTAACTTTTGCCTGTGACGTTGTCCGAGTATCTATATAAATTATAGCCTATGTGTTATTGTGATTTATAAACTACTTACAAGCAATCCGCTTCTAGCTTTGCACGGTAACATTTTTTTATGAATATCAAACCTTCCTCGTTGTTCGCTCTATCCATTGGTAAAAACCGTATCAATATCCGTTGAGTGGTTTATAAGTAGTTTAGAGGAGAAACAGACAGATGCAGACAGCGACTTCAATCCTAATAATATTATAAATGTGTAATGTGTAAACTTGTATGTTTGTTACTCAATCACGCAAGAACGGTTGGAACGGATTTGGATTAAATTTGGCAAACAGATAGTCTAGATACCTGGAATAAAATATAGGATACTTTTTACCCTACAAAAATGTTAGGCTCTTGTAATGTTAGGAAAAATGTCAGTACGAAGTTGCGGTTACAGTCAGTTTATAAGTAATGTGTAAAAAGTTCATGAAAATCCGTTTAGGTAGGTAGTTTTTTTTTATTGAAGAGTAAACAATAAGTAATCCTCTTAAACTCATATATATGATTTAATACTAACTTTTACCTGCTGCTTTGTCAGCGTTTCTTTGTAGGTATATTATGTATTACTAGCTGGTGCCCGCGACTTCGTCCGCGTTCTGGATGAAAGGTACCCTATGTCCTTTCTGGTCTCTCAGACAACGTGATAATATGCAAAATTTCATAGTGATCGGTTCAGTAGTTTTTGCGTGAAAGAGTTAAAACATACATCCATACAAACTTTCGTATTTATAATATTGGTACGGATTCTGATGTAGGTATAAACTATACCACTGTAAAATTACAGCAAAATACTTAGTTTAGTAAATTTTGTTTGAAAAAGTAACAACATTGCAAGTAATTGTTCCTCCATCTATTAAAACATACTTCTTTATTAATTGTATTACTTAGATAATTATTAATATTTAACTGAAATTGAATCGAATCGAACATTATTTTGAAATATTCAAAAACGTTTTTGAATTTAATGTAGACTTAAGTTATGTAGTTAAGCATTCTGACATAAAATTATAACTTCTTATGAGTTACAAAAATTAAGGGAAATTTTAGATTTACAAAATACTTACATACTTAGGTAAAATAAGTAAATATGTTAACCTAATTAGGAACAGCGTTGAACTAATTTTTATGAAATTCATAATACAGATAGTTCATACGGTAGATTACAAATAGGTATATATTTGTCTTATAAAGGTAGGCGTTCCCGTGGGAAAAATATAACAATTTGTTTGTTAAATTAATCAATACAGAGTCTATTGGTGACCGAGGACGCGGGCAACTCCTTGTTAAACCAAGTGCGTGCTTTTTAAGAATAATATTTTCTCTACATTCATAACAATATTTAATAATATAAAATATAATAATTTAATATGCATTACAAATACATGCAGCACACTGAGTTAGGTCGAAAATCTCAAATTTTAAAAATTCTCATCTTCAAGCACATAATGGTTTTTAAAACATGAATTTTTGTAGTAGGTAGGTTGTATTGCATTGAGTTTCGTAGTTATAAATTGCGCAGCCTTTCTAGCGGTGAAATTACAGCATGTGCTAGCATATTGTATGTGCTGAGCAGCATGTGTTTCAATGTGTAAAGGATGTCAGATTTCTAATAGTTACCTTATCTTTTATCTAACTAAGGTTGGCAGCATACTTGCAGCACATATGGCTTTGCTTTGTATTACTTAATCAAAGTGGACCATCAGCCTGCCTGCTATCTTTACATAAAAATAAATAAGTAAATGGAAAAACACTTAGAATTTGCGCCTAATTCAATACTTAATTCATTACCTTTTATAAATATTATAAATGCGAAAATTGTAAACTATAAATTTTCGCATTTCGCAAGTTTACAATTGTAAGTTTACAAGTTTATAATTTTATAATAATTGTAAAGTTATACAAATATTATAAAGTTATTTTTTTGCTTGTTACTCTTTCACGTATTAACTATGAAATTTATCATACACTATTTCGGGGCTGTATAATGTATAAATCATTATACATACTTCTATAGAAATAGGTACCTATGGAAGTTTAAATAATAAGAATTGCGAAGAAAGATGAGAAACTAAAAAAATAGTCCATTTCAGGACTCTTTTTGGCCTTCTTTAATTTAATCTTATCATATATAAAAGGCAATGTGTGTCTATATGTCTCTTAATTATACTCCCAAACCGCTAAGCCGATTTTGATGAAACTCAGACAATTTTCAGATTAGTGCAGCGGGTGTTATTTGGTGAAGTCAAAAACTAGTTCTTTTTCTTCAGGGTTGAGTTAGACGACTGGCAAGTGGCAGCCCTAGTTTCATGTCTGATTGTTGTTGTTGTATTGATGAGCACAATGCTTTTATTGATAACAATCATTATTGAATGCAAAGTAGGTCCTCTTCGTAACAGACTGCATAGAGATCAAGGATTACTTAAATTGATCATTGTCTATGACTCTTCCATTTGTTTATGAATGAAAAATAATTGGGTGTTATTTTCATGTCGCTTTAATGTTATTTTTATAGTTATATATTTTATCTTATGTTATTATATTTTTATAGAGAACCTCATACTTTCTACTTACATATTTAAAAAAATATATTTACAACTTTATACATAAAAAAAAACAAATGGCTTATCTAAGCAACTCGAGATCACGGTTACTTTTTTTTAAAATAAGTTTGAGGAATAAGTTGAGGTTCTTAGGAAGAAAAAAAAATAAGTAAAATTGTCCGCGCGAATCCCGAGGCTGGTTACTAGTTTATTACTAGTTATTACTAGTTACTAGTTTACCAAAAATAAAATAGGTAGGTATTATTGCATGTAAAATTTGTATTGTACCTACATTAAGCCTTCTCTTATTAATATATATTTAAACTTAATTTAAAGATAGTACAATTTTATTTTAATTCTCTTTACAGTTTTGTACAAATGTGAACAAATGTTTTTATATTAAATCTATTTCCGTTTAAGTAATTAATTACTTGAACAACGCACTTGAGTCTTGAAGAGAAACATATAGATACAAAATTCTTTTTTTTTAAGCGATGATAAATTAATTTTTGAAAATTCTAAAACGGCGCGACGTGTAATTTGGAATTACTCAAAACGATTCAGAGAAAATAAACAGATTTTCTTGAAATTCCGAGTGTTAAAAAAGTGAGCAAAGAGTATAAAGGGAATCTCGGCGTAGACGCATCTCGACGCAATAACTCATTCGTCCGAGGCATAGTTTGTGTTGACGCACGAATTTTGGTATTTTTTGATGTTCGCCGCCCGTCGCATGCGCTGAATTTTTGACGCTAATTTGTTTAGAGACCACTTTTTTCAATACAACGGACACTTTTCGTATCAAAAATCGTTAATTGCACTCATTATGTGTATTTTTATTCTTTACGTTTCATTTCATTTTCCATTAATTCCTATTAACTTCTCATTTGACGACACGTTCGGTCTAGTGGCTAGTAACCCTAGCTGTTAACCAAGCGGTCGCGGGTTCGAATCCCGCTAGCGGCAAATGTTTATGTGTTAACATTTACCTTTGTACCTGAGTCATGGATGTTTTGTATTTATAATATGTATGTATTTACAAAAAAAAAGTAATGTATGTAGTATATCAACTGTCTGGTATCCAACGAAATAGTATATCTCCTGGTATCCATAATACAAGCATTAAGTTGCTTACTTTGGAACTAGATGGTGCTGTGTGGAATGTGTGAATATAGATATTTATATTTATATTTATTTATATTATTTACAGATGTAACTTTTAGCACACGAATAAAATTACATTCCAAATTATTGGTCTCATTCGAACACTAGGTACTAATTAATTGATACGATAATACTTTTGTTTTATTTTCAACTAAACAGTTTATTTTCTGTCATAAACATTGTAAATATAATTATAAAGTTAAAAATATAAAATTAATAAGTATTTACCTATTTTCAAATATTTTATAAGTAACTTTTAAGATTAGGCAATTGAATTAAAAATTTTGAATACTAAAAAATATTACAACTTACCTGAATATTTACTGATATTTTATAAATATTAATAAAATAAACCCAAAATTATCTGTACAAAATTTTTTTAAACTATTATTTATTAGAAAATATTTTTTAAGTTTTAAATAATAAAATAAAAGAAAACATAAGTAAATCAAGCAATGGAATTAATAAAGTTAAGTTAGGTAATTAATGGTATAAAAATATTGATATATTTTCTAAGGTTCTAAGGCTAAGGTTTCTTGTGTAAATTATTTGTAGATTAATATAATAAATAATTTAATCACCTTTAATCACTACATAGTATAAAACAAAGTCGCTTTTTCTGTCCCTATGTCCCTTTGTATGCTTAGATCTTTAAAACTACGCAACGGATTTTAATGCGGTCTTCACTAATGGGTAGAGTGGTTCTCGAGGAAGGTTTATAAGTACATAATTTACTAAGTTACGCGGGCGAAGTCGCGGGCAGCAGCTAGTATATTAATAAAATAATAATGAGCTGGCCAAAGGAGATCCGTTTAAATTGGACTCGAAAGGCCGCTGTTTGATTTCATACATAATAAAATCAAAGGTTTATTGCAAAGATTACGTTCACGTGACTTAGTCGGCGATGTTGTGCTTAGATCGAGAGATAAAACTGAATTTACAGCGCTTACTTTGCATTTGTATCATACGAAAATTCTTATTAACTTGATATTCTGTGCGCTTGACTGATTCGCGTCGGCGGCGACGTGGCTCATAGAAAACTCAGTACGTTTCGATGTCCTTAAATTAGAAAAAAAAATTCCCACACGACAGACGTATATGGGCGTATAATTGACCGTTTTACGCAGGTAAGAATTTTTAAAGACAAATAGTATTCTTATTTTGAAATGGCAAACAAATACTGGATAAACGCATCAAACATTCACAAAGGTAAATTTACCTACGTCGGGGGAAGAAATCATAAAAAAATTGAGTACATCCATTTCAAAGTTCAAATACTAAAAAAATCTAAGATCTATACTAGGAGTCTTATAGAAATAAATCAGAGATTACCTAAAAATTTAATTATGTTTAAATATTATAATTAAAAGTATTAAATTACTGTAACTCTGATTAAAGTAGATTAGTTATTTAATAACTACCCGGTGCCCACGACTTCGTCCGAGTTCTGGATGAAAGGTACCCTATGTCCTTTCTGGTGTCCCAGACAACGTGTATGCAAAATTTCATTGAAATCCATTCAGTAGTTTTTTTTTTTTTTTTTTTTTTTTTTTTTTTTAATATGAAATTTATTTATTTATTTATTTATTTATTTATTAAACAAAGCACACAGACAGAATACAATTAAATTTGTGAAAACAAGGATACATGTGTAAAATTATTAGCTAAATTGTATTCCCAAATTGAGTGCCTAACATGATTAACTTAATACTAAATAAACACTAATTAGAACAATTAAGTAACTTAACTAATTAACACTAATTATTAAAAGTAAATAAAACAAACAAAACATTAGCCTACCTAAATAACAACCCTAATCTAGCTTTAAATAAAGGGAACCTACTGTCAAATATGTCAATATCCACCTCAGATCCAGTCACCATGTCATTGTAGGTTCGACACATCCTAACTAGGGGATTGTAGTATGACGTGTTGTTCCTATATGCCTGGATGGAAAAGGGACCCGAGTGGGGAGAGCGTGACCTATATTTAGTTTTAATCCTAATCTCCGAGAGTAGATTCAAACAATCCCAAGACGAGTGCAATATTTTATGAAGACAGACAATATCATATCTCCTTCGTCGATCTTCCAGAGATAATAGGCCGAAACTCCGAAGGCGATCAGTATAACTTTGGTGTGTACGACCCAGTCCATTTCTATATAAAATTATTTTTAGAAGTCTTTTCTGCAGAGACTCAATCCTATTAATGTGCACAGAATAGAAGGGAGACCAAACTGGGCAGCAATACTCAAGAACACTCCTCACTAACGCACAAAACAAGGAAATAGTGGAAGCTGGCTTTTTAAATTGCTTAGTGGACCTTAAGGTAAAGCCTAATAATTTGTTGCATCTATTGACAATGTAATCATAATGATCTCTAAATGTGAGTTTATCGTCAAAAAGAACACCTAAATCTCTAATCACAAATACACGTCTCAATGGAAAATCACGAATATAATAATTATTTATAATTTTGTGAAATTTGCATGTAAATGTGATAGTTTGACATTTATCAACATTCAGGGTCATCCTGTTTAAAGTACACCAATCGGCCAGAACATCAATATCCCCCTGAAGAGTAACACAATCACTTTGATTATCAATAGACGCAAACAGTTTCAAGTCATCAGCGTAAAGGAGACAGGAAGACCGCAAAAGTCCAACCAGATCATTTATAAAAATGACAAATAAAAGTGGCCCTAACAGTGATCCTTGGGGCACTCCGGAGAGGACCGGTTTTGGTGAAGATACAAAACCTTTTAGTGCAACCAGCTGACTCCTGTTACTTAAATAAGATACAATCCAGCGTAAGAGATTACCGTGAAAGCCATATTGTATTAACTTGTGTTCAAGCAGAGAATGATTAACTCGATCGAAAGCCTTGCTGAAATCAGTGTAAATAGCATCAACTTGGCCCCCAGTCGCAAATACACCACATAGATAACTTTTGTATTCAAGCAAGTTAGTCAAAGTAGACCTATTTTTGACAAAACCGTGCTGTTTTTCAGACAAGAACTGCTTAAAATGGCTGTATATCGGTACATAAGCAATAGACTCAAGCACTTTAGCGGGGCAAGCCAGGATACTGATAGGTCTATAGTTTGAGCAGCTAGATTTATCACCGTTTTTAAAGATTGGTATTATATAAGCCGATTTCCAACATGCCGGGAAAACACCCGTCTTAATGGATATGTTGTACAGAATTGATAGCGGTGCACATAGTTCACGAGCACACGTTTTATAGACAACGGGGGGTATACCATCAGGGCCGGCACCTTTGTATATATTAAGTTTGTTGAGTTTGGCAAAGACTTTGTCATTGTCAACTTCAAAGTGTGCTAGTGTATCAGAGACCTTAACATTTATATTTGGCAATGGAATGTTTGTGTCCGAGTGGACCTCATCAAAAACAGAACTGAAGTACTCGGAAAAAAGTTCACATGTGTCAAGGGTTTCAGAAGACAACTTTCCATTGTAGTGCATTTTCAGAGGTATGGAGACCCTATCCTTTCTGCCATTTATGTATGTCCAAAAAGTTTTAGTATTGTGATGTAAGGAGTCCTCAATTGATGATATAAAACTTTTGTGACATTGACGCTGGAGAGTCTTGCATCTAGCGCGAAGTAAAGAATACGTATCGTAGTCACGAGGGTTGCCATATTTCTTATATAGTTTGTGGTGTTTATTTTTTTCATCAATACTTCTAACAAGAGCCCTACTGTACCATACAGGATATTTAAGTGATTTTTTAGATATAGGTGTATGTTTATGAATTACACGATTTAACTCTTTGTAAAAAGTTGTAGTGCATTCATCAACATCTTCACCAAGTAAGAGGTCATACCAGTTGATCTGTTTCAGTTCATGTTTAATTTTATCGAAGTTGCATTTGTTGAAATTGAATCGTTTAGAAATATTGAAATAAAAATAGTTTTAGCGTGAAAGGATTACAAACATCCATACATACATCATACATCCAAACAAACTTTCGCATTTATAATATTAGTAGGATTAGTAGGATTCGTTAACCATTCAATAAAATTTGCACCATGTGAAGCCGGGGCCAGGTCGCTCGTATATACAAGACAATTAAAATCATATACAATATATGTAGTATAAAAAATTACAATTTCTATTAGACATGTACCTATTTTTTTTTGAAACGTCAACTATTTCGATCTCATCTCATCCTATTTCAATTTTTTTTTTGGGAGTCTGCGCGCGCGCATCTCTACCTGCGGCCCCGATAAAGGGTCCCAAAGTTTTACAACAAAGGACGCACTTGTCTAAAGCTACAATATAATTGAGTTTCGAATTGTTTGCATTACCGCCCACGGTTAAGGATTTCATATTCATATAGTTTTACATTACTTAGTGGGAGATTCTTGAAATAATAATATTAAAAAAATGGCATAATAGACATGGACTTGAATGCCCGGCGTATTAAGAAGGTTGCTTAATTACTTACTATTACTTAATTACTACTATTACTTAATTACTACCATTACTTATTACTTACTAAATTAAGGTTACTAAATAGTTCTATAAACCATTTGCATATATAGCCTTTCATTTGATATAATGTACTTTATAAATGTATAAAGGGAAAATATAATATGATATTATAATGGGAAAAATGTGTATTTTTTTATTATTATTGTTTGTAAATAAACTCAAAAACTGCTGGGCCTATTTTAATCACCAATTGACAGCTACATTACCAGGGAGTGGCATGGGCTATATTTTATAAAGTTACGCGGACGAAGTCGCATAAAATAGCTAGTATTTAATAAATAGATAATGCTATTTTTGATGAACTATATAACTATTCAATTAAAGATTTTATCTTTATCAAACTTAGCTATTTGTATTATTATGTAAATAATCGTATTAGAAATTTTGAACCAAATTAGTTAGTTATTTAAGAATAAGATTCTTACAATGTTACTTAATTTCCAATAAGAATAATTTAAAAATATTTTATTTATTTTAAAAATAATTATTTCTAAAAAGACGATCTCGGGGTTGTTTAACATACTATACGCAAGTAACTATACAAGTATACTAATAAAAAACCAGCCTCAAGTTACATTTAAACTTAATGCGAAACTTGAAGCCAAGTTTTGTAAATTAAAAATTATTTTCCAAAGTCCATCATAGAAGGCGTGTAAGAAGCGCAAATAAGCGAGCTTATCTATGTGGAAACCGTTAAAACCACGATAAGGAACCAAATCTATATCATGGATAATACCAGAACCGGTTTCGTGATGACAAGAATACCAATTGAACTCTCTAATCACAACCGGATTCCTTTTTTTTAATACACCCACATTAGATGGAGATCTGGTTGTCTAGTTGTTACATAGTGTTAATATTAAGCTGAAAAAGAATGCTATAAAAAATTAATTAATACAAAACAACGGACTGTTGTGAACATTTTAATATACTCTGTATCTCTCTCTCTATGTGTCTTAAGTTTTAAGCAGTGATTTTGACACTTAGTAGGTAACAAGAAACATTTGCTTTCTCCTAATACAGGAATTGTCTAATTAAATAGAGAGTGGATTCTAAAATTACGTTAATATATAAATTTAAAGAACTAATGAACCATATAATATATTTTTATTATTTAATAGAAAGTAACATATAAGATATAATATTTTATAAATACTTTTATTTTAATAAAAATATAGTAAAAACTCATTTTAATAAGAATATAGTAGCCATAGGACGTCCACTGCTGCTAATACTGTGTGTGCCCGCACAAGGTTCCTCCATCTGGGGATTGCCTGGGTGTCTCCGGGCAATCCTCCGTTGGCGTTACTCTAGCCAGCATTGGCTAGGCTGCCCTGGGGTGGATCGGAGTTGTTGCTTCGGCAGAGCCCGGTTCACCCCGCTCACAGGGCAAGAAGGCACCGGGGAGTTTTAGTGGGTATTCCCAGTGCCGCTATGATCAGGTGCTGGGCGACCCCCACATATCCCTTCCGCCTAGCCAGCGGTAGGGAATCTGTAAGCGGATTACTCCTCGTCAAAAAAAAAAAAGGACGTCCACTGCTGGACATAGGCTTCCCCCATAGTTCCCAAACTGTTAGCAATAAAATAAATAAATTAAAATACGTGATAACTTATTAGAGAAGCAACGAGAATAAAATATCTTTAAAGCGAAACGGATACCTTTTTGTGTTAATGTTTTTTTAAGTCAATTAAGTGTTAACACTTCTAACAAATAACACAAAGAATTCTTTGTACAGTACGCCCAACACTTTCAATTGCAATACGCGTGTAATTGCATAGATGTTATCGCACAAATGACCCGTACCCGTACTCTCTTGCCGCTTTTAACATCTATTATATTCTTATTGAGTATATCTTACATAAGCTTCAAAATTGTAATGTAATTGTGCAATCATTTATGTCTACAAAACTGTACAAGTAGACAAATAATAGACAAATTGTAAGAGTGCCTAATGAAAGGAAAAGTAACTAAACGTGACTAGACATATGTCTGATTTGTTTTTGTACTTCATCTATTTTATATCTATTTGCATATATATTTTATATCTAACTATATATATATATAGTATGCACATAGTATAAATTGAAATCGCTTTCTGCGTCCGTCTGTCTATATATCCGTTAACATCTAAACCAAGTAACGAATTTTAATACGGTTTTCACCTATGGAAAGAGCGATAAATAAGGAAGGTTTGTGTATGTAATTTGGAGAAAAATATTGCATCAAAAATAATAATTTATTCTAATGGCGAAGAAACATTTTGTAAGAAAATTTCCGTTTCTGTAAAGACTAGAATTCTATGAAGACATGGGAAAACTGCTAATCCGCCATTGTTTAGCGTGGATTTACCATTAGACCTACTTACTAGGTTGCACGTAGATAGATGTAGGTATATCAGTCTATTATTTTGCTTTGGACTGTAAGGAAGCAGATTAGCTATTTATTTCTTTATATTTACAGTCGAGAGTAGACAATAAGTGAAATAAGTACAGGCTCATTCGTGTCCCCTTAATTATATTGTTGTAAGGGGTACTTATAAACACCATGTGATACCTACATCATTATAAAAAAAACGCATTATAGGTACACAACAAAAATTATTCTTTACACAAATATTTACACAAAGTATTCAACGTCACTATGCGATATTTGTATCTCAACAGAAATCATGTTAAGTGTTTGAGTGTTAACATATTTAAGTGCTATTAACAATGAATTCGATGTTATAACAATTATTTTTTCTATTTCAGGTGTGAGTGACAATGTGTGAGCGGTAAAACGCAGCCGCGCGATGTTGCGCGCAATATTAATTTTCGTGGTCGCGGCGACTGCGACGGCCGAACATGTGCGAGAGTTCCACGTCAGAGAGAATGCACCGGCGGCCACTGTCGTCGGACACCTAGGCGATGAGCTACCGGACGCCGCACCACCGTATACCATAGTCCCAGTACCGGGCAGTGCTGTCAACGACGATCTTAGAATAGACCCCCACACAGGGGAAATCAGAACTCGAATGCCACTAGACAGAGAGAACAGGGATCACTACGCTTTAGTAGCCATCCCAGCTAGCGGCGACAACATCCGAGTGGTCATTCGTGTTCAAGACGAAAACGACAATGCTCCAACTTTCCCCACGCCCGTCATGAACGTCGAGTTCTCAGAAAATACCCCTAGAGACGTGAAAAGAAAATTAAACCCGGCTAAAGATCAGGATTTGGGTGCATATAACACTCAGCGATACAATATAGTGTCGGGCAACACCGATAATGCATTCAGACTGTCGTCTCACAGAGAACGTGACGGGGTTCTATATTTGGATTTACAAATCAATGGGTTCCTAGATAGGGAAACTACCGATCATTACGAGTTAGTTATAGAAGCTTTAGACGGCGGTTCTCCGCCATTAAGAGGGACAATGACTGTAAATATTACTATTTTAGATGTTAACGATAACCCACCGGTTTTTGCTGAAAGTGTATATTCAGCTACAATACCTGAAAATGCGACAGTTGGTACGCCCGTTTTGAAAGTATCAGCGACCGACGCTGATTTGGGAGATAACGGTCAGGTTGAATATTCAATTAACAGACGGCAGAGCGATAAAGAAAATATGTTTAGGATAGATTCGAAGACGGGCGAGATAACTGTGAACAAAGCCCTTGATTTTGAGACGAAGGAATTACACGAATTGGTTGTCGTTGCCAGAGACAAAGGTGTTCAACCGTTAGAAACTACAGCTTTTGTATCCATACGTGTTACGGATGTAAATGATAACCAACCTACGATAGACGTAATATTTCTTAGTGATGACGCTACGCCTAAAATATCTGAATCAGCTCAGCTAGACGAGTTCGTAGCCAGAATATCTGTGCACGATCCAGATTCAAAAACCGAGTATGCAAACGTGAATGTCACTCTCAGTGGTGGGGAAGGTCATTTTGATTTGCGGACGCATGATAACATAATTTATTTAGTTGTAGTAGCTTTGCCTTTAGACAGGGAGTCTCAATCTTCCTATACTTTGAATGTAGTCGCGACAGATAAGGGTTCTCCACCATTGCACGCGTCTAAGATTATTAGTTTAAGGGTAACGGATGTGAATGACAATGCGCCGGTTTTCGCCGAAAACGAATACAAGGCAAGCGTGCCAGAAGCAGCGGCACCCGGTACACCAGTGATTCAAGTGTCTGCAATGGATGTAGATGAGGGGGAAAATTCTGAGATCCGATTTTCTTTGTTGCCAACGCCGCAGTCGGATTGGTTTTCTATTGACGAAAGGTCAGGTTTGGTGACGACACGGTCCCGTGTGGACTGCGAGACGAATCCGATTCCGCGACTGACGGTGGTAGCTAGTGATCGCGGCCATCCTCCACTCTCCTCAACCGCTACGTTAGTGGTTACTGTGCTAGATGTGAACGACAATGAACCAATCTTCGACCAGTCCTTCTACAATGTCACCGTTCATGAAAACGAAGCCATCGGCAGCTGCATTCTAAAGGTATGTCTTTTATACTTTATGGTTTTAGACAGCGAATTATTTCGATTTTTATTTCGATTATTAGCCATCTTGAATACATGGAAACAGTCCCTTTATACTAATACCGTCAATTATAGACGCCAAAATATGACAAATACATATAAAGTACACACATACACACATAGAATCACAGACATAGATAAGTAGGTACATAGAATGCTTGCAAAGATATATTATTTCGATCTTGCTAACTTGTGTATATATTAATATAAAACCTTATTTAGATTATTGTTATTGTTATATTAACCTTGTGTATTATTGGTAAAATGATTTTAATATAACCAAAATCTCTTAAATCCGCAATGCGAAAGGCAAGCTAAAAGGATGTAGCTACGAGTATAACTACATATATAAAAATTGCATACAATACAAATCAATAGTTCCGAAATCGCAAATTAAATATACAACAGCATCCATTCTCATTTTGACCGACATCCCATCTAATGAACAGTTGTAAGTCGCAAGTCATTCATTTCTGTAAAAAATATAAGTCTATGTTACTTCTAAGAAATTATTTCGCTGCTTTAATAATTTCTAGTGTCATATAGAACACGAAACGCATTAAGTAGGCGTCTAATAAGTTTAAACTGGGGAAAGGTGAATGTAATATAACTAGGCTTGCACAAGAACAGTTAATTCTGACTGTAAGAAGATAAGTCTTGATAATTTGTAGGTCTTGTGCTAAGTTTAGATCCAAAAATTCAGAGGCGGACAGCGATATAATTTTATTTTATAACTAGCTGGCGCCCGCGACTTCGTGCGCGTGATAAAAGTAGCCTGCCCTGTGTCCCGTACGTCTAAATGTTTATCTACCAAGTTTAATGAAAATAAGTTAATTCGTTTAAGAGTTATTGAGTTAGGTTCAAATTACACATAGTTACGAAATTTTATCAAAATCGGTTCAGTAGTTTAAGAGTTCATCGCCCACAAACATGTGACACGAAATTTTTATATATTAAAGATATTAGATACACAGATAGAGGTATATATTATATATAGATATCATTAGCCTACTTTACCACTCGAGAAAAAAAAAAGATCATGAGAGCTTTTTTATTAAATTCATCAAAGGTTTTCTTTAATTATTTTTATCTGTGTTCCAAAATTAAAATATACAAATTGGTAATCTAGTTTAGTTACCATCGTATACATATATTAAAATAAATCAATCACGAAAAAGAAAGTTGAAAACTTAAATTTCCGTACAAATTGAGTCGAATTGATCGAAGTTGCAGTGAAAGTATAGAGCTAGTATTGCGTGTCCGCTAACACTTAGCTGGATTAAATTATACTCTTTCCTATTTCGGTATACTGAACTACAGCAAAATGTCAGTAATTCATATACGGTACAGTCAATCAGCTTCGAAATCACATAAGAATTGTTGTGTAAGAGATTCTTCAAAGTTCATAAAACGCTCTGCTTACGAAGTTAAATGTGTAATAATCTATAATAACACTAGCTGGCCCGGCAAACGTTGTTTTGCGAAAAAATTAAAAATAATTTTTTGGGGTGACCACCCTTAACATTTAGGGGTATAAAAATATACATATTTTTTTCCAAGCCACAACACGGATTTTGCTGTTTTCACTATAGAAAAGATCATAAAAATTGCATACTTGAAAAGCCTGTGCAGATCGCGAGTAAGATATTAAATGAAATAATAAAAAATAATAAATAATAAAAAATCGTTATTCTTCTATTCCAATTTTGAATACATAATTTTTTTTAAGTAAAAAATTTTGGTCACGTCACCTCTCGCACGTTAGGCCATTGTCGATTTGTATTTTTAAGCTATTATGTTAATTTATAGCCTGTAGTACTTTATTATGTTTGTATTATATTTCTTGTTATACAAACCAGTAGAATATCGTTTTGATCTGATTTTATAATGCTTATGGTATAATAAAAACACATTTAGCATAGTTTTTTGGACTTATTTATGCAGTGACGACGTTGAATTAGATTTTTATACACAGATTAGGTATATTATATAATATGAAAACTGTGGCCATAAATTTTTTAACTAACGACTTCAATGTGAAAAGAAATTGTTTGTTAAATTGAAAAACAGAATTGTTTTATATATATTTTAAATGCTTATTTTTTTTTATGTTATGCTCAACACACTAGGCTCACGTTTTACTTTATGGTGTACTATAAAGTGAACCTACTGGTGCTCGCGACTTCGTCCGCGTGGAATAGTTATTTAATATCGAACGGTTTTCGCAGCGCACGCAACGGAAGCCCTCAAAGATGAATAATTTTCCCCCTTTTTATCCACATTTTCGACTGTTTCTTCGCTCCTATTAGTCGCAACGTGATGTTATATAGCCTAAAGTCTTCCTCGATAAATGATCTATCCAACACAAAAAGAATTTTTCAATTCGAACCAGTAGTTCCTGAGATTAGCGCGTTCAAACAAACAATACCTATAATAGTATAGAAAAGATTATGGTTTCACGTAGCCTATTACATATAATAAGCAACGCCACTTACTAGGGAATAGGAAGGGTTCCCTTACTCACTCATAGAAACACACAATAGCACACATGCTATTTCACGGTTGTCTGTTAGATATGGGCTGCTTGACTGCGAACTGCCGCGTGCCCTGCCACTACTAAGCATTTTTGTAAAGTATAAATAGTTCCTAAGTACTAGCTACGGTGTCCACTTAATATGAAATGAAGGAATGTCAACCTGTCTGAAGTCGTTATTCATAAAAAGTAATTCTTGGGCGTCTTTAGGTATGTGCAAAACTCAATTACGATAAAAACGAAAAATTCTTCATGGAACAATTAAAAATGTGATTTTGTTAAAGGCAAGTTAAAGGCAATAAGGAAGCCATCGTTGAACGGTGTCCTTACCGGCGATGTAAACTCAAATATATATGTGTATAGTTACTTTCGCCAAATAAATTTATTAATTAACTTATCTTCCGCCATGTTTAAACACATACTCTCCGGGGCACAAGACAAGCTCGCCCCGACTACATAACCAACGTCAATTAGCTGAACAGGACAGATCAATTTCGTTTATCTGTGTACCGTTGCACCTACCACGACCGCTCGACGAATTTGTTAAAAAAGCTCAATTTTCATTAACTCTTATCTGACGAATCCGAACCGAAACTCATAACTTACGCGAGTTAATTTCTTTTAATATATTCCACCGATATTGAAGTAGTTATAAATAAAGTCCGACGCATAAATCTATCGAGTGGAGTGATGCCAGTTTGGGCGTGTGGCGAGGCGCATCGCAAATTGCGATCTAAATTGAAAATTAAACAGTGAACGCATGCGTTGGTGAGCCGAGTGTGGCGCTCTGGCCCGCGGCGGCAAGCGGCAAATCTGGTCCCCGCAGACACTCGAGGAAGCCAACACCAAATCTAACCCCAACTACTCATATCTGGTATCCTAGCTGGTAACCAAACGGTCGCGGGTTCGAATCCCGCTAGGGGCAAATGTTTGTGTTAACATTTTACCTTTGTACCTGAGTCATGTATGGGGACTTGACTTGACTGCTTTGGAATGGACGGACCTGTTTTGGAAAACTAATCAAAATTATTACTTGACTGACTAGTATCGGGATCTGCTATTTTTGACTTTAATTTCAATTTTACCCATTTTTATTTAAAAAAGGGTTTTACGAATTGCTATTTTTACTAATGACACTGGCAAAATCATCGAAAAAGACCTGATGGATACATATTAACTTGACAGATAATGGTCATTTTAAAATGAGCCGCATTGCCATTTAAACCGAAGAAGAAGAAGAAGAGTCATGGATGTTTTGTAGGTCGGTAGTATTTTTATAGTTTACTGGATACTCGTCCACTTTATTCAAACTGTAACCATTTGAAATTTCAAATGCGTTCAAAATCCATGTAGGTATGAACTAGAAACACTGAACCGGCCAGAACGCTTTCGGAAATCACGAATAGGAATTTGAAACGTTCCTGTTTTAAAATGTCCAACGGTAGCATTGTGTCTATATAGGCTGCGGAAAATAATTCTAAAATAACCTAAAACGGTGCTGATAAACGTAGTCAGTTTGCAGTGAACGTGTGGGAAAACAATTGTAAAGGCATTCGCATATTGTTAATATGGGCAGGGCTGTCGTTAGTGTTCAGTATATTGTCAATGAAGTAATATTAAGTACCTACATTCATTCCACATTTCCAAGTAGAATTAAACAGAACCTTTAACCCCCCCCCCCTCCCCATCCCCCTTTTAACGTTGGGAACTCCTCTTGGATAACCGGCAGTGTAGGGGACACTGCGGGGTTATGTAATGTAATGCAATGTAATGTAATGTAACCGAAAGCTCTGTATATTTACAGATATGAATTTAAAAAAAATATAAATTTTTGAGATTGGATAAAATCATTGAACTCGCGACACTGTCATGTAATGTAATTTAATTTTGTGAAGCTTAGTTTTCAACTCTGACGTGCAGTCCAACGACTGACATTGTATTTTTAGCACGACCGTAGTTGGGCGGGGTCGTGAGGACGTTATGACACGACTTCGGTGCCCCACCAAGAACATATTATCCCCTTTGTGTTGCTTGTCTTTACATGCTGACGATAGCACCTCCATTCAAGTGAATCGTCAGCCAACTGAAGTTTCACATAAACCAAAAACCTGCGACCTAAAACGAACACTTATTATTTTTAAATTGAGCAAGACCAAAGTCTATTTCTAAATAGAATCATCAGGCGGTACAGTTTTGAACATTTTTCAACACCTTGCCTCGATTACACTATCACGAACCTCAAGACTTTCGTTGCTGACCGTAATTTGGCATAACGCGTTCACTCTTAATGAATAACCATTTTGGATCAAGGCTTCTTCGCACACACCTACTCAAATCTCAATCTTGTGTTTCCTGTATAATTGTTTTTACTGTTTTTAAACTTCTGTTGTTTTAAATATCTACATAATTATTATAAACTAGCTGTTGCACGCGACTTCGTCTGCGTAATTTTATAAGATAATTATAGCCTATGTTACTCGCTGATAATATACCTAGCTTGCCAACAGTAAAAGAATTTTTGCTTTCATTGTTGGCAAGCTAGTTTTGCTTAAGTTTTATTTATTTAGACAACAGTTATGGTACACTAAGTATTTTATTAATTAATCAAGCCTTTATAAACACCATTACAATTTAATTAAAATATTACAATATAGCTGCACGAATTTAGAGTATAATCTAAAAGGGTTACAAAACAAATGTGACAATAAACATCAAATTTTTAATAATGTTTTATTGATGAATATTATATGTATTACTATTGTAAGAAAAATAAAAAGGGTCGGTTAGAAAATCTTCAATATCTTCAAAAGTACCTGACCTAGCTTTTATGAAATAAAGACTAAATTAAAGCTAAACTAGCTAAATTTTATTTTTATTCAAGCACATTAAAATGTAAATAGCAAAATCGTTACGTTATTGCTAAAAATAAAAAGGCGTTTGTGCGTTTTCACAGACTACTTACTTCCTTGTCCGTTTTTCAAATTCAAATTTGAATGATACAGTTTCGACAACGCTGATGCGAATCGGTCGTGATTGGTCTAATAACTTTTTATGTGTGGGTTTTAAAGGCATATTTGTAACGCTCGCATTTTTCTAAGATATCATGCTTACCTACTTATATTTTTTATATTACTAATAAGTAGAATTGAAGTGTCTGTTTGTATTGACATAATAATTGATTTTTATTATATATATAAAAAAACCATTTCTTAAATTTTGGTCTGTCTGTCTGTTTGTTCCGTCTAATCTCCAAAACGCTTGGAATGATTTTGACAGGACTTTCATTGATAGATAGCTAATGTCATTAGGAATAACTTAGGCTATTGTTAGAAAAATAATAATATGGTATTTAAAGCAGTAACTAGTAATACGCACGGGCTAAGTACAAGCACGCCGCAGCGAAGGCCGGATTCAGATGGTAGTAAATAAATATAAGGGTGTTAAGTCATAATATTCTTTTTTACTGCCAAGCATCTTAAATTTTTATTTAATTATTTCTAATTCTCTTACTCTTTAAAAAAATTACAATTCCACAAATATTTCTACTTATAAAGTTATCTTTTAATAGCCGGGATGACTTGTATTTTTTATACTTTAGTGAATTTATATAATGTTATAAATTATCATTTGTATCTATAACAAATTTTGTACAAAACATTTTATCAGAAGACGACTGCCATCCGCATCAAAATTGTACCTTTATAACCGAACGTTCTGCGTTATCTATCTCTATTCAATTTTAAATCTTAAAGCCTCCGTACCTAATTTCAATTCAGTTTACGTCCAACAATTCACGTTGGTAGTGTAATGATGGTTATTTATCGCAGCTTTGTGTGGAGATTATTGTGTATATCATTACATGTGTGCATCTGGGTCAATGTGCTTTCATGTGGGACCGTGCTAAAATTTATAATGGCACTATTAAAACTATTAAAACATTCATTGAGGTCGCACCAAATCTAGAGCAATTTAAAGACGCAAGTTTTTTTTGGGTTCAGACATTGACTTATATTATTACTTGAAATCATTTAGTATATTAATGATAGTATTTAATGCGATATTAGTATCCAATAATATAGGGCATAATCATTATCAGCTTGTGTCTCTCCACTGCTAGATGTAGGCCTCTACCAAGGCTCGCCACCACGTACTGTCCTTCGCAGGATGGCGAAGCCTTTTAGTTCGTCTGTCCACTAGGGGCCAAGAAGCAAACGCTTCGTTACGTAGGTACTTCTTAAACTAAGAGAGACCGCTGGTTGGTCAAAATTTCATTTTGACGTTACAACAACCAATCACAAAGTTTTCTCTTAGCGGCTCCAAGGTCGCAAGGAGTCACAATCTGCATTTTCTTCATTCGAGAATTCTTCTGTGCTTCTACCCAATCGGTTATCCGTTCTGCGACAGAGTGATCCGTCCATTACCACTTTGACTTGCTAATTATCTTGGCTATGTTGACATAGCCATTTCTTCTTTGGCGAATTCTAGTATTTCTGATCCTATCCACCAAAGAAACCCCGAGCATAGCATGCTCCATAGCTCGTTTAGCATAGAAATATGATAGGATTTATAAGGTAATGTTCCATAGAGTAAAACGCAAGGCTTCCTCGCTAATGGTTTATAATATCGTCGCCATCAGCAGTCATCAGTATGAATATTTTTATATTATATGAATGTTTGTAAATATAAACATTTCTTTATCAAAATTTAAAAAGTAAAGACAAACTTGTAGTACGAAGAATCAATATGGGTCGGCCATTTTGAATTCCACCCGTTTCCATGGTTACCGCTTGATCGCGTGCGTAGGCGCAACCCGAAGCGATATTTGTTTCAACAAGTTTTAATGTGCCGTTAAACATACAAACCTATCTGTAATATAATTGATATTAAGGCATAATTTTGTATATTCCTCACTGTTCCAGTGTTTTTACAATAATCGGTAACATTGTTAACTATCATAATAAATTGTCACATAGGCTGACAGTCGACTTATGATAAGTGGCTACCGTCTCCTATTACCACAAGCAACACCACAGTTGCTGTAAGTTCGCTGCTGACCTTATTAAATTTTAGGATAACGGCTAATCCCTTATCCTTCAGAAAAGTATGAAGCATCCCTTATTCAGTCGCAAAAAGTCAAAGCACACGTGTAATTATTTCATACTGGTTCTCTGTAGGTAAAGGTTTTCTGTACCAGAGCGATTTGCCTAATTAGTATATTATATCTGCCAGTACTAAATGTCAAACAGAATTTTTGTGTTTTATGTGTCTAATTTATGCCGTTTTATGGATCTGTGAAAACCTGTCAGTACTTAAGAGAGTCATTTGCTAATCTAAATTAATTTGCTTAATCACGATTTCACCAGGATGTCTAATAATAAATTGGACCAGGAAAAACCTAAATAGTTTGCTAAAACACTTGACAGCGACAAGTTCTCTGATGGTTTATAGTCACGCGATTGCTAATGATGTAACAGAATTTATTTATGAGGCCATACGTGGGCTTTTGCATTGACAAACAAAATATTTGTGGCTGTATACGTCCCGTTGTCTTTGTCATTAAAAATGATATTTTTATGGCGTGCTATGAAATTCACAACATTTTTTACTAGTTTTGCCACGCTGATTCGCCCACGTGAAAAGCTAACAGTACCTAGGTTATGACTTTCTTCAGAATTTAAACTGTTTTAAACTTCTAAAAGTGAATCCAGACTATATAACAAAATATATTATATAGCATTTTTTTTTTTATATAAGTCAAGGCAGCGCTTGGCCGCGATCTCACTTGATGTTAGGTGCAGATGCGGCCGAAGGTGGATCACGCTTACCTAGTAAATGCCCATTTACCCTACGTTTGAAGACCCCGAGTTTGTAATTTTGGGGAAACACAGACGCAGGCAGTGAGTTTCACTCCTTAGCAGTTCGGACAAGGAAGGTGGAACTGTAACGCTTCGTGCGTGACCGAGGAACTTCAACCACGAAGGGATGAAACCCCCGCCCGCGCCTCGTGTTTCGCAAGTGGAACGGTTCCGGTTGGATCAATTCGAAGAGAATGAACGCACACTCTCCATGGTGCAGACGATAGCAAATTGATAGGCATGCTACTTTTCGGCGATGCTGCAGGCTTTGAAGTTGAGACTCCACAAGGGAGTTGTCGCCAATGAGTTTCTTAGCTCGCCTTTCAATCGAGCCCAGTGCAGCCAACTGATATCGGGCAGACCCATCCCAGAGGTGGCAGCAGTACTCCATGCAGGATCGGACTTGTGCTTTATATAAGTTTAGGAGCTGTCTCGCAGTGAAGTACCGCCTAACCTTGGAAAGGATGCCCAATTTTCGGGCAGCCGTTTTGACAATGGACTCGATATGCCTACCAAAGTTCAGATTGGCATTAAGGTCTACACCAAGAAGTTGCATGTGGTCTGTGATTGGAACAGACACTCCCCGGAATGACGGGTTCAGGTCAAATGGACTCCGTTTCGCAGAAAAAATATGTGGACTGTGGACAACATCCCGCGACAAGGACGCACCTTAATAATGTTTCTGGGTACATTAACATAAATACTAGCTGGTGACGGCGACTTTGTCCGCGTTAAAAAAAAATATAGCTATGCCCGCGGCTTCACTCATTTGAAATACTAGGCTTATGCCCTAGCTAAAATTCTATTCTAACTATTGATGAAGGATTTTTTTTAAATCCGATGAATAGTTTCGAAGATTACCTTCCTATATACAAAAAAAAAATCTAATACAGTAAGTATCAAATCAAATTAAATAATGTGGACTAGTTAGCAATAAAGTTACTATTATATAAAGTTATCCAGATTAAATAACCTTAATACCTTAATATTAGTTACTAGCTGTTGCACGCGACTTCGCCCGCTTAATTTTATAAAATATAGCCTATGTCCCATTCGATGATAATATAGTTTTCTGTAGGTGAAAGAATTTTCAAAATCGGTCCAATAGTTTTTTGAGTTTATTCATTACAAACATACCAATCTTCTCTATTTATACAGTTAGTATTACTTATAAGTATATGAGAATCATACAATGCAGAAACAAATCAATTTCCATTTCTGTGTATAAGAAATATCGTTTAATAAACAAAGAATGTTATTACTACTAATAAAAACGTTTGAACAACTCGTATATTATGCTTCGTTTTCTTTGTTTTCTCTTTCGGCACTAACAACCATTTAATTGCTTACGTGCAAGGAGGTATCGCACGCGAACACATTCATACGTAACATAATGTACATGACTTCGACACTTCAAATATGTTTTTCATTACAATTTAAGTAACTATTTATTTGCAAACATTTTGGCTCTTTCTCATGCAAATTGCAATTGCTCAAGAATTATTTTTGTGTTTATATATACTTAAAAATTACATTGATTAAAAATTTCACATGTTTGACGCATATGAATTCTTAATCTACTGAACCGATTTTAATAAAACTTTGTAACTATATTTAATTTGCTCCAACTTGTGTGCGACGATGGCAAGAGGCCAGATAGCATGATCCTGGTTGGCGCTGAGGGCGCTGGTATGGGATGTCATTTGTGCGGACACCCTGGTGGCTCCGACACATCTATCCGGCTCCTCCCGCTCCCGCACGCGATAGCCCTAGAAGATTTGCCCCAAGCTACTAAGAACGACGAAGTATGTAGCTGGGGCTCGTCCCACTCGCGCCTCACCCCTCACGCCCCGCACGATTGCCCTGTCTAGACGTCTCCGTCGGCCTACTGTACGAAATTAGTAAATCTATAATAATAAATATAAAAATAATAAACGAATAAATAGTAAATCTACAAACATATACGTACACGAGCTTCTATTTCTTTATCGTGTACACATCCTTAATAAACAGCATTAATGTGTCTGTTACTTAAAATAAAACATGTATTTGCATAATATATAATAGGCAGTACTAAATGAGGTTACTAGATCATTAAAAAGCTTTTAGTCTAATCATGTTTTGTCTAGTCTAAAATACCATAAAGCGACTGTTTTACGATCTCAAAACTAGTTATAGATTTTTTAAACTAAACTTCTGCTACTGTGTCTTAACTGACTTATTTGAATTTAATAAATATAATGGACACTTGACTCCTGTCAGTCACAAGGTCAGCAGTGGTTTAAACGCAGTTCAGTTTCGCCGAGTACCTCTATCGTATTAAAAAGAAACCTAGCCCGGACTGCCCGTGCGAGCCTGGGGTCCAAGAGACAGTGAAACACCTGCTGCTCGAGTGCCCCAGGTACCTACGCGTTGGCAAGGCTAGACCTAGTATGAAATAAACGTAAAAATAAATAAAAATACCATTAAATATATTATGATAGACGATACCAACAGAGCAAAATTTACAAAATACTGATGTCAATAGATAATAGGTAATAAAGATTGACAGAACTTAATTGTATTGATTAATGCATAATAAATGATTACATGTAATATAGAATATTTAAATAAAAAAGGTGACTGCTTATTTTAGAGCATTTTCTACTCCAGGCTGCCATAAAACAGTTTCTGACAGAATTACTTACTGCTTGATGGCTTCCTCACATATATGTGAGAAAAGGCCAACAGTACAGAGTCTGTAATACAGTATCAAAGTAGCTTCTTGGTGTGTGGTCGCAGTACCTTATAATATTTATAATGGCTTAGTCATATTAAATAACTATTTGAGAACATTTATAGTGGTTGCACTGCGTTAATTAAAATGGTTTTTTTATTAAAAGCTTTTGCGGTCCTTTTTGTGATGGCCGTGCGTTCATTGCAAGCGGGGAGTAACTATAGCGAAGCGGATTCGCCGCTTAATACTTTTTCTATAAACAATTTATTCTTATAATGCTATTTCATGTATATTCTTTTAGAGTTTTTCATTATTTGAAGTAAATGATTTTTAAATTATTAAATAAATGAGAATTGTAAGAATAAGAAGTCCGTCATTTCAAGATATTCTAAGTTTTATGATTTTCATTTCTTATCATTTGTATCCCTTAATATGAAATCTCTATATACAAAAATACAAAAAAACAATACAAAATAATTTATTAATATTCTTAAGCCTAGATACAAAAAAGGTGTAGGGGGCCTCTTATTAAGAATAAAAATACTTGTATCAGGATATATATCTCAATATAGAGGATATATGAAATAGGTACTAGTTTTTGCTTGCCACTTCTCCTGCACATCTATAGTGAAAGAGTAACAAATATCAATATTAGTTTGAAATAGAATTATAGAACATCGCGTTAGTCCACTGCACATTAACATGTCTACGAAGAATTCTACGGATTTCCTCAATATGTATTATTTTCCGTTAGACCAAGATCATTACTTCTAATCAACACATCAAATTCAAAAATATCTCATAGGTTCAGGCTAAACTGGTTTTAGAAGCTTTGTCTGTTTTGGCAGTAGAATGTTAATCCGCTGCGCTATTACTACTTGTGTGTATTTTTTTTCAATAATAAGCACTTGTAATCATTACTTTTCAGTTTTTCACACATTAGAGAAATTTCACACATTATTTCTCCAAAAATAAATGCAACTAAAAAAAAATCTTATTTTAGAACTAGCTGGCGCCTACGACTTCGTCCGCGTGAAAAAAGTAGCCTATCCTGTGTCCCGTATGTCTAAATGTTTATCTACCAAGTTTGATGAAAATCAGTTAATTCGTTTAAGAGTTATGGAGGAACATACATACATACAATACAATACCTACACTTACAAATTTATTATTAGTATAGATGAAGCTACCGCTCTACCGCTGCCGCTGCATCTCGCTTACACTAACGCCATACCTTAGCAGGCCATAAAAGCAGACGTTAAACCCAGCTCAATGTCTCCCGTCGATCTTAATGAAATTACCGTTTAAGTAGGACTTAAATTATGCGTAAAATGTTGACGTGGCCAATTTTATGCGAGCTATGAAGATGGAAACACGATAATGTTCGATTCACTAATTTTCATAGATGCCATTTTGCAAAGACAATATTTAACCAATTATAAAAATTTCAATTAAACTGCTGAGACTTTTTAGTTTCAATAGTTCTATTAATTAAAGTAATTGAACTACTGAGACTAAAAAGTCCCACTAGTTCAATTGGGAATTCAATAGTCCAATTACAATTTTTTAAAACTCAGGAAACCCAGTCACTATTTAAAACATTTCTACTTTTTTTCACATATATAAAACACTAGCTGTGTCGCGACTTACAGCGCGTACGAAGTCGCGGAAGTTGTATTTTTATAATAACACAGGAATTATATATTTTTTCAGGATAAAAAGTATGCTATATGTTAATTCTGGTAATAAACTATCTGTGTTACAAATTTTGTTCAATCAATTCAAATGTGAGTATATATAAATTAATTAATTTAATTTATTCATACTCACATAAAATCAAAAGTACCTAATTGGGCGCTTGCTTAGGTATGTAAGTGGCTTAAGTATATAAGAGTCTAATATCCGTACAAAGCCACGTGATAGATACTTATTATAACATAGTTTCAGTTTCTAGGCGGACTTTTTAAAGTTTCATCTTTCAAAAGATGCCCGCCCATTTGCCACCTCTGCCATCACAATACATTATCTAGACATTTTGAGATATCGTAAAAGAAGCAATTAATAAATGAGTAATTAGTTTTTGAAGCGCATAAAAACCGTAAATTATATTTTACATGAAATAACTTACCTGATAAAATATGCATGATTTTGCTCTTTTTATCTTACCATGTAAGTACATAATAATTACCACTGACCTTCTCTTCGTAGAATGCTCGTATATTCCTATACTTCTTTTCTTTTTATTTTAATTCGTAGGTACGTTCAATTTTTATTATTTTTTTTCCTCTCGAAAAACGGATAAAGTTTTAAACTTTAATTTTCATTGTAGAAACATTGAATATTTTGACGTGAATACGTTTTTGAATTTGCTTCCACAGTAGGAGGCAATACAGAAATGTGATGATGACAAAATCGAGGGATAGGCATGGGATAGGTGCAGTTTGATGCTGTAGCTATCCCTTGCCATGTATCTAATAAATATTAGATATGGTAAAGTATCAAATATTTTGTTGGTATATTTTATATCTAATTCGATGGATATATACACGTAAGTATTCACATAAAACACACGGCCGTGTCCACGACACAGACGCACTCAATTTTTTATATTAACATTGTGATTAACTTCTAAACCATGTCACGAGAACTGATAATATGTGGGGAAAGAGAAATAAATTTAGAAAGAAAGAAGAAAGAAAGAGAAGAAAGAGTTAATAAATTTAGAAAAATGTCATTTTATTGCTATTTATTGTGCTCTAAATTCATAATAAAAATATAAGATTCACGATCAGTGAATAGTGAATATACGTTACCCATAATGTGAGTTTAAATAAAGAACATACATTTATCTGAAACATTGATCAAAAGTGTGCGCATTTTAAAAAAAAATATTTATCTGTATTATTCTGCATTGCTGATAAATAAAGTTGTTAATGTAATTTAAAAAAATGGAACGTAAATTATGTAAATAAATCGAAACACAAGCAAAAGCGCAACTATCCAAGCGACAACACAAAAAATGAATAAAAAGGAATCGAATTTAAATTCAAAATCTCACTATTCCAGTGATCACAGAGCAACGTTGGCATTTTCATAGTCGCATTGGATATACTGGCAACATTGAGTGGTACGTACGCGCTTGTTCTGTGTGCTACGCGACCTATACGTTTTGAAACGGTTGGTTAATATGTAGTAAAAAGATAGCATTGCTCGTTGCATTCCCACAGTGGAGCGTAATCATTTTTTGCTAACTTTACTCTAGGGCTGTACAGGATTCTCTGGCTATCGGAATGTCTTTTTAATTGAAATCATTTGATAAATGTCAAGCATTTTAAGAACATAACTAGAAGGCAATAAGGGCTGGATTAAGTTATATATTAATAATCCGTTTGATGGGAGTAAAATAAGATATGCTTAACTTAAATGTAATTAAGTATTTAATAAATATAAGGACGCTAATAAGCTAAAGGGACAGTAAGTCAGTGTTTAGTATACTTACTTACAGGTGTTTATTTTGTAACTTTTATAAATTTTAAATGCACTTTTTTACGTATTAGTAAGATTAGAATGTAAGTAAGATAGAAGTAAGGTGAAGAATTAGTTGGTTAAACAAAGTAAGTCAGGTTATTAACAATACACACGTAGGTATACATTTTTATAGTCATAGTCAATTTATCGAACACCATTTTATTTTTACGACTTATAATAACTGTCGTCGCCGTGTATTACAAAAATGTCATATTGAAATGATTATAAGTAATGATATAGGTATTAATACCTACTACCTGTTAATTTAATTTAATAAAAATTAGTTTATTTAGTACCTACCGAAAAAAAAACTTCAACTTTTGTTATATATATGAGTTTAGACAAAGGTGTGGAATACCTACTTATAAAAATTAATATCATACTATGTAATTCTTTGTCTTGGTCTAAACCGTTGAAAGTTTAAGAAACTTAATGTTTTCAGGAAATGGCTAGTGAACAATAAAAATAGCTCACGAAGTAAAGTTTAAAACGAAAACCCTAAACTTTAATTTAAAATTTTCAAAATTCTAACAGATCCAGACTGATCAGCAAAATGGCTGTCATTCCCGTGTCCCCGCAAATAAAATGGTTTCTTTAATATGCGAGTAACTTTTGACAGTTCGCGTTATGGAACCGGTATTTACATTAACGATTTTTGTACTATTTTTACAACTGCACTTGTGAGCTAGTGGTAGCTGGTTTTGTGATGGTGCGCCAAGCGAATCGAACCGAATACGACGAACGCGACGATGCGCGGCTTCGAACTTGCTAAAAATAAAAATATTGCCTACAAATTTGTTGCTATAAATGAAACATGGTTAGTTTGTGACCACGGAGTGTGTTTTGTTAATGAATATTATATAAATTTTTGACAAGCTGACTTCATCTGCGTAGAAAAATGAAATATATATAAAATGAATAAATCCTAAATAAAGCCTCGTCATTTTGTCTACAAATGAAACAATTTAAAATATTCGCACTTTTCACAATTCAAGCAACTAAGTATAAATTAAATCCCTCCTTTGTGAAAATAAGTCAGAAAGATACGCGAAAGTTACGAAGTATGTTATTAAAACGATTATAACTATCGTCTCAATTTCTTATCTTCCAGGCCAACCTTATTATTAATAAGTTGTTCGGTTCTGCGCACGTGGTGCTCTGTCAGCTAGCGGCCGGGAAAGTAGACATCTTTGAAAAAAGTTGTTCAACTCGTTCAGTCGGACTTTTTAAATTAGCTTATTAGCTTAGAACACTTAAACTGAGCACTATTAAACCCTACTTAGATTAGGGGGCCCAAACTCATAAAGACTTTTTTCTAGAATTTATTAATATGAATTATATAATTATACAACTCTTCGTCAAGATGTTTGTATGTATTTGGCATAAAAATGGTCTAAGTTCTTCGAAACTATTTGTAGGTATTTGAGAAAACTTTCACTATTTGAAAGGTGAAGATACGTATTCCAGATATGGTTGCCAGATGGCCGGGAAATCCGGGAAAGTCCCGGAATTTTGCGTCTCGTCCCGTGTCCAGTGATTACATTTTGTTGTCCCGGAATTTTCGAAAAATCGGTTTTTTATACAAAGTTTTACGTACCAACGTACCGCCTCGATGTGCGCACGTACAGTCAAGGGCAAAAATATATGTACGTTTCCAAGCGGCAAACATATCTGTACAATTGAGAGGCCAGAAATATCTGTTCGATAATTCGGTCAGAAATATGTGAGCATTTAAAGGGTCAAAAAGATCTAGACGTTCACGTGGCCATAAATATATGTACAATGTCAGTCAAATATATCTAGGCAAATAGGGGTGCATAAATATCTGTACAAACAAACAAGTTTTCGTATTTTGAATTATGACAATTATCGAAAAGAGTACCATTCTGTCATATGATCTGTTTGTCCCTTTCATTTTTATTGTGGCGTCATTGACGTAATATTTCTTTCACCTTTCATTCTATTATTTTAGATTCTGCTTCACAGCGTTCACAGCTATCATATACGATTTTCACATGGCTTTTCTCGTGAATATTATATTAGTGTTTTTTCATTGCTAAATTTATGTAAGTAACATATTTATACTAGACGTAGCGATGAAACGGAAGATATTTATTCGTAATTTAAGTAATTATACAATATTTGTACGAAAATCTTTCGATTACGCTAATCTATACTAATATTATAAAGCTGAAGAGTTTGTTTGTTTGTTTGTTTGAACGCACTAATCTCAGGAACTACTGGTTCGAATTGAAAAATTCTTTTCGTGTTGGATAGATCATTTATCGAGGAAGGCTATAATAAGATCACGTTGCGACTAATAGGAGCGAAGAAACAGTCGAAAATGTGGAAAAAACGGGGAAAATTATTCATCTTTGAGGGCTTCCATTGCGTGCGCTGCGAAAACCGTTCGAGATACCCAAATGATTCCCAAAATAACTATTCCACGCGGACGAAGTCGCGAGCACAGCTAGTGTATGTATAAATGTCTCTTTGCCGTTAAAAAAAACACTTAGGTTTTTACTAACTTAGAGCATTTAATAATTAATCACTGGTCTGCAACGAAATCATCCTTCAAAAAATATGTCAAAAAGATGAAGATTTTAATGCTTTGAATCTATTCCCGTTGGCCGATTTTTTTTATTACGTCTAGATTTATCGATATGAATTTTTTATTAAATATCAATTCAAGTTTTTTGAATTAGTTTTGTGCGTCAACATCATAAACAGTATAGTATACATACAAAATAGGTTTTAGCGAGTTTTAAGAGAAAGAAGGAAAGTGCCGAAAGTAAATTTTATGGTAGTACACAGGCGCATTTATTGGCTCTGTTCATAAAAAATACATAAACTACACATAAAATACTTTAAAAAAGTAGAGAATATGCAAAACATCAAAATATTTGATAACTAGACTTGACAGTCTTGACACACTCTTTGATAGTTTCATGTATGGATATTTATGCCCTCCTATTTGCCTACAGCCTACACATATTTGACTGACATTGTACATATATTTATGGCCACGTGAACGTCTAGATCTTTTTGACCCTTTAAATGCTCACATATTTCTGACCGAATTATCGAACAGATATTTCTGGCCTCTCAACTGTACAGATATTTTTGCCGCTTTGGAAACGTACAGATATTATTGCCCTTGACTGTACGTCGAGGCGGTAGCGCGGTGGGGCATGCTTGGGCCAGATTCTCTAGCTCTACCAATGTTTATATAATAAGTTTATATAAAAGAGGTGCTCAATTATTTTTAAGTTTAGTTGATAATATCTGATGTTAATCTTCGACCAAAAATGTAAAGAGGCACTCAGTCAAGTTGAAAATATATGCTGATCACACATTTCTCATTCTGTTTCTGATTATTCTGATTACATAGTTCTAGTTCTGATAACATAGTCCTGTCTGAAATACATTATTTTCACAATATTTTCCATTTATCTTATCTTAAAAAAAGCAATTTGAATACCTAGTAATTTTAATACATTTTCTATTGTCCATCCTCCAAGAGTTAGAGTTAAAACTTGGACCCCATTTGCAACCCCAGAAATGTCCCGGAAAAGATGAGCTTGAATCTGGCAACCCTATTTCCAGATGAACATAGATACTATATTTTAGATTTACTATGAAAGTCCCCCAAAGACGCGTTGATCTCTTTGGAAGACGGGCTTACTTAGAACTTATTTCTCCATCAACGATACTAATTAAATATATAGGTATATATATTATATTATAATTCTGTAAAACAAAACACATGGCATAAAAAGTCGTACATTAATAATATTTATAGTAAAGTCGTACAAAAAGGACAAATTCTAGTATAATTAACATACATTACCTACAATTATATTCGAATCTGTGTATTGAGCAATGCAGTTAGTCAAGATAAATAAGTTTAAATTTTAAATCGATCGATTGATTAATAAAAATGATCGCGAATCAACGATTAACTTCAACGTAACGGTTTCCTGCATTAATCCTTATTGCACAAGAGCGCACACGCATTGATAATAAAATTCGTCCAATAAGAAGATCGAAACAAATTATCGGGTAATGTTCTCGGACAAAATTAAAGTTTCTGCTTTTATCGACAATATGATTGCGTATTACTGACTATCCGCTTTAATATGATACTACTCATTAATCTTGCTCACTGTAATTTTAATCCTATGCGCCAAGTGTTAAGGTTTTAAATCGTTCGTGTCGTCCGCGATGTATTTTTATTGGGCTAGGCTTTATTCAGTGAGATGATTGCTACGTAAAGGTAGGCGATTCTTTCGCGATATTGCGTTAAAAGGAACGTCCATTATTTGAAATTAGACGTAATAAGATTGGAAAATGGAATGGCATTTAAAATTACTTTTTAATGCATTATTATAATTTCTAGAATAATTTTTGCTCTCAATTTTTTGTCGGCAACGATTTTAATTTTAAATAGTAATTAATGAGAGCGTGTAAGCTGGTTTAAATTCTATTTTAAATTAACCTAAAAAATTTCTACGTGTAATAAATATACATATAAGTAATGTATCTATACAAATATTATAAATATAACATATTTGTGTTTTTGTATTTTTTTCTAATGACTAAACTCAAAACTACTAGCCCGATTTAAAAAATTCTTTCACCTATAGAAAGCTACTTTATCAGCGAGTAACTTAGGCTATATCTTACTGATATCCTGCTGATATCATATCCTGCTGATATCTTATAAAGTTCCGCGAACGAAGTCGCGTGCAACAGCTAGTGCATAATAAGTTCACTGCTTAGAATTCTCCTCAATATGAAGAGGTAGCTCTGAATGTTTTCATTGCAAGTTCATTTTTACTGTCAACAAGTGTATTGAAATTGAAAAACTAAATTGCAGACCAAATCGGGATTCGAACCCACCTCTGCATTATAGGTAGCGTATTAGTCTAACTACGCTACCACGCTACAGCTACCAAAATACAAATGTCATATATGAATTTGCATTATTAACACTAATCTCTTATTTCACAAACAGAATATTTCCGATTTGATTTAATTCGTACTTAATGTCATATTGAATAGATTTCGCCGTTAATACGATATATACTTAAACTAAGAGATGTAAACTGAATTTATGATAGATATTTAAGGGCTCGTTCACACCAGAACGTCAACGTTCAGCGAAAAGAATTTCTTCTCTCGCAACTGGTTAGGTAATTTAAGTTACGAATCTGACTTACTTTGAATGCTACCAGTTATTGTTTGTCAGTTATTGTTGGAGCAGTGGAGAGATACGGGCCGATATGGCTGATGATAAAAATTATTAAAGTATAACTCGACTAAATCTACTGTAGATTACTAACTAATTTAATAATGACTTAATGTCACTATTTTTAATTAGGGTTATTAAATTTACTAGATAGCTAAAATTTCATGTGTATATGACGCATATGTGTGTATATGACGAGTCGGTAAAGTTCAGTACAAATGGAGGCTGCAATCAATGGTTTTTATCAATGCGAATAGCTAATTTTATTTATGAGTAGCGGCAGACCTTTAGCTAAATATCAAATTGCAAATGATTCCGCCATTTACGGCTAGATATCGAACATTAAGAATTATACGTCCTCGATTTAGGTGTGGTTTAGGGTTGTTGTTGCGAATTGAATTAAAACGAATCATTTTAAGAAAAAAGATAAATAAATAATTTGTGCTATATGAACTGAAATTATATTATAAACATTATAATGACGGTAGGCAAAAAATATTCGCTAATCTTAAGTATAGGATCATCGTCGTCATAAATTACTTCATTAAAAAAAGCAACTAAGTTTAAAAAATTCATTTTCCATAAATTATTCATAAATAGATAACCAAAACACCCTTCAGTATCTTTTTCTATGTATTTTAAATTATTTTCTCAATTTAGCAAATCTTAATATTAATAATTTGAAATAGTTAAAAATTCTGATGCTTAATTTTAGATCAGTGGGCGAACACTAATAATTAAATAATTAAAAACAGTTGATAGACATACGATATGCAAAAATTAAATATGTTTACAATTTTTTTAAATTAAAATTTATTAATTCGAAATTTCTCGAAGACTCGGACAACACAAGTACATACATTACGTGTTCGGTTAACTCCGATCAAACTTGAAAAGCAGTGCTAATATATAAAAATAATTGCAAAAGCACAGAAGTTTTTCGACGAAACTCATTTCGCTGCTACGTCTTCTTTTAATAAAGGCGAACGAAGCGCAGGTGTGCGGGGAGAGGGAAATTATAGGGCTGTTCGCGTACACCCGCGCCTAATGATGGATCGACCGCGACCGCTTGCTTAATGAGAATTGTACTGGCAACCCTACGTACACGCGATATTCTATTTTCAAATTATGCTTCTTTCTTATTAAATTCTCATTTCTAAGTTACATTACCCGCCCGTATGAGAATTTATTTGCATTAAAGTGTCGCTTACTGACTTTCCATTGCTAACTCTTTAATAAATTTTGCATTGTGATGTTAAAGCAATAAAAAAAATTACAAAAATAACAAGTATTTGTTTCTATGTAGATTTGAGTTGAACATAAATCATATATTTTCATTATTAATTTTCTTTTTATTAAATGTTATTTTATTTAGCTAAATACTTTCAAATACCTTATCTAATTTTATTCGTCTACACAAAACATGTTCGATTTAGCCACTCTACACGTAATTATTTATCATTATTATTGAGTTTATTTATTCATTTATTTTCCAATGCATTGTTCTCCTCTATATTTAAATTAGTTTCAATTTTGCACTTTAATATCTTCTTATCTAAAGTAGGTACTATTACCATATTACTACTTGTACCAAACGTCCACATCTGAAAATATAATTATTTGTTTTGTAACTAGGTATCAAATATCTACACACATAACAGTTCTTTATACATAATATAACAGTATAATATACTGATTTTAGTAATTTTATAGTAGTAATTTGATTTTGATTTTTTATTGCATTGGTTTTAATATTTCACTTTTATATCTATTCCACTTTGATATTCTAATTTCAACTTTCATATCTATTAGGTACCAACAAACGTCAACGTTTGAAAAGATAATAAATATGTGGTTGAATTTGATTTAATGGTTAAACTAATGCATCTTCCTATTTTACAACTTTTCTTAGAAGGTTACAGGCGTTTGAGTTGGTTCGAGGATAAATTCGTGTCATCGTAAACACATCCAGATAGAGTTTGGCATTGCGAATACTTAAAGTTTATTGATTCAGGATATTGTGCAGTACATTTGCTTTACAACGAACCAGTGTCACATCCGTCCTAGTTTATGTCCATCTTTATGGACACTCAATTTTACTTAAAATTTCATAATAGAAACGTCGTATCGTATATGTATTATAATACGTTGACGTGTAGGTATATTGCCAAGCAGAAATCGCCCACATGTCTTCTATTGACTTGCACTTGCAACGCAAAGTCCGCAGCAGGGCACAGATATAGACACAGTACACATTTATATAAACTAAAGCTCTGGTACCTACTTTTACTAGCTGGCGCCTGCGACTTCATCCGCGTGAAAAAAATAGCCTATCCTGTGTCCCGTACATCTAAATGCTTATCTACCAAGTTTCATGAAAATAAGTTAATTCATTTAAGAGTTATGGAGGAACATACAAATTTTTATTTTCGTTGTAATTATTATACTTTCGAGTGAGAATTCACGTTATTTAGTTAAAAATAATTAGTTCTTTGATGAGATTTTTTCTCTGTTCATTAATTTATGTATCTACTGTTTTATCACAGTAACATGTGTAAGCACAGAATTGGCAATGTGTGTAAGTGAAGTTTTTAGTTTTATAGGTACTTACCTATACGGTGCGCAGTACGACAAAATATGTATATATGTATATACATACGTTACATATACATAAGATCCTAATACACATGTGGCTCGTGTGATTTGACTATTGAACATTTATGATTATTCGACGAAAACGTTAAGTCGTAACCGCTTGCATTGAAAATGCGACACCATCTTTGGTTTACGATTTGTATTTTCTTCGTACATGTTAATGGATAACTTAACCCAACACCTTTATAAGATCGTATAGTAAAATATCTATATTTTATACCACACTAGCTGGTGCCCGCGACTTCGTCCGCATTGAAAAATAAATAAAACAATGTCAGGCACCTGACTTCTTTATTGCTGTTATACTATAAATTGCTCGGCGTTGGATTTTTACTTTTTAGATATTTTTTAAACGATTTTATTGATATTTAAAAATTATCCAATTATATCCAATATTAATACATTAATTAGCAGACTTTTTCTAAATTTTCTTCTCATAACATTCCTTAGACTTCATAAAATGTAAAATATATAAAAAAAAAGACGAATAGCTTCAGCAGTTATTCTCGAGTTTTGATCATAGCAACAAATTTAACAATTAATTTTCATTTTTATAGAAATTCACTATAATCCAATTTTTCTTCAAGATAAAAAAAAAAACCACTACATTTGGAATTTATCGACACCCGACCACCGGCCAGTAATTCACACGATATTCTGTATCAACGATATAGCTTTGCACTGTATTATCATCGGGAATAGAATCACAGTATAGTTAAATAAAACACAGCAGGTATACTGAAAGAATATTTTTATTTTACAATAATTCACAAAAATATAGACAATTTAGCTCCGACACACGACTGGAGTTTACTCCTTACAAACGATTATAAAATTAAAATTTTCCCAATTCGAACACGCCGAAAGAACGACCTTGTTCTTTTTTAAAATAATATTGTGTAGATTGCGCAATATCTCTGAAACTTCAGAGATATTCTGAAATAATAAAAAAAATAGAACGAAACTATAACACATTCGTCTAACAATTCTGATTTTACTCCCTAAAATTTTCATTCCACGAGCTTATATAAATGAAATTCGATTAAGAACTCCAATAAGAATATAAAAACAATCCAAGTGATTCTATGCTAGAATGTTGTTAAAACTTTTTAAGAAACTCTGACCCCCTGATCCCTGAACTTTTCACCCCTGACGGTTTGCAACATCCACAGCAAGAGGATGAACTATTTGTATTTCGACAATATCTTCTCCTCTTAAAGTTACTGTGATAGAAACTTCAGTCTGGTTAGTTATGCGTTGGTGCTATCTTACAACGATAATGTCCGACACGCTTGCTTGTTTTACTTGCATTTGATACACATTTTCGGATTTTCGTACTATACTCTAATGTAATGATTGAGAAATCCTGCTCGTTGTATAGACTACGAAAGCTTTGATAAGTATATTTTTTATTTTGTTATACTTCAAGACGTGATAATTTGGTCAACTGTTGACATGCCTTGCGATTCATTTGATAATGAAACGTATCATACTTCATTATTTGACGAGTTCGCAAAAAAATAAATTACAAAAAAGCGCCTTACTCATTGTTTATATATTTTATAATAATTTTTAAGTGTTTTGATTAACGGTTGAATTGGGACGGTTTACTCATATACAAATATTTCTTTTATGAATTTGCCTTTATTATGCATTATTTTATCAAATAACTTGAACATAGAAAATATCTTAAATTTTTAGTCATTTAAAAATAAGTAAATAGCAAACAAAATTTATTTGTACACTTTGAACGCATGTAAGGCTGTACCTACCTATATTACTAATAGGATACCTATGTTAGTGCCGCAGTTAGTATACTTCGTTAAATTCGCATAAACATATCGTACGGATATAAAGGGGCCAATGCACTCACCGAAATATAAGTAACCAGCAATTAAATCATAAATTCCACATCGATTCGAACCAACCAACAATCACACAACACACGAAACAAAACGAATTCGAAGAAAAAACGAGAATCGAATATGTACTGGTTACAGTGTTGCCAGCAATCGATTTCTTAAGTCTTAGTTGGGTACGAAATTAGTAGCGACGCCTCCTTTTTCTCTCTCGATAATACGTCCAAACATATTGTGAGGTATAACGGAGCCCGGCGAAAAATAAAGAAAGTATTAATTGATTTATTTGAACCCGAAAAGTTGTTGGAGATGTTTAAACGGTGTGTTTCCGTGTTATCGGATCGGGCAATATAGTCTTTTTGGCAAAGCCAGAACATGGTTCGATATGTGGCAGTGTCTCTAAGTATGAGCTTTGTGAGAAAGCTCACTGATAGCGTGCTGTTGCTTAACGATCCAGGGAAAGGTTAGATAAACTCTGCAAGATCAAATCAGATAATTATGAGATCGGAAACGTCGCGTCGGCCCACAAGATGCCAATCTTTGGAACTACCAGTCGGATTGACAAAAAATTGCATTTAATAGCCCAATTTTCGACATAAATTCGACTGAATAATGACCAAGAATCATCAAGTTTTAAAAATTAATATACAGAATGAAAAATATTTTTTAAGTGCAAGTTAAAATAGCTAGCATTGCACAAATTCTTATTGCGTGTGTGCGATAAAGATCTATCTCGGGTCGATATTCTTTAACGTTTCATCAGCAAATATTTCACTAAATCGGTGCCCTACCCCCCTGAGATCATAGCATTGATAATATGCAAATGAACCAGCCGACGATTTAAAAAATAAAAGGGTTCACGATGGGATCGTTGCCCTCTTAAATGACCTAAATATAAGTCTAAACGACACATTGGAGGCCGTTAGCTGTCAGTGAGTATTACGGATAATGTTGCTAGATTTAAATAAGTATTTAACTTCGCATTCAGATAATCCTCGACACTTGCCAATAATTCTTAATGTTTAGGAGTGTTTAGCCGAGTTTTAGATATCCACTCTAATCAATATTTTATTATAATTTCATTGAAATCGGTAATGCAATCATGGAGATTAGCGCGTGAACGAAAAAGGTGACAGACCCTACGTACATACTTGCGTGTATTTTGTGTCACATGTATCATAAAAATTATGATGAAATTTCAATGTGATTTAGTTGTATTTTGTACACAAAATTTAGTTGTACATAAATAATTATAACAGCTTTAAAGATCTTAATCTATAAAGATCTTAATCTATAAAGATATGCGGACGAAGTTACGAACAAAGCTTAGTATATTGTATAGTTAAGTAACTACTCATTGATTAGTCACTAAATCTCCAATACTAATAAACCTCACTTCAGCATTTTGTTGTTTCGTTTCTCACTTAATTTTTGTACTATTTTATTTTTGTAATTTATTAAAAAAAATACATCAACACCTAATTAGGTTTTTCTGTGGACATCGCAAATTTATTTAAGAAGTTTTGTTTTATTTATTAAGCAGCCGTTCTTCGTGAAAAATCTTCTTAGCGTTTTATTTATGTCTAAAAAAAAGTAACCTATATCGTTTTGATCGTTATCATGATGGAAAAATCGTGTATGGAGGACAGCAAGGGTGTAGAAACTGGTTCTGAAGGTTTAACTCAAACCTTCTGTGTGTTATAAATAAATAAGCTCAATTACTTTCTTTTTAAAATGCCACGATCACATGTTAAGTCACACACCAAAATCATATTTATTATATATAAGAACAAATTGTCATTGCAACTATTACTTAAGTATATGATGTTAGTGGAGTAAAAAAAATACTTATCAAACATATAGATGGCATGCTTTAATCACTCCTCCACTCACATTAATAGTAATTTTTTTATAAATTTTAAAATAAATATTGTTTAGATTATAAGTAGATAACAGATAATTACAGAAATTATTGTTGAAATACAATAAAAAAAAACGTCAGAGATTACATACACGCTTTTCATAACGTTTTGTAAAACAATTTTTTCAAAATATTTTTATTTTTTTAAAAAGTTTTATTTCTTTTTTTTAATTTTATATTAAATTAGCTAAAATATAATAAAGAATATTTAGTCATGTCTAAAATTTATTAAGGCGATTGCAAAAAAATACCTACAAAAATTAGTCTGTCTGCTCTTGGATTGGATACCTATAAAAATTAGTCTGTCCGTGGACTGGCATTGAATGACCAATATATTTGTGATTCAGCTAAATATAGAAATAATTGTAATGCAAAATTATCGTTTAAATAGCGATTTATATAATGATTTTATCAATCACTAAAAAATGCGCATAATAAACCTATTTTACAATATTATGTGTATGGCGAATTTTTAAGTTCGGTTAGTATGAGAAAACGGATTCCGAGATCTTTATCTGGTTGTCCTTATCACGTTTTAAATATCACTTTATACAGTTTGTACGAAAAATACAGCCTGAATAATTCGCTTTAAAAATTAGTTTAGAAACGTTTCGGCGAGACAGCTTTTATAAATTACAAATTATAAAATAATTTGACTGACGCGGCGAACTTCGTGCCGCCTTAGAATAAAAACCCGTTCCATACAAAATACAAACCTATGAGAAAAAAAAATTAATAATTTTTTCTCGTGAATATTTTCCATTGTTTTAATAGTTATTTTGCTATTCGGGGCGGAGACAAATTCAATAAATCCAATATCTTAAAAATCGGTCAAACCTCGAGTTATAAATTAATGGTATAACTAACACGATTACCAGTTTAAATAAATGTTAAATGACAATATAAAAAAGAGCATTTTTAGCATATTTTTGTTGAAAAAACTTATGCAGCATTTGAAAGATTTACTAATTTTAGTAAGTTGCTCTGTTCAAAGCTAATACTTTATTATTTTTAAAGATAATATGGTCATGACGGTTACCATTTAAGCCAACAAATGGTTCTTTTATGTCGATACTTATGTGGATTATGTTTTCACAAATACGTCCGTGCATCTTCATAATATTAATTTTACCTAATTTTTTTGCGTTAGGAAATATCGGCAGGCTATTTAAATGTACTTCTTAAATATAAATAAGTATATATATTAAACTATTTATTTTTTGCTTAGTATTAATTATTTCCATTTCACGCAACAAATTAAGTTTTTAATTGTAATAATTTTAATATTATTTATTACAGTTTTTTTTTAAGATTTTTTCTTCAATATGAAAACTAAAATAGCTTACTCACATAAATAACAGAAACGTACACTATGTTGTTAATAGTCCTTTAGCTTTGCCTCTGATAAATAAACATGAGAATACGTCTCTAAATGGTTGAGCAGAAATGATAAAAAGCATTTGAAAAGCGACTACACTACGGGAGGCAGCCGGTTGTGTCACTGCGTGGACACCAGATTGGACAAAGTACACATAGGAACAGTGCACAAACTATTGGGAGAAGAAAAAAATATATTTCTCAGTCAGTCAGTCACCGACAGATGTCGCTGTTTCAGCAGTTTATAACGCCCTATTAATAAGTTTATATCATGGAGAATAGAGGTAAGGAGGCCCAACTCTATACATGAGAAAGTGTCTGTCGAATACGCTCAATTAGGCGGCGCTGTAGTAGAATTGGGTGGTGTGACGCACTAGTAACAACTACGTAACCAACAAATCATATCAACCACTATTTAATGCTTTAATTTTGCCACTTTTTCAGTTTAACAACCATATAAGTTGGTACTCCTTACCTCTATTCTCCATGGCCTTATCAAAACGATTGTCAGTACTTCGTATCAATTATTATGATTTACAGAAGAAGCCAAAGGGGTCTATTACGAACTCATGGTTGCTTCCAGCCAGTCATGTTAGCTTTAGCATATCTAACTTACCGGGCTTGAAGGAAATAAAAGCAAAGAGCATTAATAATCACTATAAGTACGTTTTAATAAAAGATCGCGTCGTCGAGAGGGAAAAATGTTGTACGCTTATTATATTCATAAAAAGAATCTGTGACCCACAGAAGAAAATAATACTTTATCATTGACGACTACGTACTCTGTATACTATGTACTGTGGAGGACTAGTTTTTCGCTTAGTTTTACAGGCCGTCTTTAGTAATGTTAGTTGTCTATGGTCTCTAAACGTGAACATTATTATAGACAATATTTTGTTTTACTTAACAACCTCTTATCACATGGCGTTACGCGGTCGCTCCATTCATTAAATTTTTGGTTCGAATATTAAATTTCATATGAGTTTTAAAAACGCATGATTCTTCGAAATACCCTTCAGTTCGTTGCATAATCAGTTTTATATTGTTCAACATAAATTTTATTTGTAATAAAATGCTAACGGCGAACGAGTACATACCAACGTTAAAATGTATGTTTGCATTTACAGAGAACTTTTTTTATTATCTATTAAAAGTATAATGAATAAATTCCAAAAAAGAATTAATGGGTCGCATTAATTCTTAAGTCTATAAGTATCTATAAGTATAACTAATTATCAAAGGAAGGCAGTAACTTAAATCCTGCAAATGTCAGTATGTAAAAAAAATTGTAACTTTTAAAAATAGAAAATACATTTTTTTTTATTTTCTTCATTTGACATTTTCTTCATTATGAACATCTTTTTCGAATGTCCCTATATAATATAAAATATCAATTAAATAATAATAAAAAATGACGTTCTCGTGTCATGTTTGTATATCGCTGTCGTCAGACTTTCGGCAATTAATTCAAAATCTGGTTTCATTAAGAGTGGTCGCAGTAAAAATTTTACGACCAAACGGTACAAAGTTTTTGATGGACCGACACACGTAATAGAGAAATGCCATCAATATGCAAAACAAGACAAATTCATTATTACAACGAGTTTACAAATCGACATGCCGTATTACAAGGCACTAAAGACTAGTTTATAATAAATATTTATCGTTTTAGATGAAAAATTATGTTTGCTAGATGATAAATATGCGCGCTTTCGCCTGGTAGCCAGATATTAAACTGCCATTATGAAGATTCTTCTATTCTGGTCAAACGTTTTAACTACATAAGTAAACTAAAATATTGGTTTAAAATGGCATGGGTCTAATTCATTAATATGAATATGAAACATTAATTTGAAAGCCTACTTAAAAGCTTTAGTTGAAGCTTTTTGAGATAAAAAAAATATTTTAATATGTCAAATGTTTAAATGTTTTGGCGTGTTTTTTTTAAATCAGGAATATTGTTTAAATTTTAATGTCTTTTGTCTGCCTGCTTAATATTTCGTTTCTTAATTAAGTCTTTTGTTATATTTCTTATGAAAGTAGCTTTATGTAAGCTTTAATGAGAATAAAGAAATATAAACTTAAACACAGTGATAGCCCAGTGGGTTGTACGTTCGACTGTCGTTATAGGAGTTGCAACTGCTTCTGTCTCTTTCTTCGCTAATTTCTTATTTACTTATACTAATTTTAAGCCATTCGATTCGATTCTGAAACGGTTTTCACTAATGGAAAAGTTGATAAACATGGAACCCGGGAGAGTGTCGCTACTTGTGGAAGATACAACCTTATTTTTTTATATATAAATTTTTATTTGTCATATTGTTTATCAGTTAGTATAGCTTTGCCTTTTTTAAATAATTTTTAATTTAATGTCAATCGACAGGAATATTTCCTATGTTTTGAAATATTTCAACTCTTAGTTTGTTTCTCACATATCTTTATCTTCTGCTATCAATCAACATCAAAGGCAGTGTTGAAAGCTGAGGTCAAAAAAGTAATAAATTCAAAATCTTTATGATATTAGGATATGGCAAATTTGTATGCTGGTTGGGATTCGAACCTACTACCCGAAGCGTTTTAATTACTAAATCTATAAAACGGATAATAAAATTAATGACCAATTAAGAAAAGTTGAAAACTGGAAAATATTTTGACAGAGCTTGTTATAAGCAAATTCTTCAGCGATCTCTATCAGTAGGTTCTTAGGCGGATTTCACTAAATCAAAATCAACATCAAACTACAACTATTAACCCAAAAATAATAGGAAGTAGGTAATTAATATAAGTCTTTATCTACACTAAAACGTCTTCATTAGCTGGCAGACGAGCAACAAGATTATAATTGCGTAAATTATAATCACATTTCACATGAAACTAAGCGCTAGTTCAGACACGGCGGGAACCGCGCGATTTCCACGCGTAAACCGCGCGAACGAAACAACTCAATATAAATAAGACTCGCGATTTCAGAATAGCATGGAAATCGCGCGGTTCCCGCCGTGTCTGAACTAGCGCTAAGCGACCCGTCCACGGCTTGGCGCTGATAATTTTTTTTCTAAAAATTATATGTATAAACCTTCGTTGTTTGTCTATCTTTCCATTAGTGAAAACCTTATAAAAATCCGTTGGGTTGTGAAGAAGTTAAGGGAGAAGGCAGAGGCGGATAGCGACTTTATTTATAACTAGCTGTTGCACGCGACTTCTTCCACGTAACTTTATAAAATATAGCCTATTTTACTCGCAGATAATGTAGCTTTCGATAGGTGAAAGAATTTTCAAAATGATTCCACTAATTTGGATAATATAAAGATAACTTGATGTGTTTACCCATGTTTACCTCAATATATTATTATCACGCTAATTTTCTATAGGAGATTGATTTTTTAAAATCGGTCCAGCAGTTTTTGAGTTTATTTATTATAAACATACAAATCTTCTCTCTTTGCAATATTAGTATACATAATAATAATAATTGAACTAGCGACCTGCCACCGGTTTCCCACATATGATTTTTTTTAGGATCTGGAGCTCTTTCCATTAGGAGAAAGCCAAATCGCAGTTCTTTGAAAAATAAGTTACAATAGAAACAGACAGAAGCGGACAACTGCTTTATATTATTATAAAGTTATCTATACAAAGCTATCTGCTTTGTATAAATATAGTTAGCGATAGATATAAAATAGATATATAGGTATGTAGATAAACGATTTTTAAAACGTCAAATATATATCTGTTTTTAGGAAATCCACTTCCCATACAAATTACACGCGGTGACAGACAAATTAATCAAATCGTCAACAAAATGTGTGTTTAAAGTGAGACCAGTCATTAGTTAAATAAGAATGTGGTAGCATTTGGGTCAAAGAACTCGTCAAAAATTGTTGGATTGAATATTATTTATTCTGCAAAACCATCAATGATTGGTTTACCCATTATTTTAATTTTAATTAATTATCAACAAGATCAGGTTAGTACCGTTAAATAAATTTATTATTATAGTTTATTTAAATGATTTTGTGTTTACACAAGCCAAATGTTTTTTCAAAGCAGAGCCTATTCTAATTGGCAAGCAGTTTTTTAGAACTTTTTGTTATAGTACTGAAAACCGGGTCCATTGTTGTGAAATAAAACTATCCAGGGTTTTAAAATTGCATCAAAATAAGCTCAGCCGTTTAGAAGGAGTTAAGTGGTACATATATGTATAGTATATTATTTACGTACAGAAGAATCAAGTGAAACCATAATGAGATAAAAATGTTAAAATCATAACTATTGACAATAAATGGCGGAAACTAAAGAGTAGAGAAGGGTAAGAAAGAAAAACCTATCTTTAGGCAGAAGTAAAAGTCAGAAACTACACGATAATTAATTAATAACCCGAATCCGAATCTGGTCAGAATTTATGGTAAAGGCCAAAAACTGAATGGCGAACAGAATTAACAGCCAGAAGATAATGAATACACAAAAGTATAGGTAGGTATACTATAAAATCTATTAGTTAATAACTTCTAGAAATCTATTTATTTATGTACAAACTCTTATTATAGCTTAAATATGCTTAGAATTGGTTTGAAACGGTGCTGTATCCAAAATATTTTCTCAAAGCATTAGCCACATTTCAACACCACATCAACTCACGCGCACCGTCTACATTCCTTCTTACGCCGGCCATCCCGATCATTTATTTAGAAAGCCTGCTCCATCGTCACTGCAATTTGAACTTTCTCCGCCTTAGAATAAGGTGTGTATCTCATATGTTCCCCAATGGAGGTCCGTAATTAAGGCCCATGTTACTTCAGTCGACATGATATTGTTTTTTATAGTGGAGCAGTGTATCCCATAGATTGAGGTATTTGATGGGTAATAGCGCTTCTACAAAGTTGCTTCGCGTATTCTAAAATACAAGATTAATTCCATGTTCGCTAATGGTTCGTTTTTGTCGGATGCAATAAATATATTAATATTTTTTTTATAGGGATTCAAGATTATTATCAGGTCTACAGGTAAACATATTCTTAAAGTATTAATTTCATTGTTCTCGTGTAAAATTCAAATAAAACTTTGTGTATTTTATTTTAAAATTTTGTAATGGTAATTATTAATATAATGTTCTTATTATGAAAACTAAATAATATTATAAATAACATTACATAATATCATAGAGTAAATAGTTACTGGTACTATTTACTCCATGATAATATGTAGGTAACCTACAGAATTTTATATCGAAAAACTTCAATAACCAACACTAACGCTAAGTTTTTAGTTATGAAATATATTGTTTTTTTTTTTCCTTGATTTTCTTAATTAAAGTTTTTTTACAACATCTTTTAAAAGTTCCTGTGCCATCGCTGACGGTCTTCAAATTAATCTTTACCCGTTTTCAAACTAAAGTTTTTATTTTAAATAAAATCACACAATTTCGGATTAAAACTAAACCTTCCGAAAATATATACGGAGCGTTTAAAATCTTGACAAGTTTTAAATAAGTCTAATTTAGTTACAATACAAAATCCCATCCACATTTTCGCCCAATATTTTAATGCATCACCACTTTATTCGGACCTCTGTATTTAACGTCACGCGTTCTAAAGAAAGCTCTTCACAAAATGGTTTTCTTTAAATAATTTGGCAATTTTAGTTAGAGCTCCAGGCTCCTACTTTTTATTCACGATTTTATGCAGTTTTAACGAAGTGCAGTGGAGAAGGGAAGGTCAAATAAGAATTGGTGGTTGAATCAAAATTGTTAGCTTAATAGTGTACATTAATTATAGTAATTTCATTAGAAGGTACCGTTTAAAAGGTTTAATTATTGAGTATTTTTAAGGTAACTTATACAGGCACTGTTAATTACTAGCCCTTGAATGAACTTGAGACTTGTACTGGTTTATTTGGAAGTTTCAAATGCGATTGGAATGCTACTATTGAAGGATCAATACGAGAATAATATTATGGGCATCTATTAAAATTCAAATGTAACATATTAACTTTGATATTGATGTAACATTAGTAGAATATTTCTTCACACGTGCTTCACACCTAATTTACAATTTATTTATTATCTCTTAAGTGTCATAAAAATTATGTGTCACATGTTTGAGGCCAATGGACTACTAAACTACTGAACTGTTTTTGATAAAACTTCGTATAAATGTGTAATTTGGTCCAACTTAAAAGATAGGATAGTTTTTATTTTGAACTCGGGCGAAGCCGGGAGCGTGTAGCTAGTATATAAACAGGAAAATTGTCCCACAATCCCACAACTGTTGAATGAAGTCCATCGATAAAAATCGCGAATAGCGGACTAATAAAATCCGTACTAATATTATAAATGCGAAAGTTTGTATGGATGTTTCTATTTTGTAACTCTTTCACGCAAAAACTACTGAACCATGAAATTTTGCATACACGTTGTCTAGGACACCGAAAGGACATAGGATACCTTTCATCCAGAACGCGGACAAAGTCGCGGGCACTAGCTAAGTATTAATCTAAAGGCGTTAGAATTGTTAGGCATCAGTGGCTAAACATCTTGAACTATTAGAATTAATTATATTTTTAGATAGTGATACCACCCGTGGTCGTGCTATCGGCTACCCGTTATCGGTCCATCTGACCTGCGGGTTCAATAATTGTGAATTGCACTGGCCACCGACGCTCAAACCGTTTACGAGAGGTTTTAAATACTACCGATGACCTGCAGGTTTGCGCTACTTAAATTTAAATTTACTTTTAAGTGATGATGTAATGATGCTCATCAAATATCAGCTGTCAATACTTAATTAGCCAAAAACTCAGAATCCCATCTCAGAGTCAGAACACTAAGAATTTCCTAAATATTTTTGAAGACCACGTGATGCTCTTGAAACGTTTTTGTATGATATCTATACCGCTTACTTTATATTTGATCGCCAAATAGTATGCGTGTCATTAGTATCATAATGACTAGATCTGAAAAATGACCTAATCGGCATAAAAACTGAATCTCAATATGACTAGCACTGCAGAAATTTTATGTTTTTTATTTGTTAAATTCAACAATAATGTAAATTTTGGTCACCGAATAAATAATTATCTTAATTTGCTATGTTACACTAAATAACATAAAATTGACAACTGCAATGCGTGTTCAATTTGTACATAGGTGATGAAATGACATAAAAATACAATATAACAACACAACAGTTTGAGAACCGATGTCAAATCAATGTAGGTCACAGAGAGTGAGATCTATTTATTATATGAGTGATCACCGACACTGGCAAGGCTAGCTACTTGTGTGGTGTGAGCGATCTGACTGATACGACTGTTTTTTGCATAGTGTACAATCGTTAAAACAATTATATAACATACAAGCAAGTAGAGACTATAAATTAGCGATAAACTTAGTCATCTATTCGTATGTTGAAATAATCTCATTTAGATTTCAAATCGTATTTTTTTTTCTCTTCGTGAATTAGTTTTGTGTGACAAAGTTTATTGACTCTGTCTTGGTCTGGATTCAAATTTGCATACCGTGATCAAAATTTAAAAAAATGAATTTTTTAGCAAGAACTTATTGCTCAACCCATCATAATGAAATTTTGGAAATTTCATCGGGGGGTTAATCGGGATATTCAAAAGGGCGTAGGGTAACTTTCATCCAGAACACCTAAGACAAAAAGGGCGATACGAAGTGGCGGGATGGAAAAACTAGTTTTCTACAAAGCTCAATGCTGCCCAAATAAATATACAGCTGAACCAAAAAATTCTTATGAAGAATTAAATGATTGAAATTAAATGAGTACTCGACTGTACCGTTATCAAATAATCTACAAACTAATATTACCAATGTTAAATAAGCCACGAATCAGCGTTAGGTATGTGTTAAGACGCTGTCTCTCAATGCACATTTCATTTACTTGAACTTTGAGCTATTGAACTTAAAAACAAAAAACTTAGTGGGCTAAACTTGTGCCTTAAATAATAAAATGCAAATAAATTGGAAATTTAAATAAATTCCTTAACTTAAATCTGAATAAACTTGATCAAGCAAACAATACTTCTGCCAATTAAGTCACTACTTAACCACTCGAGAGTGTAAATTGCTTATAATTCACCGCTAAATTGGTCCATAACAATTAGAGCTAACCTGAATCAAGATTATCTAAGTCACCATAACTTTATCTAAGTTATTATGTTGTATTTAAGTTGCAAAGACGCTTGGAATTCAAATAACAACTTAGGCATTTTGATTGTAAATTTAACTGTTGTTAAGTCACTGATTACATAGCTGATACTGATTAAACTTGCGTTTTAAAAAGAATATTAGTAAATATTAGTAAACTAGCTAAGCCCGGCTTTGCTGCGGCAATTGCGTGGAGTCCGCGCGGTACAAAATATGATATAGCTACCTTTATTTATATTTTTCTAAAATAAAATCAGCTGAAGTTACTCTAAATATTAGCTATCTGCCACTGGAAGTCTTTTCTAAATCGGTATATCCGTTTCGGAGATTAGCCGGAACAAACAGACGGATTTTTTTTTATAATTGTTTTTTTGTTATATTATAAATACCGTATATACTTTCATATTCAGTTAGTAAAAACTAATAATTTTGACATTACAAACAGACACTTAAATTCATATTAATACGATGCCCCCCCCCCCTCTATCTCTTGATTATCAAATTATTTTAGAATAGGAATGAAAATATATTATAAATAATTTTAAATTTTACATTTGATTTTTTTTTAATAATTTTAAAATAGCGTCCTATTTGAGTTAAAATTTGAACACCATTTTTTTTTCAAATATTTAGGGCCGCTATTTCAGTCTACTTGAGTCTTACACTTAATTAAGCTTCACTTTACCAAAAAGCTAAGCTTACTCAGGAACGAATTTTTGTTGAGTGAAAGTTTAAATACGCTATAGTAAAGTTAAGCCTCACTTAAATTTTCAGAATAGCAACGGTTGAAATACCGGCCAGAATTCTTATTTAAAAATTGGATTCGCAATCAAATTTCGAATCTTATAAATTGAATTATCATTTCCATTTTCAAATCAAACGTTCGTAATTCGAACACAGAATACCAGTAATCAGTCGACATAGATTACTTTAGATTAAAATATTTAATATCAAAAGCATTTTGACGCAATTTGTTTCTCATGATATTGTAATCGGTATGCACTTATTATCCGTCAGAGGCCGGAATTATAACAATTATTTAACTATTGCGAAAGTTCGCTTAATAAATTTAATTTGTCAATAGCTAGTGGGCTGGTATAATTTGACAGCCGAAGGCCGGTCTAAACGTTGTATAAATTACTTTATTGTATGGAACGTTTACAGATTGGCTTTGTTGTTTCATGATATTTACTTTGAAGATCTCATTCTGACTTTAATATTTACTGTAGTAATAGCTATAGTGTTACATATAGAACGCGATTTTTGTAGAAAATATTCGAGCAATAATTATTTTATTAAAAAATTTACTACTATTCGTACTTCCGTACTTAATATTATAAATGCGAAAGTTTGTATAGATGTATGGATGTATGGATGTTTGTAACTCTTTCACGCAAAAACTACTGAACCGATCACCATGAAATTTTGCATACACGTTGTCTGGGACACCAGAAAGTTGTCCGGTACCTTTTATCCAGAACGCGGACGAATTCGCGTGCATCAGCTAAGTACTACATATTGTTAGCGTCTACTATTTATGTCGACTGAAGTTAATTGAAAAGAGGTATTCATTCATTCGGATTCATACCACGGGGTATGATATTGAAATAATGGTATCAATCAGTTGAACGAACGCGTTCGCGAAGAGAGGTTGTTAGTGTTATCGTATGTCTGCATATCTTACAGTTGGAATTGTAGGTCTGATATATCGGTCGGACGATAAAAGTATTTGGACTAAACATAAAGTGGTTTAATTAATGTACCCGAAGTAGAGGGTGCTAACAATATAATAAAAAAAGTCCTATTATGGTCGGCAGCGACTTGCAGCACCTGTGTTTTTAAGTGAACCGTCAGCCTGTGAACCGTCAGCCTGTCTGTCGACCTTAACATAAAAAAAAATTACAAATAAATAAGTGTCACAGTAAGTTGATATAAATTTATTCATCCATACATCACAAGTGAAACGGACGCGATTGGTGTAAGACTTATAGATTTATAGGTGCCAACATAAGTCGGCACAGATAAGCTTGATCCCAGCTCAACATCTGGTGCTGGGACGGCTTCGAATTGTGGACCTTGTTTTGTCGTACAGCCCACGTTTAGTGTGTACACTCCGATCTAAGTTTACCGTAAGTACTAAGAAAATTTAGGTGCGTTCAAGAAAATCTCAGAAACCACGATTTTAATATATTTTTTTTCTAAAGTTCTGCAGGCAGACTGATATTCTACTTGATGGAATTTGACTTTGTGCCCCTTATAATACAGTCAATTGAAGAAAGCAACGATATTCTTGAAAGAAAGGAAGTGAAAAGTTTTACTGTTATTATTAGTTTTTCTTAGTATAATAATTTGATTAGCCCCGGCTTGGCATGGATGCAGTTTCTTCTGCACAAACTTTGCTTGTTTAGCGCTCTTTTTTAATAATGAAATCTGTACCTATTAAAATAGGTTGATTTGTTTAGAAGAATTTAATGGAGAAATAAACATAGGTGCACTGAGACTTTATTTTATAATATGTATATACATAGATATATACTAGCGACCCGCACCCGGATTCGTACGAATGCAATTTTTTCCTTACTAGTTGGTAGTAAGGAAAAAATTGTACTGAATGGTTTAAGAAAAGTTAGCGGAGAAACAGACAGAAGCGGTTATCTACCTTAATTTAATATATAAAGGATATAATATATGTATAGATAGATTACATAATATTGAATATTTACATACATTTCAATGCACAATATATTTACGCCTAATGGCCCCGTTCGTGTCCCTTTATTGAAATTGTTGCAACTAATTGCAATTTTACATATTATTATTATTTATTAGAGCATTGAGCCGAGTTCACCGCACCGCCCGCCGCACTGTCTACTCAGGAGGTCATGATTAGTATTTATTGCGTCATTCTTTATTTACTTACTATTGTAATGCTAAATACCATTCAGTAGCTCATTAATATAACCGGACTAAACGGAAGATACGATCTTTACTCGGTAATTGGATATTCTATCGGGGCATTTCACATTAATTTTGATGCGGACACGTCATTATGAGAGATGCGAAGTTATGCGCATGCAGAAAATTTAAGTAAATAATATTTTTGAAATAACTTGCCATCTATATTGTATACTTGGTTATTTTTTTGTGGTTAAAGCAACAGACAAGCAGACATTTCTCTTGTTAGTGCGGATTGCATGCAAGGTGATTTTTTTTTTTATATATGAGGTATATGTGATAAACCGATGTATGAAAAAAAAATATTAAGTCAAAAATTCAATAAAAAACATAACAACATATAGATTTAAATTCCCAGTAACAATACATTTGAAATCAAAATTCCATAATTTTTTGCCTTCTTGTATAATTGCAATAATTTATGTAAATTTACAAAATTAAGTCCTATTTGAAACGTGTAGAGTCCAAATTGATTTGCACGCCTCAACAAAACTTTACCGACAATTACGCCAGTAGATGTCTCCTCGGGCCCGCGTGTATGCAAATCCAGCGGACGATGACGCTCCCTGATACAGAGCAATCATAAATACGAATTCCGAGTCTGTACGTACTCGTTTGCTTTTTATGCACCTTTTGTTATGTTCTACTCTACTAGTAGCAGAGACCTCGGAGTTGTTATTTAACTATTATACCTCAATTTGAAAGTAAGTAGTCCACTTCTTAGTATTGTAGTAGGGATGTGACTAACATTCACTAATAGTTTAAGGGCCTCTTTCACCATCTCTGAATAAAGGTGTCACCATATTTCACCATATTCGAGTGGAATTACTCAAGGGTAATTTCAATGAAATTGACACAATATACTCGTAACATTTACTCGCCAATTAGCGTTAATTGAAAAGTAACTAATCAATACTTTACTTGTAGTTGGTGAAAGCGGCCCAAATATTTGCCTTATCTGTATACTCTTTTTTTTTTTAATTTGTTATTTTCAGTTGACAAAAAGTGTATTAAAAATATTTTAATAATCCATAATACATATTTAAAGATAAACTCAAAAACGACTAATTAAACCGATTTTAAAAATTCTTTCACCTAAAGCTACATTCTCAGTGCGTAACAGAGGCTAGCTATTTTATAAAGTTGCGCGGACGAAGTCATGTGCAAGAGCTATATTTACTAATATTATAAAAAGAAAACATTTTGTATTTTTGTTTGTAACTGTACATTCATATATTTTTTTCAGGACTTATTATATTTTAAGTTGGTAAGGCGTAAAATCGTAACAAACAAACAAAATCACTTTCGCATCTATACATATTATTAGTTAGGATCTCTATGTAAGTCATCTTTTTTTCGCAACCGTTCTGATTTCTATCCAATAGAATAGATAAATAAATAGCGCGAGACGGTCTCTCGTGGACGTTCGACTATTATTTCGTATCTCATTGTAATCCTGCATAATAGCAGGTTGTTCGGTATTGCCGCCAGTAAATAGCTCTTGTGTCGGACATCAACTGATTTGATCTTAACTGTGAAGTGCTTCCAACATTCTCTGTGCCGCCGTTTTGCACGGAGGGAAGAGAGACTTAAGTATGAAAAAAAATATAACAACGCATGTTCAGTAAGATAGATTGCGTAATTTCTTTTCAAATTTTAAAAGGGGGTAGCTTAGTGAGTTAGTTGTAATAGCTTATCTGAAATTGTAGGTTCATAAAAATGGTGCATTCCCAGTAGTTCGGTTGACAGTTCGGTTGACCGATTTTTTAAAATTTATTTTCTTATGTAACCGTCGTCAATAGGATGACGATATATAAAGGAAATTTATATAGTATAAACATAATATACACGAGTATGTATATTTATATAATATACACGAGTATATTATGTACTAAGACATAAATTTATATATATATATATATAAATACATAAATGTTATTTATATAAATTACATACGTTATTTATTGAAATATTAGAAGCATTGTTTTTACTATTAGGTTAGGTAAAAACAAGATGGTAATTAAAAGATATTATAAAAATAAACAAGTAATATATTTAATATTATAGATGATTTAAAAATTTTAAAACCTTTAAAAAAATAATTAGTTTATTTGACTTCTGTTTCGCCATTTTGACTTATGCTTTGGTTACTTAAATTTAATTGTCATTAGCCAAACATGAGGAAACTTATCCTGCATCTAAATACATTCGTGAGCCATACTTCAAATTACTCCATACACTATTATTGACATCATAATTTAGATTATCATATTTCGACTTAGAACAGCCATAACTTTTAATGCACTTTCGGCTTTGTTACAATAGTTGAAAGTGTATTTTACAGTGACTTCTATTTGATATTTAATTTGTGGTTTGCAAACCTTTGGTTGGGTCGTTTAGGCGGTTAGGGTGACCAGAATTTACGGATTATTTTTTAATGAAATTATTATTGAAACAAAACAAATCAACGTTAAGATTTGATTGATTTGATCATACGGTCATCAATACCTCCGTCTAAAGCTTTATGTTTTAATACAAATGGATGGACATGACTGTATAATAATTTTATAGCCTACTCTCAGACAGTCATTGACTTTCAAATGAATTTTCAGCTTGCAGTTATAAACTAATAGCTTTAATACTTCGCTCGAAATTATTTTTCTTGGGTTTTAAAACATTAAACATTAATTTTTATTTTTAGATGATCTCTCGCAAATAGTATTATTTTTTCTGGATGACAGGTACCCTATTGTACTTTTCTGTAACCCTAACAAGTGGTTGCAAAATTTCGTGGTATGATCAGCTGAGTAGTTAAATCGTGAAAACGTAACAAATAAATAAACTCTCACATATATAATTACCTATATATAATACTTAAGACATGGACCATTTCATTATTTGTTTTTTTTTTTATAGTATAAAGTCGATATCTACTTACTTTTAAATGGATTTTCAGCTAGCCTGTTTCCATTTATCATAAAAACTAATTATAAACAAGAGCAAGTGTTATAACATAATATAAAATAGTTATAACATAATATAAACATAATAAAAATATAAAACTTTACAGTTTAGCTAGAAGTTTACATCTACTCATTTGTTTTTGAACTCTTGTCCCCTTATTCACTGAAGCATGGTGTCACCAATTCTGACAGTAGCTGTGGGCGTACAGGCCTCGGATTAAGATAAACTGGGTAAACATTAGGTAGATAGTTTCACGCTATTTACTAAAGCTTTGACTTCATTAATGAAAATATTCAGAGTAATTTAAAAGCGGTACACAAACACTTTGACCCCAATAACTATAGGTATTAACATAATGTACAAAACCAATAAAGGTGAACATTGCGTTTGTGCAGATTAAATTAATGGTATAGTTAACGCAGTGAAACGTGTTTTAATTAATGAATTTATCACAGAGTTGAATGTGCTTTGCTTGTTGTACAAGTGACAACCATTTACTTAGTTACTTAGTACTTAGAACGGGGAAACTTAATTGGGTTACGATTAGACGTTGATAGAATTGATGATTAATTTCTCCTGTATCTTCTTAATCTTAACTTATCTTTATTGAAGTCTATCTTATCTTTTCTTTTCTTAATTGAAAAATAAATATTTTGATTTCTTAACTGATTAATTTTGATACTTAATTTCAAATAACTACTTTCGATATGGTACGAAATGAGAAATACGAAGACAGTACAACATAGTATGTATGAATGAAATCGATTGTACTGGTAATTCGTGCAGTGTACTTACGACTACCTGTTTGATTATTCGGTGTTTTGGCTCACATTATGACGATTCTATTTAGAGACATTTCCAATCTATATTCACAAAACAGGAGGCCAATAACTCTGCTTACATGTCGCGTACAAATTTGCATCCAATCGCGAGCATATTACGTGATACTAACGTCAAATGTTACATGAACCGTGAAATTGTACGGCCACAAAGCTGCGGGGGATCACGGGCACTTGGTCTTTAATATAGACGTAGTGTCTGTCAATCTAATAGTGGATTGACAGTCGAGGTCAATTTAGGTAATAGTTTACTTGGATTTGATGTTAAACGTCTATTTGTCAGATCCGCCACTTACATTTGCTCGACCAGCGTTATGCGGCTTTATCCACGTCCCTTGGAAACAATACTTGGAAGATTTGAAGACCCCGAGGTTGTCATTTTGAGGAAACACAGACGCAGGCAATGAGTTCCACTCCTTAGCAGTTCGGACAAGGAAGGTGGAACTGACGCTTCGTGCGTGACCGAGGGACATCAACCACGAAAGGATGCCCAATTCTCTGCAGTATTCCAGGGCTTCATACGTCTCTGCTCAGTCTTTACATTAATTACTTATACATTAATTACTGTATTTATTTTTTAAATACGAATGCTTAGTGGTTTTTACAACTTTTAGACAGTCAGTTTTTGAATTATCTATGCATCATTGTTAGATTCCTGACACTTTTAGTGTAAAAAATAGTCTATCTTTCATAAACATGATTGCTCTACTCGTAATTCTTAACTTTGATGGCATCTGTACCGTCTTTTCTTTGATGGAGCCTCTAGAGTCTGGAAACAAATCACACAATAAAATTCAAGAGAAATCCAACACGACAATTTTAATACCAAACACAAATAACATTTTAAGTGTTAAGCGTAGTATAATAACAGCATTTTAGTGTCAAAATTTGTAAGAAGATTCGTATTGGAACGAAACGCAATCATTAATCATCAGATATATACACAATGGTTCATACAATGTTGTTAGGGGATTGTTTAATTCACAAGTAATTAGCGTTTTTCGAAATTAAAACAAAATTACATGCGTGTTCGGGTAATTCATCTATTTGGGTGTTTTATTCGGGTATGTGTATTTTATTGGAACCATGTCGTAGCTTAACTTCGTCCATATATTTTTATAAAGTATATATAGTCTGTATGATTTCGAGTAAAGTTTCACCAAAATCAGTTCAATAGTTTTTGAATGTAATAGAAACAAACATACATATATTTATCCTCTCAAAATTTTGCATCTATAATATTAGTAGTTTTTCAATATTAGAAATCTAAGAAATTAGTTTACTGTAATCTATTGCCAGTTGTCATTACAAAAAGTTCCAGTGTTTTATGTTGAAGAATTCGAAATGAGTTTTAAAGTTGGCTGGATTATAAAATAGTAAAATTCAATAAATAATTAAATTCATAATACACTCTGGTGCAATGAAATCGCACATGTAAAGATTTTTTGAAAAGTATTGTTTATTTTTTTTATTTGAAAAGACATATATATATATTTTAAGTGGGATGAAAGGCTATTTCAATACCTATTCAATGATACCATATAAGCGGTAATAAGTTTACCTTACTGCCGAAAAGAGAAGCAAAAACAACAAATACATTTTTATCAGCGGATTTTTGCTTAACTAAAAAGTTCGAAAATTGGGGATTATTAAAAAAAATCACAAAATGTAGTGAAAAAACATTTATTAATAAGAAGTGTTACCCCCTCTTGCCCGAATAACCGCTTGACACCGGTTTTCCATAGACTCTATTAAGTGTTTGACAAAGTCTTGTGCTATGGCTTCCCATTCCTCCTTTAGCGCATTTTGTAGCTCCAGAAGATTGGCTGGAGCAATATTTCTGCCTCTTATTTTTCTTTTTAACTCGTCCTATAAGTGCTCGATCGGATTAAGGTCCGGGCTTCGAGCTGGCCACTCCATCACGGGGATATTTACCTCTTGCAAGTATTGTTGTACTATAGCAGCTGTATGGGGTCTTGCATTGTCATGCATAAAGAGAAAGTTCTCTCCAACAAAACCGCTAAATGGTACGACATGTTCCTGGAGAACTTCCTCAATGTACCGCTGAGATGTCAATCCTCTTGTTTGTCGCCTGATATTGGCCCCCGTGATGAAGACAAGCTCCGTTTTCGCTTCGAGTGAAATGCCTCCCCAGAACATACACGAACCACCGCCGTATGCCACACGTTCTGTGATGCAACACTGGGAGAATCTCTCTGTAGGCCTTCTATAGACCCTTCCTCGACCATCAATGCCGTGAAGACACATCCTGGACTCATCTGAGAACAGGACTGCTCTCCATTGGTCGAGTGTCCAGTGCACATGTTCTTGTGCAAATTGAAGACGGTCGCGGCGGTGAGCTGGTGTTAGATTAGGAGCATTTACTGACCTACGCGCAGTCAGGCCACCTTCGGCAAGTCTTCTTCTAACTGTCCACCGGCTGACTTCCACTTCACGTACCTCTTGAAGGTGTTGTGCAAGATCAACGGCAGTCAGTCGTCGATTTCGCAATGACGTCGTTACGAGAAATCGGTTGTCCCGTTGAGTTGTAGCTCTGGCGCGACCAGATCCTCGTCGCCGTTCATAGCCACCAGTCTCCCGATAGCGCTGGTATACACGACGAACTGAATATCGGCTGATATTCAGCTGTCTAGCTACTGCACTCTGGTTCTGGCCTGCTTCAATTAGAGCAACGACTTGAGCGGCTTTTTCCGGAGTAGTATCCATTTTCTTCAGAATGTTGCAACTGTAGTCACTAGGCGTCCTTTCACGTAGAGCGTTGAAATGCAAATGATGACGTTTTACTCAAAACAGGCCTTTTTATACCTGCAATTGCTATCGCAAACTGCAGTGCGCTAAGTAAGCAATTTTGGGGTTTGTTGTTTTTGCTTTCCTTTTCGACAGTAAAGTAAACTTATCACCGCTTATATGGTATCATTGAATAGGTATTGAAATAACCTTTCATCCTATTGTAAAAAATATGTGACTTTTTAAATAGAAAAAAAATAACACCATATTTTTCAAAAAAATGTTTACATGTGCGATTTCATTGCACCAGAGTGTAGTTCCTTAGACAGTTCCAAATTGTCCGAGTGTTCGTCGCCACACCTAAAATATTGTTACCCATTGAGTTGATATTAGGATTACATTGTTATACTTCGCATTTCAATAGCAATTAGGTAAGACAAAACAATGGATAACATTGTAATAATACAGTGTAATATTACAAAAAAAAATGTATGTATTGTATGTACTGTAAAATCCAAAAAATATTCTAACATACAAAAACCTGTCGAAAAATCGCATTCGCTTATGACATATTTAAGTTCTTTGGCATTATAAAACGGTTCTCGTACCCAATCAATTTACGAATAATTTTTCTTTATTTAAATAATGATTAGTGTTATAATAATGTTGTGTTTTGTTTGTTCACAGGTATGTTCCAATTCTGTAATAAGCGTAGACATGCTGTTTGGTAAGATGTTAGTTTAGTACTCTATTTTATTTTGTGTTGTATCATTAATTGTTGAATTTATAACAAGATTAAAAATAAACAGAATATAATAACTAAGAATAACAACTAGGTGTTGAACTTGTGAATATTCATCTCTTACATAAATTTTGAATGGGATAAACTTCATGGTTTAGTTGTCATCTCGCACGATTTTATTTCGTACAAAATGTGTGAAAAGCCAACTTTAAATATAAATAATTAAATTTTTATATTACATAATATATTGCATCATAAATTATAGTTCTAAAAAGTATCACAATACAACGAATAAAGGAACCAAACTGAACATTGGTTAGATAATGATGGCTATTATTTCGGGTACATTTTCATTCTAGTACAATTGAGTTCAGGTAGGTGGATCAAATTAACCAGTGGTTCTTAAACTTTTTGTCAGCGAATTATTACATTACATAATTAGGTATGTGTCGTTTTATACTGACATTAAAAATTAGTACGTACCGAATGCTTGTAATTCTTATAAGAAATTCTTTATAAAAAAATATAATATTAAAATAGAAAGTCACGTATCAAAATATTCGTTAAAGGCAATCTCCGAAGCTACTCAACCGATTCCAAATATATACACAAAATATATGATATATTGAAAAAAATGTATCTGTGTAAGGGCCGCTTGTGTTATTAGAGTTAAAATTATTAAGTCTCTAATCATTTTCGACAATGAGAAAGAAATCCCAATTAATTACTTAAGTAAATATTTTTTTAGACTCATCAGTCCAATCAATACTTACGGAATATATTGTTGTATAAATAACTTTGAGGACCACTGTCCAAATAGCAGGTACTGAGTAGAACATTGGCGCCATACGCTCAATTTTTTTCCCCGACTGAGTCCCTATAGTTTGACGATTTACAATAAAATTTACCTGTGCCACATATATTCCAATTGTCAATGAATGTTCTGTAAGTAACTGATACTCAAGTATTGCAACCTCCTGACAACTGTTTTATTGTAAATAATATATCATATGAAATATCTATAACGTAATATTTTACTTGTAGATTGCTGAAACTAATTCATCAGTAGGTATATAAGAAGTTTGAAATGTCTAACAAGATAGGCATCAATTTCTCTCCATATGGCGTTGCTTGTATCATAATAGGAGTAGTCACTTACCATAAAGTGGACTGTCAGCCTGCCTACCAACTCTTACATAATAAAAATATGATCTATACTCATCATCATCATCAGCCTGAGTTTCTCCACTGCTAGATGTAGGTAGACCTTTCCCAAGGTCTTACCGCGAAGCCTTCAACCTTTTGACCACCTGGCCATGCTGATCTACACTGGTACTAATAATATCCTGCTAACATATAATAAATGGCTTAATTTGTGAAGAAGTACGTATGAATGTTTCTGCAATGCATCATGCAAAAACTACATACTACACCTATTTTGATGAAACTTTACAGTAATATTTCGCGAATGAAGTCGTAGACCATGAAGTTAAACGATAATTATTAAATATACTGGCTTACAATTTATTGTAAGTAAGTTTCTTTTAAAATGCATCAGCGTGAGGTTATGTTGGTTTTGCTACGAATATAAAGGCATAAACATACTTGAAAGCTTATAAAGTAATAAAGCAAAGATAAATAATTAACTGCCTCAACATTGTAAAATGTTTTTATTATTGTTAATGACGAGTCGCGTCAAAGGAACCGCACATTAAGGATTATAAAGTTATAAAGGGTTTTTAAAGCGGAGATTGTATGGGAATTAGCGAAAATTGCATGCAAATATTTATTGAAAGTTATCTTACCGTGTGCACGAGGCTTTGTAATCTTTTCAGGTGCGCGATTATGTATCGACCTCCAACGACTTGCATTTAAATTTGTTTATTTTACATTATACATATATACAGCGTTGGTGTAGATTTTTATATGACACTAGCGACCCGCTTCCGGCTTCGCACAAGTGCATTTTTTTTTTTGGAAAATCTAATATACAAAATTCTTGTGTCGCGGTGTTTGTTGCCAAACTCCTCCGGAACGGCTGGACCGATTTTGATGAAACTTTGTGTGCTTATCTGGTAGATCTGAGAATCGGCCAACATCTATTTTTTATACCCCTATAAATGTTAAGGGTTGTCCTTCCCAAAAAAATATTTTTTATTTTTTCGCAAAACAACGTTTGCCGGGTCAGCTAGTTATATATAAAAATCTTTACGTTTAACCATATTTCCATGAGTGAAAACCGCATTAAAATCCGTGCAGTAGTTTTTGAGATCATCGCTTACATATACATATACGCGGAGGGGAAATACCCCTCCGCGTCTGTGTGTATAATATTTATTTCATAATGTAAATTAACATTAATTAATTAATAAATAAATAAAATGATTCCTTCTCTTCTGTATAATAATGTTTTAATTTCAGTTAGGTATAAAATACTTGCCCAACATCCAGGACCGAGAGTTTTGATACATTGAGAAGAGATGACCATTTTATTCTGGTTTTTAGTAGATAAATTAAAAAAAGATAGGACTGACAAAAATTTATATAATAACAACTGGCCTCCGTTTTAGTATAAGGAAAGGGAGTAATTTAAATGCGGTGTCTTGGTTATGTTATGACTATAATATGACTCAGTGTATAATTAGTCGGAATACCAATTCGGAATTTTCAAATTAGTGACCTAAAAATTTCTAAGAAACAATCGCTGGTTTTTGATGCTTCCTCCAACATCGGCCAAGTCCTGTTCTACTATTAAAAAAACTACGACCGCTCTATAAAAGTCATTAACTGCGAGTGAAGATAATTGATGAAGCTCGAAGATTACTACCTTAGTCTTTCATATCTGATGCCAATCAAAACTCAACTGTCTCCCGAACGGAATAGGGTGTCCTATCAGTTGACGGCGGTAAGGAAGCCCATAATAAAAGTACGGAGATGGGCGTAGGGCCATAGGAAAGTGGGTTTTTTTTCTGTTTAGTAGTTATGAGCGAACATAGACGCTTCCCCTTCGGTATTATTATAAAATCGTCAAGTTTTAAAGCCATTGTGTGTGACGGATGATGTTTTGACTGTGTGCGTGATTATTTTCTGGTTAAAGAATTTTTACTTGGGGCCATTCGGGATCCTAATTTGGGTATATTTTTTTGTTTAAGTATACGGCATGTGAGGTTTTATGTTAGAAATTATTATGAGTAGCTCGGTTCGGTTGTACTGTGACAATTTGTTTAATAATAGGGCTTGGTCGTAAGCTTTTCTGCTGTATAATGCAATACAACTTTTATCTTTATATCGTATTGAAAGAAACATAAAAAAAAAAAACAATAATATAAATTTGTTGAAAAGTATCCTTGATAATAAAAATAACAAAATTTTTACAATTTTAGAAAAAGTTAACACTAGGCTACGGTTTATAATTGTATTTTTATTTTTACTAGATAATAAATTTATGTGAAATATAATTTGATGACACGTTTGGTCTAGTGGCTAGTAACCCTGGCTGTTAACCAAGCAGTCGCGGGTTCGAATCCCGCTAGGGGCAAATGTTTATGTGAACACATTACGTTTTGTATTTATAATATGGATGTATATTTACAAAAAAAAGTATTGTATATCAACTGTCTGGTATCCATAATACAAAATACAAGCATTAAGTTGCTTACTTTGGAACTAGATGGTGCTGTGTGGAATGTGTGAATTAAAAAAAAAAAGAAGATTTAATTCTAAAATTAGCTTTATTATATAATCTCTACATCTTATAATGTTAAAAACATGCACTATTAACTGTTTCCAAAAAACAAATTTAAAATCATTTAAATCTCATAGGATAAGATTTAATATAAGTCATACAGGGAGATGCACGAAGGACCCTTAAACTTTCAAAAAAGTTTTTTGTGAAAAAATTTAAAAAATCAATTTACGGAACCACAACATCATCGTTTTTCAATTTCGCGCAACAACTTCAGCTTGTTAAAAACTATTTTTTTTTGTAAACCCCTCCATACATATTGGTCACGCAACACAAAAGCCTTTTGTACCTGTGCTTGGAGGATTTTTTCGGATGTTTCCGACGAACTAAGACCTGGCCTCGAGGTCTACGCCTAGGAATGTACAGTCGTCGACAAATGTGTTCCCAAAATTAAATTTTATATTTATGTTTTATTTAGTGACTTACTTTATAGGATTTAATAATTCAAATTATAATATTAATAAGATAAAACTTAATTTTTTAATTATAACTTAATTTAATGTAATAATATGAAATATATTAATACTTCATTACCGCCGTTCATTGCAAAAAAAAAATCAAATACTTCTAAAAATTGTAATTATAGTTTTCATAAACTTTATAAATATAGTGTTCATAAATTAATATCTATAAAACATATGCTTACGATCAGCACAATTTTAATGCACATACGACTTTAAAAATGTTTAGTACCTGCGTGACCTGCTTTTGATTTTTTTACATTTAGTTTATTCACATTCACATTTTTTAGAACACTCGATTTCCGATGTATTTTGTATTGTGTTGTCGTCTGTACCGTGCACGTTTTGGACGTGTTAATGCGAGGCCCCATAAGGACAAAGGGTAGAGTATTTTTTTAACTACTGGGGTATGTTGTAATCTTTTATGCGTTTATGATGTTTCGTCTTAAATTATGTTGACGCTAAATAAAGTTAAAAGATTTCAGCAATGAGAAAACTCAGACTATATAATGTATTTTTTACCAATGGTGTTACTGTGTCCTTAGGCGACGGTGACCTCCTACCATCAAGTGGGTCGTCACCTGCCTGCCACCCTTAATATTACCTACATAAAAAAAGATGGCACCATTAGAAGAAGAAAAATTTAAGAATATTACTATCGCATGTTTTGATTGGCTTATGCTCCGCTCGCACGAAGAATTCCCCTTTGCCACCAATAAGTATGCTCTACTGCCATAAATCAATTTTTTTTTTTAATAATTTCCCGTTTGGAACGAATACATATGCTCCGTTGTCACGAGACTTATTATTACTCTAAAAAATAAGTCTTATTATAATTTCATCTATTTCTTGTCATCGAGTGATTTCAAAGTTTGAACTTCCTACACAATATTATATTTGAATCCTTTATTTTCAAAGGAAGCGTCAATCGGCACTGACGGCAAGTATTTATGGGAAATAATCACTTGTCGCTCATTATGTGTGTTTTCACGGAGAGAATTTCACTTTCTTGTACGGCGAATAGGCGATTTGTCAACCCATTATTACACGACCATTGAATTGAGACTTCGAACAAAGTTTTTATCACATTTATTGACGCTATTAGATTTTTTTCTCTGTCATATAATGACGGATTGTTGCGTTTACCATACCCGACATTTACTCCGTACTTACGAGAAACTAGCGAATCGCCCCGACTTGGTGCAGTTGTTATTTTTAATTAAACTATCGACCCGTCCACGGCTTCGCACGGTATGTAATCGGCATAGGTGTTATTGGGCTTATTGGACTTCTGCCACAAAGATGTTTCGCCACACTTTTGTATACAGGAAAATAATTGCATCCGTTCGAAGTTTGAGACGGACGGCAAAAAAGGGGTGTTATAGGTTTGAGGTGTATTACTGTGTATCTATGTATGTGTGTATATGTGTCTGTGGACACGTAGCTCCCAAACAGATAGACCTGTTTTTTTGTTTGAAAGCCGACGTGATCGGCATTGTATAATTTATGAAGACCTGTTCAGGCGTTTGAAGACCTCAGCCCATTTACTAGCTAGTTGAAGAAGTGATTTAACTAACTTCCATTTTAACTGTTCAATTAATGTGAAATTTGATATAGACTGTTACTTCAGTGGTATTTATATGACATGGTAATCTTGAACTGATGCTGCAGAATCAAATAATCTGCGGGTTACTAAACTCCTTAGCAACTTAATTACTTAACAAAGTCGTGGTTAATGTATGTGTGATTTTAAATTATAATTAGTTTAAAATTATATTTTTTTTTATTTATATTTTATATTTTTTTATTTGTATACTGGGATACTAAGAGGTGATGAGTTCGCTCTCCCGGTAATCGCTCTGTTCCTATAATAAGTCCCAAGTTGTATGTAAGTATCAGAGAACACTAAAGAAGGGGGAGAATTCCAGCCCCGCGTTGTTCGCACATAAAAGAAGACGCAATTTCATTAAAATTGAAACATTGCGGTCACAATTTTCACTTTTCTCACTGAAAGGAAAGATAAACCTAAATAGCCCCCCACATAGCCAGCTTGGCCTTAACAAACAGTAATTATAATAAACACTCAAAATGGCTTGACTCCCAGAAGTAATTTCTAAAGATATTTTGTGTATAATAATAAGTACATTGTTCGCTTATTGCACTTTGTTTTGCGCTACTCGGTACAATGGTCGATGCATCACCTAAAATGCATTTTGAGATTACCACGTCACTTGGACACGGTGTTCCGACGTCAATAGAATTATTTAACGTGTTTCGGTCGCTTTTAATTTAAAAGCACCGCAATTCGTTTTAAAACTTACTTGTTGGGTAATAGTTTACAAAAATTATTACTTTAAAATATTTAACACAGCGCATATACATTCAAGTTCGAGGACGTTTTAATTAAAGTTAGTTCGATTCACTGAAAACTGAAACTGTACTTTGCGGTTAAGTTAGGTGTTAGTTTAAGTAAGTTAAAATCGTATGGTATAACTTAAATAGTATGTGATAGTATAACCTAATAATTAAATCTGTACAATAATAGTAATAAATAATAATGGTCTGTAAAATAATATTAATACCTCAACGTCGACGGTAGCCATCTTCAAGTGGACCGCCAGCCTGTCTATAGATCTTATTATTAAAAAAAAAACCCACGTGACGAAAACCTCAGTTTCCGTTCGCCAGTTAGATGTAGATTAAACAACATCCTAGGAAATTAATCTCAATAAACATTATTTAGCGTCTGCATTCGAAGGGTTGGAAAGAAAAATATCGTCCGTCCCGTTCGCAGATGTTAACTTTCCAACAAAAAGCGACACGTCATGAATAAAGTGCAGCAGCAATGATTTATTACATTCCGCGACGTATGAACCAAATATGGCATTCGAGACAACTACGAGCTGCATAGATCTACCCTGTCATACACGTCAATAAAGAAAGCCAATGTAAAATAAGTCATTTTACCACATACAAAGTTATTACAATTTTTTTCTCTTACGTCGTTATTTCATAGAAAAGCCAGTGATAGTTTTTTCTGTAGACTGATGGACTGATGACTACAGTCTCCTATAAATGAAAGCGAATATAAAATACTTAAAAAAAAGTTCTGATATCTTAACTAAATAGGCACACTGCGATATACTGTCTTAAATTCGGTTGCCTATCTTGCGGCAGTTTCCAACCTCTCTTAGAAGACCATAGTGAACTGCATGTTCCGTGAGTGAGTAAGGGATGCTACCCCTCTCCAATCGCTTATCTACACTAATATTATTTATTTAGTTAGTTTTAGCATAAACTAACTAAATAAAAAATAATTTAGTTTTAGCATATTTCTGTTCCCCACACTAGGCTCTGCCTGTCCTATGGGGGAAGTAAACAATTGTGTTACTACTTAGTAACTTTACTTAGTAAGTTGTCTTTGCCTTTGTAATGTTTTGAAGCAATAATCGTAATTAACTAAAACCAATAGACGCTAATGTCGCTCAGCGTTCATTGCTTTTCCTATAGTGGGTGCAAAACAGAACTAACATGGCAAGCTTACCTTGAAAGGCCGCCAGAGAGAGACAGCAAATAAAATTACGAATACGTTTTGGCCATTAGACAGAGATAGAAAACTGTCAACGCATATTGACAACATATGACAAGAAATAACTAGCTCTTGCCCACGACTTCGTCTACGCCCTTAGGTATCTTATCTGTGTTAAAACATTTAATTTAATTTATTTAAATATAAAACAAATTGAATCTAAATAATACATCAATGCGAATGGTGATATTAATTTAAAATATATAAGTATGTACATCATATATTGTAAAATATTTCCTAACGATTCAAAAAATACACTTACTACTATACACTACTTTCTTATTTTTATTCTCAGATGATCCCTCGAATCAGTACAAGTACCTATATTTTTTCTATATGAAAAATTTACGAGTATTGGTCGTGTAGTTAAAGTGTCAAAACGTAACATACAAACAATAACTTTCGCATTTATAATATTTTATTATTAGGGTTAGGATACACAACAGAATACGTGGGTTGAAAGAGCACCAGTCAATCCAATTATTTGTATCTACAATAAAGATTTGTTAAGCTATATAAAACGCAATATAACAGAATAGAATCATCGCTGCTTTCTCAACACTTGCAACGGAATGTTTTGCTTTAATTGTGGTGAAACTTAATAGCAACTAGAATGGCAACCGTTAGTGGAAACGTAGCTGTTGATGGCGGAGTGATGTGCGAACATTTTACGCGAGCATTAATTGGATTCCGAGAGCCTTAACAAGGTGTTATGTGATTTAAGATTGCTATAAGGTAGCGTATACTATCCGTATGCATCTTATCGGAAACACTCAACTCGACTCAAAACATTCGAGCTACATTGCCAACTTAGAGTAGTGATGAGATCTCCGAATGTTGATATGGCAGAATAAGAAAATTGTAAGTAGAGTGACCAGATCTCCGAATGTCGAGAAATTAGACTGAGAAGAGACCTCCGAAAATTAAATTGCAAAATAAAATATTTTTAAACAGTGAAGAGATCTCCCAACATCAAATTTCAGAATGAAGGAATTGCAAAGTGCCTGGATATCCGAATGTCGAGATTGCAGTCACGAATGTGTACAGTGACTACAGATATCCGAATGTCGATTGTAGAATGAGAATATTATACTAGACACTGACGATGGGATATACCGTCAGTGTCTAGATTGTAGAGTGCCGAAATTGCACAGCGAAGAGATCTCCGAATATCGAATTGCAGTGCAGTGAAATTGCACAGATCTCAGAATGAGTTGATTGCTGGATAACAAAATCTCAAAATGACTAATTTCTGATTACTATAAAATATTTTTAAAGTTAATAGCTGTTGTGGTATTAATTGATTATCGATATTTATTTTCAGACTGCGAGAAAATTCTCTTTGCTAAATTAATGCCAAAGTCAAAGTCAAGGTTGATTGTTTAAGTTACTACACTGTACACTCAGATCTAGATTTTTGTAATTATCTTAGCATCGACGTAGCGGCACAATTACCTTACATACAACCTAGCTAATAACATCTTTAGTCTCCTTGACCGAATTCCTGTTGATACGGAATTATGGGCTTGGAAATGTCTCAACTTATGATTGAATTATAGACAAGTTGTGACAGAATGAACAAGATATATGTTTATATAGTAATTATTAGTAATTAAACAGTGTCCCTGCATGTAGGGTTGTCAACGTCGAGAAATTTGATTTTTTTGAACGCAGAATACCTAAAGCTTTCGGAGCTTATCTTATAAACATAATAATTATTATGAACAAAAATAAGCGCATTTTCTTTAGACATATATACCTTAATATATAAATAACATAAATGCAGATTCTAAAAAAACACCACATCCCAAAATTTTTATTCAAAGTGCGTTTTTTTGCTATATTTAAAAAGAGATTTTTAAAATGTAAATTTTATTGAACTGTCAACCCTACAAATATGAAGATATTTATACTTAGTCAGTTTCTTCTAATAAAGTATATTATATACCTGTAAAAGTATCCGGTATACTTAAGTGTTTAGAAGTGATAGTCATTATGGACTTATTGACACTATTTTTTAATTACCATATCAGAGCAGTATCTATTATATCTCGTGAATCTAGTATGTGTAATAGGTAAACGTAGGAAACTGTGTTCCATTCGTGGCATAGTAAAAATAATGTAATGTAAATTTCATATAATACACACGGCCGTCGAGTGCAACGCATATTTCAACGAACAATGCTGCTGTCTGGTTCATATTTAATTTCAGGTAATGCTTCTCTCTGATAAAAAAAAAACCCGATGTAAATGTTTTTACATGGTTTATAATATGGTTCAGAACTCTTATACCTACTGGGTATGATCGACTGCATTTCATTTATCTTTAAATAATTATATTATAATAAATAAATGTATACTCTAAGATTCAAATACTGTCAGTATTGAAGTTTGCATTTATTTTTATATCTAGTAAAAATAATGAAAGACTTTATTTTATGTTTACACCAATATAGAAATCGTAGTTGGCAGTGTGTTTTAGCCTAAAATCGGTGTCCAATTCACATATTAGGTATACTGTGTGTAACAGCCCTTACTGAGTTGAACTTGCATACACCCAACATTTTTTAAAACACCAAAATCTTATAAATTAAAGTGATGTTCTAGATGACCGTGTGTCCCGGCCTTTGTAGGTCAATCGGCCTATGTGGTCCCATAAATCTAACTAGTAGGTACATAGTTTACTACATCTCATTACATCGAGCGAGCTCTTACTATCTGCTTGCTGATCACTGAAATTATAAACCTCGGCAACTCACCCTGTAAGTGAGGGACAGGTGAAGCGGAAAACTGTTTATTGACTTGATTTGATGACTATAAATTATATACGACTATTAACTAGTTGTTGTTCGTGGCTTTGCTTGTATTAAAAAATATATATTTTGTATGGATTGGAGACACTATGAGCTATTTTAACAGGTTGTTGTCTATCTATTTCGCATTTAACCATGGACAACTATTTACCAGAGATGACAATTAATTTTTCTGTTCCTTCGTGACCAACCGATAAATATTCGATGTGCATATCTTATAAAATTTTTAAAGAGTTTATATTAAGAGTAGGTATGTAACTATGTATTATATCAATAATTGTGATATTCATCTAAAAAATCTAAAAAAAACATAATAATATAATCATTAACGTCAGTTCGGATGTCGTTTCGGACAGACCGGATTCAAACTAAAGACTATCCTATATTTTAAGTTGGACCGAATTACACATAGTTACGAAGTTTTATCAAAATCGGTTCAGTAGTTTAGGAGTTCATTGGCGTCAAACAACGGGACACAAAATTTTTATATACATATATAAAGATATAAAAATATAGGTAAATCAAAACAAAGGTGATAAACTACAACCAAGCGGGGAAAGTGGCGGACCATATTTAGTATTTAATATTATTAGCAATTCCCTTTGAAACCCCGATATTTAAGTGTGAATAACTTTTTCAATTCTCACGGAACCACACCGTAGACATTAATATGTTTGTGAAGAATAGGTGATTATTACTCTCCCATACCTTTCTTAATATTATTGTGGGAAGTGGTTATACTATGAAGTGTGGAAATGTGTCATATGAAATTGTCGAGTCTACTTTTAATCATATAATATTTTTCTAGTAAATTCATTACTTTCTTACCAATTAATTATAAATAAGAAATGAATAGTCAAAAAAGCATAAAAGCTTTGAAGAGCTTTTCTTTCACGTGTTAAACTCTTATGTTCTGTTTTATGCAAATAATATATAAATTGACTAGCTGTTGCATGCTACTTCATCCGTGTTGAAAAAAAAATGAAAAAAAGGTTATATAGATCCCTTAGTCAGAAATCCATTGCACTAATTGTAAACAGCCAGTACGAACCAGTACTGGTTTATTTATATCTATACTAATATTATAAAGAGACAGGATTTGTATGTTTGTAATGAGCAAGTAATGAGTAAACTCAAAAACAACTGGATCGTTTTAAAAAAAAAAATCACCTATAAAAAGCTACTTTATAAAGTTACGCGGACGAAGTCGCGTGCCACAGCTAGTGCCTACATATAAGGCGTGCCATCGTCTTATAATATCGTGATAATTAATCAGAGAACTGTGTAAAACAATATAAGATTCAATTGATGTTTGTACTTCGAGTCGGTAGCAGTGACAAAGATGATTATCTCTATGCGATGGGCGATTATGTGTTAGTACGAGATGCGACTCGGGTCCGCCTAGAAATAGATAGAAAGCTGCAGAGATAGGCCAGCTTTCTCTCATTTACTAGACGGCTGGTGTAATGTTTTAACGTATTTATGAATTGCAAAATGAATAGCCCACATTTAGGTGAGGGTCGACATTTGTGTATACATTAGAAAGTCTATTACTTTACATGACACTTTACTATACAATGTATCAGTGCGTGAGTAAGGGGTGATAGATCTTATTCCTCTATTCTTACCTTATTATAGTACCTTTTACTAAAAATATCGAAGTCGACAGTGTGAAGCATTTCCCTGGTACCTATAGCTTATATCTATAGGAAACGATAACAAACTGACTGACTGAAATAGTTTGTGTACATTTTTTTAAATGCATTAAAAATGTAATAAAAAGTGCATTTAAAAAATTTACACCAACTATATTTCTGTTACGACATATTATTATGAGACAAGAGCAGTTTTTTTTAATGATTTTTTCTTTATTTACAACTACAATATAATTACTTTTTTTTTGCAGTTATTTAATTTTGGATTCTTCTATGTATTGTATAATACAATTTCTAAATAGAATAAAAATTTAATCTAACTCGTTAAGAACTATCATGATATTAAGAATATTAAGAAATATTTCAAAAACATTTCCGTGTGTTCGTTTCTATAATATTTAAAACACTCAGAATAAACTTAATTACCTATATATTTCAGTAGTTCAATACTACTGTCTATTTTTTATGTAATTTTTTTTATAACAGGAAGGCTTGATGGCAAGTGGCTACCGACGCAAGCAATGCAATTGGGATTTAACGTGCTGATGACCTTACTTTAAAGGACTAGGAAAGAGGGATAAGAGGGAGATAGGGAAATTGACTCTTACATCTCTTACTCACTCACAGATGTAGAACGTGATATTATTACAAGGTGGTCTTATGTAAGAAAGTGATTTAAAAGTACAACATAAAATCGCTCTTAAAGTATATAATTATAAGTATGTGCCAATAAAATATGTTCTGTAGCAGAGTATGTGGCAGAGTTGAGGCCGTATATACTCGTAGCTAGACACAGACGATTATTACTCGCGAAAAATTCCCGTACAGTTACATAGCCGACGGGCAACGTGTATAAGAACGCAACTGCGAATAACATACCGGGCCCTATTGTGCCTACGCCGATCCAAGCGATACGGCCGCGTTTCCCAGTTTACAGTTACCTACCTCTGCGCGTGTGTGGCTGTCTTCCTGGATTTCGAAATTTAAAAATCTATAAATTTATATTAAAGTATGGCAACTTAAATTACGACCATTTAAATATTTATATACTTACTAGCTTAGCTACAAGCTCCCGGCTTCGCCCGGAATCAAAATAAAAACTATCCTATCTTTTAAGTTGGACCAAATTACACATATTTATGAAGTTTTATTAATATCAGTTCAGTAGTTTAGGAGTTCATTGGCGTCAAACAATGTGAAAGGAATTTATATATATATATATATAAAATTTTATTTTACATTAACCAAACACACCCGACTTCGAAAACGTCCGTCGTTTATCACTTTTTCTATTAGTGAAAACCGTATCAAAATCTGTTAGGCGATTTCGAGGAAGCTAGCTGCTGTATTTAAAATTTTTAAAATATTTTAATCTTTGCGACTAAAGCAATTTTAACATCTACTAAAAAAAAAAGTAAAAAAAAATCGTTTAAAAAAATTAGAAAATGTTAATGAACTGTTTAATCTTATATCCACCATAGAATTTGTTAATTAATAGTGAACTAACAAACCAAAATTTCCAAAGACATAAATTTAAAGGCCTGTGTGCACTGGCGGCTTTAATAACGCGGCGCGCGACTTGCTAACTGTAAATTTGCGCGATCACTATCAAAGAACTATGCCCGTGCATCCTTGCCAGGGTTAAAACGGCCGGCGATATGTGACCGCGGTGTTGGGGGTTATATATAGAGTTAGTACTATGACTATAGGTGTGGCATTGAATAGCTTTGTAAATTATTCTTTTGAGCTTCGCTCTATTGTATTCCATTACAAGTGTATCACTTATCGGTATAACAATCACAGATTAGTCGTAAGGTGTTTTCTATAGTGATTGACTAGTCCTATGTAATTTTTCATAGTCATTTCAGCCACAGGAAGTCCTCTCCTTGTAATTTTCCCATAGGAATGACTTTTTTCCTCAGCTTTGAGTTGTAGCGATTCAATATATTATTTCTTTGAGAAGCTAATATTTACTGTGGAGATTTATCACTATTTTTGTCGACCCAGCGTCCTTTTCTAGAGCAACTACAGTCGCTATAAAGAAGTTATAGGGAAGTACCTACCTACTTTAATAGTAAAAGGGCGAATAAATATTATAAAACCCTTTCAGACCCGTCTACATGTTCTGCTTTATGAATTTGACGTTCTCGATTCGAAAATCTTTTGTCGGCCGTCCGATATTCAATCGAGGCGTACAATTCCGGACAAAATCATACATTTTTTTGTGACCTATTTAAATAAAAAATAAAAAAAATTTCCTTGTTCAGATATATTATAGTTTATCGCATTTTACAGGTATTAAAACTTCGATTTTTTTTATTTAATAAGATACACAAAACAGGACACTGACATTAAATACATTGAATAGACACACACACATACACGGTTTTATCGAAATAAAATGTAGCCTATGTATTTGAAAAATTCTTTCCCTAATTGAAAGATACATTATCACATATTGACATATGCCATATTTTATGTACACGAATTCCACTAATTTCTCCGCTGTGAAGCCTGTCTATATCTACTTACATATAAACAAACAAACAAGTTTTTTGTATGGGTATTATTAATGTTTCTATAGAGAATATTACATTAAATAGGTAAATAACATTTTCTACTATTAAACGAAGTTCATTTTCTTGAAAATTACTTAATTTCAGTTCATTAAATTTAAATATGCAATAAATTCTACTAGACGCAGTACCAAGAGGAAATAGTAAACCTAGAAACGTCTCGAGAGTACCGAGATGGTAACTTCGCGAGTCAATTTTAACTTAGAAACCTAAGTTGCAGATACTCGACGTATTATAGTTAATACTTAAAACCGTTATGAGCTTAACCGTGGTTAAGTATATATTTTAAAAGTAGTTAAAAAGTAAATGAACGCAGAAGACACCTTTAATTATAATCCTACTAAAATATTAATGATAATATTTGACATAGGTTTAATAGTGATATTTATTACGTTTCATTTCAACTATTGATCCAATGTACATTAATTTCGATTCAGTATACACCTTTTTATATGAATATACTCAGTAGCAAACATAATAATAGCAAACATTTACCTATAGCAAGAATGTTTTACAAGAATGATGTAAATATTTATATTATTCGTATGTAATACTCATTTCATTATGTTAAGTAACCTTAAGCATATACTTTGTAAAGTAACACTTCACTTTACATTGAAACATATTCATTAAGTACATCATAAAATTTAATGGTGACGTCTTTTAAATTTATTTTAATATTATTCCTTTTCGTTCTTTATTCCAGGCTTTGGCCTTTCGCATGTTGATTGTAGTGATTATTTTTGAATTGACAAGTCTAGAAGTTATAATTGATAGAGTTGAATATTATCACTTTTTATGATTTGCCCCAATCCATACTAATACAGTAAAGCTAAAAGGACTTTTATGTTGTTTTTTGTTTGTTTGTACATTTGTTTGTACAACTTGTGGCAAAAGTGCAATAAGCCATCTTTGCCACTACCAGTGGGATAGGTACTAGTGCGATAGGTACACAAATTTTCCCTAAAAATAATTTGTAGTATTCAAACCTTTGGTCCGCATAAAAATTTGAATCCACAGAAATCCAAAAAGTTGAAACATTGAATCAAAAAATATTCTTAGTGTTTTCAAATTACTAAATAATTATTTATTAGTAATGAATTATAATAATAATTCTTCACACTTGCGGAAGTACTGGCAGGGCACTGGGCAGCGACAACTGCTTCGCAGTCATAAATTTTGATAGCTCTTCTGGTGTCATAAACCATACTGAATACCACCGTGAAATAAATTGTGTGTTTCTGAGTGAGTAAGGGACTCTGAAGCTATTATTGTATTCCATAAGTTATCTTTTCTTATGAAGTGGTTTTCTTATGTGTGCTTATGGTGCGTTGCTTGTGTTAATTATACGAATACGACAGTAGCCATTTTATATTAAGCAGACCGTCACCTTCCTACTTTAACATAAAAAGCATAAATTAATCTGAAGAAAAGAAATGTATAATTATTTTGTCCGCATGTGTAGTAACACAATATTATTCGGCAAGTAACCGAGACGATATAGCTCCATTTTAAAATATCGGACGCGTTGTTTCGTATGTTAACACGCCAGTGAATTTGGGCCAGTAAGGTTTCTTTATGGCTGAGCTTTATACTAAATTTTACGTTTAGTATTATGACCTTGAAAAAAATGTTGTTTAGTCAAATTTCAAGATGGCTAAAATGTATGCGGGCTGTAGACAACCCTTTACCGCAAAACTAACCGTCTCTGGCTTCGCAAGGATGCAATTAATTTTTTTTTTTTTATCTTTACATAGTATAAAACAAAGTCGCTTTTTCTGTCCCTATGTCCCTTTGTATGCTTAGATCTTTAAAACTACGCAACGGATTTTAATGCGGTTTTCACTAATGGGTAGAGTGGTTCTCGAGGAAGGTTTATAAGTACATAATTTACTAAGTTACGCGGGCGAAGTCGCGGGCAGCAGCTAGTATTATATATAGGCTAAATCTTTGTGAAAATTTATCTATGATGAATACCACATCAAAGTCCGTTGCGTGCTTTAGGAGCATTAAGTGGATTTACAGACAGGCAGATAGACGCGGACAGTGACTTAAATTTAATGTATGTATTTTTTATTAACTTATAAATTTTCTAAATCTAAATAGTACAATGAAATGTTCTGATTTCATAGCGTTCTATAGTAGATGTAAATAAACTGACAACGGACGCTGGAAAGCGGGCTCTGTATTCTATAACGAATTCTTCAATACAATTGTCAAGTTACTACTAAGTTAGTATTAAGTTAACCTAGAAAGTTGTTTACTTTACAGTTATTGCCAACTATTATATTTATTTTCAAACGTCGCAATGCGATTTTTAATTTACTTAATCGGCAGTAATATTATAACTTAAACTGATATACCTGGATTATTTTTAGAAACAAGTTTTGCATCTTGACCTAAATCTAAGTTAGTATCACAAAGTTGCATTCCACATTGTCAGGGAGCGAGTTAAGTCCGCATCAATAAATAGTGCCGGGTAACGGGGACTAACTAATGTGTACCAGAGTAACTAAGTATAGTTAAGTTAGGACTAAGTGATCGTGGAGTTTATAAGTGGGACGCGAATTGATGACGCTCTCAAGCTGTTTAAGATACGAAATGTTTTACTTTATTCACTTAAACGTTTGCTTGTTTAGTTACAATTAAATTTAATTTCTAAACAACTTTCAAAGACTAAGTTACTAGTCATTTTGAAGAGTTATTTTACTTTGACTCTGATTTAATTTTTCGTGAGATTAAAATTCATACAAAATATTTTTAAATTAATATAACTTTAATTAATTAACTCAACTTAACCATCAGTATAATTAAACATTAATTAGTAGATATAAAATGTCGTGAACGATTCCATAAAAAAAAAACAAGAAATTATAGAGGCGAACGGATGGGACTGTGTCAAAAGTTACCTTATAGTAGTAGGAAGTCTACTGTCTTAATAGTAGGAAGCGAAAAATCAACTATTAAGTCGTATTATTTTTTTCCTATTATGTGATATTGTAGTTTTTGAATAAAAATAATGAATAATCATGTATTGTGACGTCACTAGTTAAAAGTACTAAAAATAACGCTGCACACTTTCCTGCGCCGCGTTGAAGTCTTTTGTATGCGTCAACTGAATTTTACGGTACGATTTCAATCATATAGGATCAAAAGCGGTCCATTCGATTGGGAGTTCCACAGACAGACACACACACAGATACACACACTAAACTTACAACACCCATTTTTGCGTCGGGGGTTAAAATGTTACGAAAATCAACAGAAACCAATAAATTTGTACGTTACGCGGACGAAGTCGCGTGCAAGTCGCTGTCCGCTCGTGACTGTTTCTCCGCTAACATCTTTTAAATCATCCAACGGATTTTCATACGGTTTTCACTAACAAAAATATTCATAAAAAGTGTGTATAACATCGCTAGTTATATAATTTGCACATTGTAACATTATATTACTGAACTATGTTAGTAGTAATTTTGCAGTAGGTAACCCTAAACCCAAAAATCCTAAATATTCATTTTAACTGACTGCGTCACCTTACGAAACCTCCGAGGCGCTGAATCGTTTACCTCATTGACCGCCGTGTCAGGTTACGAGTTAGTTTTGTGTTGCCATGTTGGTGGACGAGAAAAAATGATATCACCCTCAAAAATTCCATTTTATCTATATTTAAATTGTAGATAGCAAATCTAACAAAGCTTTGTAAGTTCAATAAAGAAATACTGGCAAGTTATCATTTTCATAATTTTTTTTTGTAAATTTTTCGTCCTGTTAATATGTAGGTAAAGCAGACAATAAAAGTGCTCTTTATCAGTTCGATTACAAATTCAATTTATTTCAAAACTTGCTAAGGCTTAGATTTTAAATAGGTATTGATTACTGATTGACATAATTTGTCATCGCTAATAAAGATAGCAATAGAAATTGTCGCTTTGAATTTTCAAAGGAAAACAGACCTTATCATTCTACAACATACAAAGAATGTTCAATCTTAGGATGATAAAGCACTTTATTTGTCGAGTTTACCTATGTATGTAAAACTTGATTGTATTATCTTCGGTTGTATGTGTAACTAAAATATTTTAGAATGTTTATTATGTTTAATTTTAATGTTTTAATATTTCATACTTTAAAAAAAAAAAATGCTTTTTTACAACATGTATAATTGTTATTTCTTTATTTTATAATTGTAAACTAATTGTGATTGCTAACTGTTTTCGTAATTTAGTCTTTATAAAACCAAGATATGGCCACAAAAGAGTACCAGCAATGCAACTCAAGCCTTACCCAAGTTAGAGTTATGTATGAGTTAAGTTGAGGAATCGCGACCCATTCGTTTTGTGTCGTTTCTATTTGGTTTTACTTAGTGGGCGTGCGTAAAGTATAGCTCAAGTTATAAGTGTAATGTGAAGTAATAACTTACGTCGCTACCGTACAAATAAGTTATTTTATGCGCTATTGTTGCAATGTTTAAATATAAAATCAGATTACATTTTTACTATTGAGCTGAACTAATCTTGAATTGAAACGAACTAGTATACCATTATTTGCATTAGTCTTAACACGATTTCTACTGAACGGGGCCATAAATACCCGAATAATATATTAATATATTTATATATTATTATTAATAAAAACATTATTATACAAAATTCAATTAGCTGACGTGGGAATGGGTGGATCTAAAATTTTGTTAGTGGATTGGCGTTGGACTAATCATTCAGAAGAATACTAATCTTGGAGTAAAGACTACTTGCTGGTGATTTAAAAAAGCCTAATTTGAGTGTAGTAACCATAAATTAGGTCTTTTATTTTATCTATTGTATTTGTTTATTTTCTTATTGGTATTTATTTTCTTTGGAAATCTTTTTTCAAACACCTATGACAATAAAAAATATAAGATAAAATAAGTCAAATCTCTAAAATCTCTATATACTCGTATAATGAACTCCTAAATTACTGAACCGATTTTGATAAAACTTCGTAACTAGGTATATCTAATTTGGTCCAACTTAAAAGATGGGATAGTTTTTATTTTGAAATAAAATGATAGTTTTGAGTAAAATCGCTGTCCGCCTCTGTTTTTTCTCCGCTAGATACTTCTTCTAAACTGATGATTATATTTTATTTTATTTTATGATGATTATACACAACCTATTTTGATATGGCTATCCCTAATCGAAAGAGTAATAAATAAAGAAGGTTATATACCTAATTTAAAAAAAAAATGGATCCGTGTGAAGCCGGTAAAGGGTTGCTAGATAATTTACAAGCTGTAATTGTATTAAAATGCACGGATTAATAATCCAGCTCGTTTCCGATCTTATATTTTGATAACTATGTATTTCAAAATAAAACAAATTATCTCAAATGTTACCATTACAACATCTTCAGTCACGAATTCTTTATGTGAATACAAAATCTATGCGAATTACTAGCAATCTGTACTAGGGATTATTATTATTATTAATAATATATTTCACAAATGTGTCTTCAAGTAATAATTTAAATATATTTTTTTTGTTGCGGCTATACCACCATAAATTAGTAGCACATGTGCTATTTATTGTGTTTGTGTACATTATTAATAAATGCTATAGAGCTTGTCTATATACCTACTTTTATATGTATCTGGGTCAACAAAGCGATAGAATCTCCTCTAGAGTAGCTTGGTTAAAATATTATTATTTAGGGACGACGGTCACCATCTGCCATCAGATGGACAGTCATTCAGCCGCTCGTAAAAAATTACTCTTTAAATATGTTACCATACCCACGAAAAATTATGTTTTAAAATTTTGAAATCTAGTAAGAATATTTAAGAAATAGGTGCTACTAAAAAACAGTGCAGTGAAATTAAAAAAAAAAAACTGTAGAATACTTTTCCTCTCGTATGTTTTATTTTTATTTTACACTCAAACATAAAAAAGATAATCAGTCAAGCAAAACAAACCGTGGCGTCAACACGCTAGAAAAAAAGTGAAATTTATTTCTTAATAATATCGCTACGAAAATATTGTGTTATAGTTTAGTCTCAAATAAGTCTTTATCAATCAAAAATCACACTATATTTCCGGCGAAACAAAATCTAAGTCGAGTATCTTCCTCCAGAGAGCGCTAGCGTGCGGGATAACCTGCCTCTACAACCTTTTTTTCCCATTTTTTCTAGAGCTTAGACAAATTCATCCTAACCCAGACCTAATAAAGTCCAGAATTCAATGAACAAATGTCTCGTAACGATCAACCGCGCTCACTCTTATTTAAATAAGGTAGTCGGCGTGTGAAAGAGAAGGCTATATTCATAGTGATGTGTGTGCGAGAGGGTTAGGGGCGGGCGATGTTGATGCGCTTTGTAATAGAGCTGGGAAATTGTCGATAATAATTGTAAACAATTTTTTTTATCAATTACTTGTTTTGATTAGAAAAATAGTAGTAATATGTAAATATCTCGTGTTAGTAAATTCTCTACTTTTTTGTAAAATGTCATTAGTAAATCTCGTTTGGAATTTATGAAGGAAAGTATTTATATAATCATATCTTGTTACTATTGTGTTGATTATGTACATTTTGTTATTAAATGCATTAAAACTAAACACTCGAACTTAAAAAAAAAGTGTTTAATATTCTTATTGCATTTTTAAACTGACGCCTTGTTTATTATAAATAAAAGAATCTAATATGTACGCCACCTAATTTGATGACAATATTTTCCTTTAAGCCTTCAATTACTTTTCAATACAAATAAAACTCATGCAGTGGTTTTCATACTAAACCTTCCATAATTAGGTTAGCTTTTAAGTTCAAATGATTTTGAGATGCTAAGTATAATGAACTCAAGAGTTAAATGATTATTCAAAAGTAGTCCAATTATAAATTAACCAAATTGTAATTTCAATTCAGTTCAAGTAACTTTATAGATCTACTACAAATTTTGCTACTTAAATATAAATAATCGATAACCGAACATCGAGTTTATCCCATCCCTAGTCGCCAGATGGCGTCGACAGGCGCTGCGAGCCGACAAGTCGAATTCGGCCTGTTCGGAATTCCTCGCGTCGCCTCCACCTCGCGTGACGCATGCCCACCGTGGATGTTTAGGGATTTTAGGACTCCTGTACCTTATAGTTAATAACTATTCCAAAATAGAATTTCATAAACATTCTATTTCCTAATGGAGAACGAAAGACTTCAAGAATTTTTAAAAAATCGAATAGTAATAATCTAAAGATTATAAAATTTTTGTTATCCATTAACTCTATTTGATAACCAATAAGACTTTCTCACAATTATGTCATACATGTAAAGGGCTTGAGGGTTTGCTCTTAGTATATAAAGATTTCAATTATTACTCTTAACCCTCGAAAGACAGACGGGGCCATGAAACTCACGAAAATTATTGTGATTTTTAAAAAGGGGACATAATTTTGTTAAAATGTTTTTGATATGATTCAATTTAGTAATATAAAATTGTATTGGCAAAATTACCGATTTTCTCAATTTGATGGATCATAACTTAATAAAATAAATAGATAAATGATAGATAAATGATATTTTCCACTTAATTTCTAAATAACTAATTACCGTTTGAATTTCTACTAACTTCTTCTAAATCACACAACAGATTTTGATACAGTTTTCACTAAAGGAATGAACGATAAAAGCTTAAAGTTTGTGTAAGTATAATACCAAATTTGTAGAAAAAAATCCTCTGAAACCATGGTTGACTCGCTAGTATATAAAATATCCTGCAGAAAATGGGATATACATAACTATTTATATTTTGAAGCATTTTAAACTCCAAAGAAATTGAATAAATTGTCATTATTCATCAACATTAAAAATTATAATTATATTTTTCAAATTTTAATTCAATTAATTTATCAAAACAAAACATAAAAAAATTACGTTTTATTTATTAAAAAAAGTTTGTTAAAAAAAAACTGAAAGCAGTTTATTGTTTAGGATAAGACCCCAGATTTAAATAAGGCGGGAGTGACGGCGAGTGTACATGTAAATTGCTCCACTGGCTACCGTGAGGAGTCCCGAACTTTGTCGAGAAGGAATGATTGTTTAGTTCATTTGCATGTTTAGAAGTCAGAATTTGGAGGCCGTGAGAGAAAAGGATTTTATTAAACTAGTTGCCGATAGTGGTTTTACCCGTTCGTTGAACCAAAGATTTTTAGATCACATAATTTTTTATTATTTTTGTATGTTAGTAATGTTCACTTGATTGCATTAGACTTGGCATTTGCATTGTTTTCAGCAATAATTCCATCGGTGAAAACAGCATGAAAATCGGTACAGTAGCTTTTGAGTTTATCGCGAACAGACAGACACACAGACGCGGCTGTTAGGATGTTTCACCTTTTATCAACAACACAATCATCGTGTAAATATAATTTAAATGTTACTTATAATATAACATAGAATTGTTTATTTAATTTAAGAAATATTTAATAATAATATTAAATATTTAAAAACCTTCACATAAGATATCAGTGGGAAAAAATTCCACCGCTCTAACTTTCAGATGCACAGTTTATTAGTTCAAATAAGCCTTGCGCGTCTAACAAAGGTTCAAAAGAAAAATACATATAAATGACCCTTTTATTTTTTTCTACTAAAACATTGGGTGAACACGAGTTGAAACCAGTAGTGGCTCTCTGTTTGTACAGCCATTAACACTTGAGGTACTAAAGGCCCATTCAAGGTAAGATATAGGCAGGGATTCAATAATAAAAACCTTCTTACATTTCCGATGGGAAATAATGTCGTAAGGATGCTAGTGTCTTATGAAAAACCATTTTAATCATAACACCTACATATGAGTTGAAAGACCAAATCTTTTTACAAAAAATTTTAGTAATTGATTTTTTTTAGTATTCCTTATAATGGTTTTTACTTGTAATTAATTGTTCTGTAGAATTCCTATTATGAACTAAGTATGTGCCCGCGACTTCGTCCGTGTCCGATCGCTACAAACTACACATGATTACCGGCTGGACATTAGACTGGACTTCAGATTACTGAAGGTTGTCTGAAAATTTGATCAAAATCAGTTCAGCTGTTTCATACACACACACATCGCCTTTTATTATATATAGATAATAATAATGAAATATAATATATAAATTAGTAGCAGTTAAACTTTTCTTCGTTGCTTACTTTTAACTTGTGTTTAACTTCAAGATTAAGTAGGTACTTTATTTTTGTAAAAGTTACACTAAGACTTACATTGTTTGAATTATGTCTTTTCATAGAAATGAACCTATGTACATCTTATTTCTAATCTTATCTATACATATAACTAAGTAGTGACCCGCTTGCGGCTTCGCTCATATTATGCAATTTTTTTCCATACAACAGTAACAAATTCCCTTGGATTATTTAGAACAAGTTTGAGAGAAACAGACAAAAATAACAGCTCATTTATTTTATAATATCTATAGAGACAGATACAAAAATAGGCTATTTATTAACTTTTAACGTGCCGTATCTGTATGTAAAATCAAAAAGGCATATTAGGTAGTCTGAAGACTCTGAAGGACTTTTTAGTTGTAAAACGTACAAAGAGGTGAAATAAATTATTTTATTTTCTGAACATTTTATGATTGAATACATTATCATAGATAAATGTCTTATTTTTAATGTCATGTAATAAAAAAATCTGTAATATGAAATCAAAACACAAAACACGTGTGTTACGGGAACACGTACGAAAATTGAGGTAAAAGTTACGATTCACCACAGTCAAAGACGCAGGATGTCGTGTCGCAGCACTAAAAATACTTTTTGTTATTAAAAATAGTTTCTATTGTCACAAAACACGAGAGATAGCGTTTTCAATTTTCCCATACCAAATTTTATAATCCATTTTTAATGCGAATAATATCGACTACAATCGATAAATATTATTAGAAAAAATAAGCCGTTGTCCGCTTCTGTATGTTTCTCTAGTAACTTCTTGTCTAAACTACCCAAAAGATTTTGATACTGTTTTCACTAATGGAAATAGCGATAAGCAAGGTTTGAGTATAAATTTGCGAATTAAATGCAACCTTAGGAAAGTAGCTAGTAAATAATAATATTATTGAGTTTATTTATTTATAGTTTTAGTATTTTAAAATCACGGAGAATAGCATTTTAGAATTTAATAAAACAATTATGATAGTAAAAATGATTAAAAACACAGTTTCAAACCAAAAGATTCAGTTTCTATTTTAAGTTTCAAGATTTTATTCCTTTAACGAAGCACTTCAGCAAATAAGTACCAGGGGCCCTAGCCGAGAGCAAACCAATGCAAACGCTCCCTTTGCGTACTTACGAAACGAAAGAAATAAAGCCCGGTGATTGGTTTTTGTAACGCTCACAAAAATTTTGACCAATCACAAAGCTTTCTCCCAGCGTAGCGTAGCCTGAGCGTAACGTTTACGACTTTACGTTTGCTCTTGGCTAGGGCCCCTCCCTGTATGGATTATGAATCGCTTGAATCCTTTATTTTGTACCACACGTAATGAGACAGTTCTCAGTAAAAACGTCCTATCTCACATGTTTATCGTACCACGTTCATCTTGTTTCGTGTACGGCTCGCTCCATGCAGCGTCGACTCCTTGGTAGGGGTCTGTGAGAGAATTTACCTTCAAAAGCAAAAGCTATATGACTCAATCTAACAAAAATTACCTAAAGTTTCTGGAACCAACTTTAGTGTTAAAAAATGTCAGCATTGTTTGGTTATTTTATGAGCCAAGAAGAACAGAATTTTACAATTTTATAAATGTTTTTCTATCATTGAAACCATGAAAATATTTCAAATGTCTGATTTTTGAAATATTTTCTTGCATATAAGGCCTGATTATATACATGAATGCAGTTCTTATGTAAATAAATGTCATCTTCTATTCACATTTTAAATAAATTATTAATTTTGTTTCAGGTAAGCAGGTGCCGACGACCTTCCATTTACCAGATAAAGGGTATTTATGACATGTGAAGCTTTTTATAAAATTTGTGATAAAGAATCTATTTTATTATTCAATCCGCGTTACAAGTTGGCGGGAAGGGGGCGAGATTAACGATATTTCATAGAAAACGTGATTTGATTTCATGAATGTCTTGCGCAGTTTTGGGATTTCCTTACACTACAAGTTATGATGTATTAATCTAACATGTTATTTAAAAATGGCGCCACCGTCGCCACAGAGATAAATGTATCAGGATTGTCTTTATCAACACGGATGAAGTGGCGGGCAACAGCTAGTATTATACCTATATATTTTACGGTAAACATAAAAGCTAAAAGAAATGCTACAATTACTTTTTGTTAAATGAGTCCATAATGAAAAAGGACGATTTACAATAAAACTTTTAATAGGCAAATTTAATTACGCGGTTAATTTAAAATAAGAACGCACGGATGCTTAAATTGCCATAATAAAAATCGAATTCATTTTAATGTTCCCGGTTCCCTTTCGCATCGTGTGCTATAGAATACTTTTACAGTTGCAAATTTCATTTTTCAAATATCGCGTAAAGTCTAATATATCTTTTTTATTCTTTTTGTTCTAAGATTGTCCTAATAATAATGGTACATTTTTAAAACAGGTCTCCTTATTATTTAGTTCTTATTGTTTGAAAAGGGACCGATAACCGTTTTTTTTTTTTCTAATAAAACGACGCCATCTGTTGGCGATTTAGTGAAATATTTTATTTTACTTTCCTGCTTTTTTATGTAAAATATTTTTTAGCTTCTCACGCAATGATATATTATGATTTTAGTAGTAAACAATTGATTTTCCCTCTTTTCCTTTTGATTTATTCATATAATATGTATAATATATTTTTGAATTTAATTTAAAAAACTAGATACTTGTAAAATCGTTTTTTATCTTGACTATCAACGCACAGCCAAAACTACTAAATCTAGAAAGCTGAAATTTTGAAAATATGTTTATTTTATAAAGTAAGCATCCTCTAAAGTTTATGTGAAAATCATTTTTCTTGTTGTACCATGATGGTCTTCTATAATGATGTGGACTGCCTCTAGACAAGCTTTCATAGCTTTCATAGTTGAATACAGAGTGGCCTGTGCTTACAAAAAATATTCCTTGTCGTTAAATAGCTATTAGAACTGTTTACACAAATGTTACGTTTGACAAAAGGATTGAACCGTGAATAAAAAGGTTCCATAGCGTACTATTGATTCAGATACAGCAGAACACAGTTTTTGGAATAATTTAAAAAGTTATCTTTGCATTTACAAAGAGATCGCTCGCATTCTATACAGATTTTGTTGTGTATTAGTAGGTAAATACTTGTATAGAATAAAAATAAAACCGAAATGAATGGGTTGGAATATCTCTGTGGAATGTGATCAAGAGATTAAAAAAAAAATCAATAAAGTATTCTAAAACTAAAATTTAGAATCAAATGGCGAAAATATTTTTTTAAAAATATTGTATGTGGGTCCAACTGCATTTTCTCACATTTCTCACACATTCTATCGTAAAAAGAGAAAAAGCACTGTTACATATTCAAATGTATTTAGTTGCGATGTAGTTTGTATTACTTATATGGGGGTCATGTTGTTTAAATAATATAAGTAGATGTCTTAAAAATTTGTTTAATAAAAAGAACGCTTAGTAAACAAACGAAACATTCCTCTCGTTTTGTATCTATTCAATAATTCATATTAGTGTTACGTGACATGTTTCATTAACAGGTGGCCGGTGACAGGAGAAAGCACAAAACGGCTTATTAAGAATGCAAGTCGCGAACCTTTCATATTACCGAAACTTACTTTTTTGTCGTAACTCCCTTATTCTTGGCGCCCTGTGTGAAAATTAAATTCCTATATGTAATTAAATATATTTCAATAACAAAACGGCGTAAAAGAAACTAATAATATGTATAACTATAAACTACTAGCTGGTGCCCGCGACTTCGTCCGCGTTCTGGATGAAAGGTACCCTATGTCCTTTCTGGTGTCTCAGACAACGTGTACAATACAATATTTCATGGTGATCGGTTTAATAGTTTTTGCGTGAAAGAGTTACAAACATCCATTCATACATTCATACATCCATACAAACTTTGGCATTTATAATATTAATAGGATAATAGGATTTGGACTTAGGTTTATATCATACTTTTGCATATTAAGGTCGTCAGACAGGCTGACAGTCCAATTGATAGTGGCTATAATAACCATCACCTATAAAACAAGTAATCCCACAGTTTTGTTAGTGCGTAGCTCACCTTAGTGAACAGTAAGAAAATTGTCGGGAATGGAACCAGGGACCCTGAGACGGAGCGTTAAGGTCGTCGTGTCTGGATGAACATAGGTTGTAATTGTAATTGTAACAACATATTATAACATATTTAAATATCATGCCGAATACAAATATTAAAATATATTTAAATACATATAAAGGCACATTCACTGTACTCACACCAATACATTTTTGATATATATAATATGTTGAAAAAATAGTTATATTTTATCAAATTTGGAAATGTTTATGAAATCTGTTGGTTGGAGATCTGAAATCTCTGTAAAAATGAAAATAAGAGGTAATGCGCAATGTTTCAATGTGTTGCACGTGCCAACTCTCGTTAACTTGCCTATACATTCAGTATTCATTAGTATCTAGTACTTATTTATCATAATAACTAGAATTGAAGATATCAAAAATTAAACACAGAGAATTTTTGAAAACTGAATTTACGTGACAGTTTAGTTATAATTTGACCATAGTTTGGGAGCATCGGTTCAGTATAATTGATTACATTCGCCTACACACACACGAACCTACACACACACGCGCACACACACAACACTGATTTATAACTATTATTTTAACTATTCTTCGCAAAGAGAAGTTCAACAAATGTTAATGTCATTGTCTCACGCCCAGTGGTCTAAATGCGATCAAATCATGAGGCCAAGGTTGAAACATTAATATTAAATGTCAACAAATCATCACAACAAATTATAATACAAACATTATTTAGATATTCATAGCCCATTATGTAATGTGATATCAGGACAGTGCGTGATGGATAGGCGAGATTTAGCAGGAGATAACAATGCGACGTGCCCACGCGTTTAACAACCGGCGACAGTGCGACTTTGATGCTTATTTGCTTAAAACTTCGCCATTTAAAACAGTTAATTATTAATTATTTTAATTAATTATTAAATTTAATGGCGAAGTTTATTAAAAATATATATGAGTATTTTCATAAAAGTAGTGTGGGGTATGAACACCACATATTTATTTACAACATTTATATATTAACAATTAAACTTATTTACATACTTAGTCACAATTATTTACAAATGGTGAGGTGGCGAGAAAGCGCGTGCTTTCGTAAGCAGAGTTGAACGCCGACTGCCTGATTTCTGTGCCTTCTTCTTTTAAATGAAGAATGACACGGAAACAGACGGAAATTCCAAATAGGTCACATTTGAAGGAGGTCGCCACAGTAGCAAACACTTTGGTGACTTAACGCACGATGAGAATCAAAGTTGTTATAATTTTGGTTGCAAGATTCTCAAATCATATTCGACTGCTTTTGCAAACTGATTTCTTTTTTTTTTAAAGAACCTATGTTAAAAAAAATCTAATGCTTTAAGAAAAACGAATGTATATGTCGCGGGCAGATCGTAGAATTGGGCAGATCGTTAAGTATGAAATCAAAAATCTTTCACCAAAAGTCAAAAATAGGTGCGACGAGGAGCAGAGCGAAGCAAAGCGAGGAGGAGCGTGTTAGGTTTACATGGAAATATATTTGGGGAGCCGAGCGAAGCGGAGCGGAGTGAGGTGACCCTCTCAGTTTTAACAGAAATATGATCTGCCCAGGAATATCATGATATACCCAATTCAACGATGTGCCGACGACATATACAATCGCTAACCGTTTTAATAATATATTTATAAGTGCAATAATAACCACGCCTCCTATATTTGTAGTTAAACTGTATCAGTTGTGACACATGACATATTGTTGACGCCTTTTTATCGAGTGATTTATAGTTGAGTTGTGATAATATAATTCAATGGCCTACATATTTAAAAATAAAAAGCTACAATGTTACTGGCAGCAATTTATATAAAGTACAGGGTAACACTGTCTGTTCCTGTTTTTGTGAACGTTTTGCAATATAAATGTTGTTAGGATACGAACAATAATAGTTCGTTTTTTGAAAATCCCACAGAACCTAACATTTTTTTAGAATAAAAACTAAAAAGTATCAATATATCAGTGAAAACCGAATTTAAATAGGTTAAGCCGTTTTTGAGATAAGCGTGCACAAACGCAAAGACAAACAGACAAAAATTCTAAAAACATTTTTTTTTTTAAATATATTTTTTTTAGAAAATTAAAGTTGGAGAATGTATTTTTTATGGTAGGTGGTATATAATATATAACATATACATAAGTAATATTAAAAGCAGGTAAAAAATTGGATCTCTTCCCGGAGGTCTTAAAAAGCGACAGCTTAAAGAGCCCTCTTTCGACCTTGGTTAGGATTAATAATTTATTAAATAACTTGAAGATTAATTTAACAATGGTAACACATTAGTTGTTGGTATTATTGTTGTCGATTTAACTGTCCATCTTGGAACTGCGTTATGAGAACTAGCTATGACAATATATATATATATATATATATATATATATAGACAATTTTTAATTATTTCGATAAATAGTTGTAACTAAATTATTGTTATAACCAATTAAACCCGATTTCAATAACGCTATCAATGTTAAGCGACCAAAGTAACTATTCAAATGTTTTTTTCATCCTACTATCAGGGGATAGGAAGGCCTATTTCCTTATCCGTTATCCTACTAAGGTTGGCTGTGCATTTGCAAAACTACGGAATTGCTTGTGTTTTAGGAAACCATCTGCTATCAAAGACACCGTCTACCTGCCGATTTCTACTTAAAAAAATATATTTTAGTTTAGTAAGTAAGCCATCTGCGATTATTTTTTAAAATTTCTTTATTTAATTATTAAAATGAGTGAACACTAGTGCAGCTCTAGATACGAATAAAAAAAATGTGTCGACTCGTTTCTTGGCGTTTTGATACAAATGCGTTGTGAGAGCCGTGAACGTATTACTGGATTTGGCTTTTAAAGCGGCCTCCGTACAGTGTCGGGTTACCTGTTCAAAAAGTATTCAATAAAAATAACCCCACCATTAACAATTATTAAACATTATATAAAAGAACTCTTAATCGATTTATTTTTAACTAGTTATTTAGTATGAGACAATTTAAAAACTGTATAGTTTGTTCGAGCCCGTCTGGCGACAGTAGCCACAATGAGTGTGTTTAATGCCTGGAAAGTGATGTAACAATCCTTTCCCTGGTAAAGGTAAAGGATATCTTGTCCCTATTTCTATCCTATATACCTTTATATTATCATTTTTATCCTTTATACTATATTATTAACGTAGTTTTTCTTCTTTCCGAAGGTTCTTTAGGTGTCCGCGAGTTACGAGTTAGGTTGCGTTGCTATAGGAAAGGCGTTGGGAAACTCTTTTCAATAGCAAAGCAAATCAAAGTAATGTGTACTACTTGAAATTTTATCTAATGAAGTCTTCATCCAACGTCACATGGACTTCCATGTAACAGTACTAGTGTAATGTAATGTAATGTACTAGTGTAACATTGAATTTTATATTAATGATGTTTCAACAGTTGTTCTCTTTAAATTGAAATGTAATAAAACGTTGTTACTGACTAACATATTGGATAAAAAAGTTTCGTAACAAACAAAAGAAGTTGTGGTTCGAAATAAGCTGGTATTGTGTCAAAATATACAAAGTATAGAGATTATTCAGTATTGACACTTTTTGCACCATCAACAAAATGTGGTCTTGAGAATAGAGTGGATTAAATGAGTGTTTTAACTAAAAAACTGAAAAATAACTAGAAAACTGATGTTTTGTAGTTTTTTTGAGTGAGTAACTCTCTTTATATGACCGGCAAGAAGCAGTCTGGATTACTGACCAAATGTACCGAGTTTATTCCTTAAGTTCATTATTAATCTTAAATATGTAGATGTCACTTTAATTGAAATAAGAAAAGTTAAGATTACTTACTAAATATCTTATTTAACTGTGCTCTCAGTTTGCGAATGGAGAGCCATTTGTGGCACCTAAGCAATTGTACGGTATTATTTCGAATGAAGCCTGCGGTGTATAGGGCATTTATAGTCTGTGGTATTTGGGCTTGCCATAAAACATAAGAGGTAGCGTTACGAACCGAGAAGAGTTGTTCCTTTTTAGTTTAAATTTCTTTAGTAATACAGATAAAGGGAATTCCAAGAATTAATCTGAAATATTCCTTGCCCATTATTTGGATTCAACCAACTATAATATTGATAAAAATATATTAAAAATCCAGGGGTAAATAGGGGTAAATGAGTTACATTAATGAAATTAATATTTAGTTAAACTATATAGAGTATATATTTGTAATGTAGATATTTTATTAATGTCATTGTAATACAACGGATAAATAACTAATTGTAATAGAACTAAATATTTAAATTAAATAGTAAAACTCTTTTACTTTGTACCACACAGAACGCTCTATGTTTGTGGTATTATTTTTTCGCGTGGAATGAAATTGATGTGAAATTGTGATGAGTGCTGATTGTTTGCGGATTCCTTGGACTTCATTCGCATAAGTTGTATTTTTTAAGTTGTATTCAAACAGTATATTCGAAGACCGTTTTGTTAAGGATAAAATCAATAAATCATCATCATCATCATCATCATCATCTCAGCCGTAGGACGTCCACTGCTAGACATAGGCCTCCCCCATAATTTTCCAATAGGACCGGTCCAATACCAAATCAATAAATCGATATGACCAAATTGTAAATATTTACAATAGTCTCTTAATGGTTAACAGACAGTTTTAAAACGAAAATTTTATTAATGACGCTTGTAATTTTCTGTTTTTTTTTTTTATGCGCCTATAAATTCGTCTGTCACTCTAATATTATATATAATTAGCAAAGTAGTAATAACTCACAAAAAATGAGGCATCAATGCATCCAGCTCGACATGCTCTTTCTGTACCAACAATGTTTATTAAATGTTCGTGTTCAACAATTAAACAAAGATGTACAGCAGTACCACAGTAGTACAATGCATAGATATAAGTATTATTTCGATGAGTACAGCTTCGGTTCATTTTACCTTGTGACTTTACCTTTTTGAGGTTAGCTGCCAAATAGGCTCTAAGAACCTTAACATTGCTGTAATTAAGAAGGCAGTAACATCTCCTCTGTAGAGTTTTATCCCCAGTTTTAAACCCCACAGAAACACATCGTATCTGTGTTTATATCTATTAGGAATAAACAATTGTCAATAAAAACTATATTTACCTATATAAACACATATGCACGGTATGGCGACGACAACGACGCGAGTGCAAACCGACGATCGTCGAACACGCACCAATTAGCACAGAGTCGCGCCGCGGTGGACACAGCGTCATAAATCGAACACACCGTTACTGTGGGGCCACTACATTAGCGATTTTACCTTATACAGATATACCAGTCTTCAATTAACACTTTTGCCGCTAGATAAACATTTATTTATTTATTGCAACACACTTTCTAGAAGTAAGTACCCAATGCGGTGTAGGAGTTCCTTTAATTTAATTTTCATTTGTATAAAAAAATATAATATAAATTGATTTAATTAATTTATAATTCTTAATAAAAGCTGGCGCCATTTTATTAAAATTGATTTTCCACTACTAATTCATCTTTTAAAGTTTGAAATTCATAAATTACATAATATTAAATGCGATGAAGTCATTAGGTTAGTTAGTTTAACTTTGTACTTCAATGAAAACCATTTTAATGGACTTGACAGATATATATTACTTTATTTTCCTGAGATTTTAACTTGAATTTACCATAATATGCTTTATTATTTCCATAATCAGTTAATATATTATGTATGTAAACATAAATTAACTAAATTAACATGCAATATTTTCGTAAGAATACCAATATCCCTATTATTACATGCGGATCTAGTGGCCACAATTTAGTCGGACCCCTGCCGCTTGGGAATCTCTGACGAAGATCTCGAGTTCGAAATTTAAAATTTTGCCGACGACCATAGATTTTGAAATTCAAATTTTAAATTCCATTTTTCTAGTGTTAATAGAAATAGGAATGTCATGAACCTCACTTGACCTCTGGTTGTTAGATTTATTTGTTATCTATTAATATTTTTAGATATTGATTTTCATTAAACGTGTGTCTTAATGTTGTTTTAAATAAAAAATAATAATAATTGAAAAATAAACAAATGTACTTTGAATACGTCTCTATGCGTTCTAAAGGTCTAGCAATGTATTAAAAAACTTTTTTGTCAGAATAAATCAATAATAAACATCTTATTATTCAATTTCTTTCATTTATTAATTATCATTAAAATTAGTTAGGTATTTTATTTTATCCTAAAAAAAGTAACAAAATATTATAACAACAACGAATAAAATAAACAACATAACTTCATCGCATATTATTTTTTTATATTTCCAAAAGATATTCATTCATTCATTCATAACTTGGGGATATGTCAAACTTTGTAGCATTATTACAATAAAAATCCATTTCAATCGTTGGATGTCATTTTAATGCGATATTATGACCGAAAAAAAAATCTTTATCTCTCTATCTCCCTCACACTTACACAAAATACGGTTCTCTGCTGTTCTTATAAATTACAGGTACCAACGGGAGTTCCTTGCTTCGTATGTCAATTTTTAAGATACTTTTACTTATACCTACACAATTTTTTGAATTTAGTTATAAGTTAAAAGCGTTCTTACCAAAATTACTTTTATTTTCGCATTAATGTATTATGTTTTTAGTAGAATATTAGTACTAGTGTTATTACTATTATTAATAGTATGAGTTTTATTTGTAACATTAGTAGTATTAGTAGTGGCGGGGCATAATGCGTTCCCAATGGCGCCACCTTACGGAAGACTACAGTTTAATAAGAGCTCGTCTATTGTGTTCTTTCGTTATGGCATCAGTAGAACTGATTCCTCACGTCCTTGTCTCCTCTCAAGGTCGGGTGCAGCTCTTCTGCAGTAGCTTGTGATACTAAACGACGGTAGCCACTTACTATCTTAGTTAACCGTTACCCTGTCTGATTATTTTGATATGTGAGTTAGATCTTTATAAAAAAAATATTACTAAAAGAAAAGGATGAAATTTTTAATTAAAACTAATGTAAAAACTAATCAATTTCTTTCATCGATGATTTTTTTGAAAAACAGCTAGTCACTACTTACTGAATATGTAGTGACTATTACTTAGTTAAGTACTTAATTTAAGTAGTGTAAGCAAGTAAGTAGTGGTTAAGGGAGGTCTGGTGTGTATTGCAGTCAATGAAATTTGAAACATTAATTCCTTAACACTTGGACCACCTCACGTCCGAACATTAGCAACATTGTTGCAAATTGAATCGTCCCGAGTTCCAACCAACCTCTTTTTTCAATTCATTTCATTAGAAACGAACGTACGCTTAAAGAACACTTAATGCATTGGCGAAGAACACTTCTTATTGCCGAACTTAACTGAAAATTTTGATGGCATTACTTTCACCTTTTTATTATTATTAAACTTAATGTACCTACTTAAAATATACCTCCACGCTCCCGGCTTCGCCTGGGTTCAAAATGGAAATTACACATAGTTGCAAAGTTTTGTTAAAATCGGTTCAGTAGTTTAGGAGTTCATTGGCGTCAATCAACGTGATACGTAATATATATATATATATATATATATATATATATATATATATATATATATAGAAGATATTATAAGCACATTAAGAAATGTTTGGCGAAACGCCAGTAAACATAAACAGGTGTTCGATGCTGTGTTGGCTATTTTCCAAATATCGAACCTATTTGTTTGTCTGCTTGTCCTCTAACTGTCAAATGAGCATAAGAATCTATGGGAACATCTATCTTTAGTTCTCAGTCCTGCTACACCATAGTTGTCTTTAAGAAAAGACCAAGCTGCTCTAGCTTTGTAGAACAAACAATATATTTTTATTAAAATTGATAAAAACTTTCAAACTAATTGAGGTGATGTTTTAATAATGACAGGAAACGCGTTTTCCAGTTATAAACTGCACGGACAGACTTTCAGAATTAAATCTAAGATTTATAAATCTTTTGTGCAATCTCATTCCCTCATTCCCACTTGTTTCTGATTGTGTTTCCAGGCTACGGTACTAATTTATTTACCATCATTTGAACTATCACCTTGCCTCTCTACAAGGGCGTCGCCAAAATTCTAAAATGTAATAACTTATAGTTGTTATTAAAATCGCCTGACAAGCTTCATGTGCTCTCGACTTTACCTACAATTCATATTTTTCTCATATCAACTTTATAAACAAAGTAATAAATAAATAGTTGCTTGATGAATAATTGTTGGTACATTTGATACATTTTATGGCTTGAGGCTATCTTCTAATAAGGGTCAAAGGCGATAGGTTGTGATGCTGAGCTGAGTCTAATGAGTGTAACGTATTATGGAACTAGTTTCAAATCGTAAAATTTAATCGCTCAGTACCCGTCTAGTCGGAGACATATGTCAGATTTTAAATTAAACTGAGAAAGGTTTGAATATAGAATGACATTTCACAAATTAATAAATTTATAAATGTGGCCAGATTTATTTGAAAACTAGTGGTTTTCCACACGCGTTAAATTTAGACTTTATATTTATAATTAATAATTATTCTAAACAATTATTACACTTAGATACTATTACTTAGATCCCCAAATTATTTATTATAACAATTTTACACGTGTGTATTATTTTCTCAAATAAAACTGTAAATTAAAACCATATTTTAACATTTCTTAATATTTAACCGTATTTCCAATAAATCTCTTCCCAGCGAAACATAGGTTACACTCAAACAATATTTCCTCTGAATATCAAGTTTGTAAGCTTTTTGGGTTACGCAATGCTTTAAGTTCAATCTCAGTCAAATAAGGTGTAGATACTAAGACCTACTAGGAAAAAAGAAGCAGTCTTTAAATAATGGCGGGGCACATTATGTTTCGTTCGCAGTTAAAAATTGGGCAATCCTTCTGGCGATATAGTCAGTTCCACAGAAAAACCGTAACTGCACTTGTTATGTTCCGGGGAAAAAAATTTAGTTATGTCAGAGTTAGGAAAAAATATATGGGTATTTCAAACAGAGTGGTGCTATTTTCACATAACAGTTTAATGAGCCATTTAAACAGCATATAGGTCAGAATTAGTATTATTGAACTGAACTTCTGTGATCCTTATATGTATCGTAAGTAGGACGAAAATTATCGTAAATCAATCAAGCAGAAAAACTAATTAAAAGCAACTGTAAAAAACCATATTTCGTATTGCACTTAAAAACAATGCGACGAGTTTTTCGGCACAATAATACAGTAGGTACTCAGATAATAAGTGAAATATACGGTGCATTATTACGTCAAGCCGAACATTCTTTTTACTTTTCCTACTTAGAGATACTTTTCTCATTAAAAAAAATACATTGCCTAAAGTTTTTTAACTATCAAAGCATCTTTCAGTAGCCGTTTCAAATTATTTATTTACTAACTTTTATTTCAATATTACTTCCACATTACAACTAGAACTATAGTTCTTATCTGCCGTAAAAGACTGAGCACTGGATCACTTGTGAATGTATATGAATATAATTATATACCTATAGTCGTATAATATATTGATAAAAAGTTTAAAAACTGTTAATAGTAAAAAAACTTTTTCTTCATAAGAGCAAGCAAAAAGTATATATTTTGCTAAACATCGAAGTTACCGATAAACTTCGAACACTATAAAGTTTTGAATTATCTACATTTTGCTCGCCGATTAGCTCGACGCAGACGTACGCTATGTGTCAAGTAAATTATAAAGAGACCTCCCGTAATGTTGGAGTCGATTTTACGACCATACTAATTGGCAATACCAAATAAACGTGGAAATATGAATGCATAAAACTCAGTGAGCACCGTTGAACGCGACCGGGCGGTTATAGACCTTGCGTTGCACTCCCTTGCACTAAAACAGTTTTTATCGAACTGTTATAGGATTTATGGTAATAGACATTATTTTCTATATTTTACCACGACTTAGTAACTACATGAAAAAGTACTTACAATGTGTTATATTCTGAGTCTTGTTGTTTCACTACAAATGTTTCCAACAACAAAAAACAAAAGGGCCTTTTCTTTTATTTTTTTTAAATTTATTTAATTGAGGCACAGTGAGGCACACTGAAAAATTTAACCGATTATGGCTTCAATTTAAAGACTAAATACACACTTAGATAGATAGTTTTCACTTAATAATCATTAGCTAATGCACGAACAGCAATTTTGGTAATATTTTTATTTAGATATGTATCTACATATAATTATAATATATAATAATTTTATAAAAAATTTTTTGAAATATTTTGATTTTGTCTTATTTTGAAAATTTATTTTGATATCATTACGCAGGATTAGTGAAAACATTGTTGCCTTTTCGAAAATTAGGATGAAAAATATTGGGGTCTATGAAATGGAAATGGGACTCGAGAGAGCTACTTCGTACCCCTTCTACTGGTGTTGGCTACAACAGCCCAACCTAAAAAAAGCCCAACTAAAAAAACTTTTGATCTATTCAGCAATAAATTTTAATATTTTATTTAATTTTGCCTTTTTTGAAATTTTTTAACATACTTATAGAGTACAAATTACATACCATCTGTATAAGGAAGAAATCATCCTTTATCTTTTTACGTCTTACCCCACTAAGTTCATTAAGAACACGTGCAGATATAAACACTATTTGAGTACACTTAAGGGCGAATTTCGTCTAAACTGTAACTATATCTAAATGAACAAATGTTCACAGTAAACCTTCCAACAACTTGTATGCGTAACTCAAAGTAAAATGGTGTTTAAACTTTATTTGCTAACGGTACGAGACGAGAAGAGCTGACTATTATTCCTTGTTACGAACAGAGTGCAGTAAAAATTACACAATATATAATTTTACTTGAAATAGATACAGTCATGTACTAAAAGGATAACAATCTTTTACAACTCACATGTATTTTATATCAATATAGTTCAACTGGACAGATATTATATAACTTATGACTATAAAAAGTTCTATAATGCAAAAGGTTGTATATGTTATAAATAATATTTCATAGTGGTCCTATGTATGGAGCTGGTTACTGTCGCTAGAGCTGCGCAATTATTGATTGCCCTGTCATTACTTGTAAGATCTAGATCCATATTTGAAAGTTCATTTCTGAATTTGGTCTTACCGAGAATTGAACCCCTTCAACCACTCACCAATGGGCTTTTCAAAATTTGCCTTTTCCAAAAAAAAAAAAACAACTGAAATTATAATTTAATTCACGACTGTACCAGTTTCGCGATAAAATTGTATGAGACAGAAAGTCGTAACATTATAATTATCTATTCTAAAGAATATATATTTTAGAGTAGGTATAAACATATAGTAACATATTGTTCGAAGCTTAGTAAGTATCTTACAAAAGTATTTTCACACATGCAAAACCTATCAAATAGAAAGAGATTGATTCTAATTTTCTAACCGGCTTTGCTTGTATGAAATTGATTTATTAGACATATGAGTAACAAGTTTCTATACCTCTTCTTATCACGGTATTGGAAAGTAGATAGATACCTATAGGAAAATCTTTTAACTAATGCTAAATTAACACGTCTTACGTTGGGTTGATTTTATTACAGAACTAGCTGGTGCCCGCGACTTCGTCCGCGTTGAAAAAGCAATATATCGCTTGACATCGTTATTGCTATTACACTTAGCTAGGAGTTAGTTTCCTTAATTTTAGATGATCCCTCGGTCCTTTCTGGTGTCCCAGACAAGGTGTATGCAAAATTGCATGGTGATCGGTTCAGTAGTTTTTGCGTGAAAGAGTTACAAACATTCATACATACATCCATACAAACTTTCGCATTTATAATATTATAATATAGTACGGATTGATTAGGCGGAAAATACAAGACTACTTACCTATGAATTCTGGTGCAATATTGTGCACTAAGATGCATATATTTACGTGTTATACCAATAATTGCAGTTTTAATTGTATTGGCAATGGATAAATATTTTATAGTAACAGGAGTAGTAATACATACAACTTAAATTCGAATTTGGAAGGCAATTTTACTAAGTAACTTACTAATGGAATCGTATCAACTAATTTTTTTATATTAACTACTTAATTTAAAATAGAAACTAAAATTACTATCTCCAATGTCGGAATCCACGTACTACTTGAATATAAAATTAAAATATTTGTGAAATTTAGATAAGGAATTTATTTATAAGAATATTTGTTGCATCTCGCTGAGTGGTCGGTATTACGAAATTCTTAAATCTCATCTAATCCGCGTGGGCGGTTTAAATACACATTTATTCAAAACCAATCCATCGCTTGCTCAACATTCATTAAAAATGTATCAGTAGGCGTTAAAAGAGCAATCGATTGTGATTACATTCAATTCCTCCGTGACGACGGCCGACTCAATAATTCTTTAAAATTTAATTCTACAACTCGTTTTTAAATCCTCCCATACTGGTGGCTGATGTGATCAATGGGCGCACATTGCTCCGACAAATGCTACTTATTTGGTATCATCTGTTCTATCAAATAATAAATTTAAAAAATCTATTATTTGAGAAAGTTAGCAATTAAAGAATGTATTTAAAATACTTAACTAACTTAAAACATTCTACTAATATTATAAATACGAAAGTTTGTATGGATGTATGGATGGACGGATGTATGGATGTTTGTAACTCTATCACGCAAAAACTACTGAACCGATTATGATGAAATTTTGCATACACGTTGTCAAGGATACAAGAAAGGACACAGGGTACCTTTCATCCTAAAAAAAGTACTGCTTTCGAGGGATCATCTAAAATTAAGGAAACTAACTCCTGGCTAAGTGTAATAGCAACAACGATGTCAGGTGATATATTGATTTTTCAACGCGGACGAAGTCGCGAGCACCAGCTAGTAATTATTAAATTTTATTTTTGCGATGCCGCCTTTATAGATTGAATTAATGTTATTTTCTTTGTGTTAATTCTGGTTTTAAAATAACCGTCCTTTAATAACAATAGGGTTTAAATGTAGTGTATAAATATGCTTGTCACCTGTTCAACACTTGGATGTGTACGCATTACACATTCCCGCCGACCAGTCCTCCACCGAATAAATCTGTCTCCACCGGCCGTAACTAGAGGTTTTGAATTATACGCGGCCGACGACCGCTAACAAGGTATATCTAGTTAGTCGGGGTAGCCAATGGCGATGTGCTAGACAAGTCACGCGTAAATCTGCATATCGGAAGTGAGTCAAATGAACTCATTTTTGTTAGTTATTCTACGCCTGCGAACGACCCTGATATAGAAACAGGCAACCTTCAACAGTTTTTAGCTCTCGCTCATTAGATGGTGCGAAAAATACTCTCATAGCAACCTTAATGGAAATAATTCTATACTTTTACAGATCTTACCTTTGCTTGATTGAGAGTAGTGATAAGATTTTTTTTTTGATTAAAAAAGGAAAAATTGATAGCAGTGATCTACTATTTTTTTTATGTAAATGATGTCAGACAGGCTGACGATCCATGTTAAGGCTACATTCGCCTATAACACAACACAAGGACCGCGTTAGTTGCTGCTAATGCGACCCTGAGAGCAGGCTCGGCTCTACGGATTTTTGCACCAGTCCAGAGTTAAAAAATATGTGTAAACAATGTAGACTTAGAGGTAGATCTCATAAAGAAATATTTCATTCCTAAGTGAAATGTCGCTGTGCCTAATTTTCAGCATACCAATATTTTAGGACCTAAGTCAACCTTGCAAACATGTTGGAAATACTTATACTTTACGATATTTTATAAAAGTAAGTAGTATTATGAAAATTAAACGAAAAACACAGACTGTGTTTAACTTGGATTTAATAAAAAGTTGATTCGAAATCTCTATTAGTTTTTCCTTACAAATATCTCAATTTTCTATATCAAAGGTATAATTTGAAATGATACGAGATAAGAAATTGTTGCAGTACTGCTCCAACTGCTAGAAAAAGATCTAGCGCGGCCCTTGTAGACCTCCTGCAGAGATGTTTATCGCAATAGTCGTACGGAATTAGTTGAATGAGAAAATGTCTTTATTCAAACAATTTATCTTTGCTACCCGCTCTGTTTATACGAAAAGCATGCTAAAATATAACTGTGTTTGGTCCGAGGAACAATGCATTCAGCTCTCACAATAAATACTCTGTTATTAGAACAAATGTCAGTTACGTACAATATTTGGTACACGTACTGTGGCTTGTTACCTCGGCACCACATCCCTTTAGTTTGTATTACTTGTTCTGACATACGAACAGATTGTTTAAATAACTTAAGTTTTGCATGAAATCAATTTTAGATATTGATGTGAATAAAGGGTGAACTTAAGACAGTTACAAAATAAATAAAGATGTAACGGATATCAATTATTACTTAGCTTCAATTTTTACAGCATTGCTACGAGGTGGGCTGATACAAAATACAAAATACAAAATAATTTATTTACCAAAAATTAAGCCAAAAATTAAGCTGATATACGTACTTATTACATATACCTATAGCCGCTGTCCGCTTCAGTATGTTTCTTCGCTAACTTCTTAGAAATCACCGAACAGCTTTTGATACGGTTCTCACTAATCAAAATAGCAATAAACGAGGAAAGTTTGTGTAAGTTAAGTATAATATACTTAATTTTCTGAATAAGTATACTGTGCTAAATATGGTGCGGGTCGCTAGTACTTATGAGTTGGGTCATGTAAGTAGTTAATATAGAAAAAAAATTAATTTTGCATATTCCTGAAAGAGGAAAACCAAGTTTATTTGGAATAAGCCTGATTATCGCTTAATATAAAACAACTCTGTCCTTACTAACAAAAATTTAGACCTTTAAATACAGATCATTTTGCCGTTCTGTGGGCAAAAAAAATTGGGAAAATTTTTGGACATTCCACGGATAACATGACTATTATGATGATTAGGTACTATTAATAAATTAATAAATCCTTAATAATAAACACTTATTGTGGTCGACTTTGTGTATCGAACATATTAACACCCTCTCCCAGATATAGGCGAGATCGAGAAACACTATGATCCCATCGGATACGGCGATATAGTTACAATAGTTGTCGTTTAAAGGACAAAACCTTGTTATTTGGACGCCTACGGTCACATTTTACATTGCTCTCGGAACTTAAGGACGGGGTATACAGACTTAGTATTTATCTAGACGGGCCATATTTTGCTTGCTTGCGACTTCGTCCAAAAACTCCCTTATTGTTATTATGTAGTACTCTAATAAATAAAATAATATGTCTACAAAAATTTTAGGTCTGTGGAAAAAGTTATGGTAACCAACCAAACATTCAGCACTAGGCTTTTGCCGTAATGACGACACAGAAGTTAAAGCGATATTCCAAAATTTGTTAGCAAACTTATATAACCAGATAGAAAAACTTGTTTATCGAAATGTCAACTGTAAGTAAAATAAATAAATGAGATATAAATATTGTCAGATATGTAGAGCAATAGATTAATCAATATTAATTATATTTTTATACAGATAAAAAGTTTGTAAATTTGGATTCTCTAAAAAGCAAGAAAGGTTTCTTTAAAAAGGCTTCTGCAAATATAAAATTACAACTTTTTGATACATCTAATCGAGGTATCAAAAAAATCGTATGACTGTTTTTAAATATTTATTAAAGGTAAAAAGTTTTAATAATGTACGCATGAAAATATATTTAATAGATAAAGTTTAGCTTGAGAATAATAACGCGTGTACGATAAAAAAAGGAATATGAAACGTCCAAACGAAGCCGCAGGGCGAAATGTTACTTTAAAGATAAACGTCTGATAGTGTAGAAGAAATTCTGACTTCTAACTTAGCGCATAACGCCGTCCATTCTATATCTTCCTAATGCCCGTTGTGTTCCCAGCGTATGTTCGCACGGACGCTGCGCGGGCGCATTATTTCACACTTATCAGCGGTCGTTCGATGGCGTTGCGTTGCGTACTCTCGCATAACTCAGACCACGCCGTGTTGCATTAAATGTTCCCATTCAGCTCTCTTTGGGAATTTTCTATTGTCCAAAAATGTTGAATATTTAGAAACATGTTTTCATGTTTTATAGAACATTTGAATATTTAGAACGTTATAAAACATTTTGGTTTTTTGTTAGTTGGCGGTTATTAATGCTACCATACGAGTCTCCCAATTCCTGACGTAGTTTTCTCTGCCACTACTTTTGGCTTAAATGGCCTAGAAATACACTGTTGCTACAGCTGGTACAAGTACTGTTTTTTTTTTGTTTTTTACTGTCTTTTGTTAGAGGTTGGTTATTGCCATAAACAGCCCAGTTTGACTGCAGAACGCAATGTGCTTTCACATTATGAAACGTTCTGTTTAAAACCCAATCCATATTTTTTTGCAAAGCGGAAACTAAACCATTTCGTTCCATGACCAGCGTTGGTAAAACTTAATATACTTAATTAGTGCCGTTCGTAACTCTAAGAATTGTACAAAACATATTGGTCATAAATGAAATTATTTTATGAACATAAAATGCTTACTTTAACTTACAGCCAATATTAATTGTTAATAATACTGTTGGAGCTGTCAACGGCTTAGTAAATCCTTGGTCTCGGCCTGTGTAAAACATCTTGTGAACTGTGTTTTGATTTATTGCCTTATTAATGTTTGTTCCACGTTGTAATAAAACAATTGTTCGGCCATTAGACGCATCTAAATGGATTTTATGACGCATTAAGTGAGTGAAGATATTTACATATAAAATCTATGGGATAAGAAGATACAAAGATCATTACCGGCCAAGATAAGACATCATTTAATATTATTATGTAGGCGCTTTTGTCGAAAATTCTCGGCTACTTAATTTAAAAAAAAAACTAATTTATTTCAGTCACTAATTTTTAATAGTTACATTTTATAGCAAATTTACCTGTCAGAATATTTTTTTAAATTTACTTCCAAATTACAATATAGGTATTAAAATAGGCATGTGTTGTCACTTTTTGGATAATTTCTCTTGAACAATATTTTCAAGAAAAATGTTCAGTAAATATTACCATATTTTTCGTTAGAAGTGTAAACAAAGACTTTTGTGAAGTACAGTGCATAATGTGACAAATACATTTTTCGAAATCTTGTTTGTTTTGACTGATTAGCATAATAAGTGCTTTACTTAGGTAAAGCACAAAGCTAAATTATAAATTATAATCTTGAAAATAAAAATTCCAAAAGAATAGGAAATACATATACATAATACATAATTGATTTCTTAATGTTGAAATCCATAAGAAGTATTAAAGTTCGACTTGGATTTTGGTTAAATGATAATTTGTATTTTGGCTAGGTAAGGATTTTCATAAAATTTTCTAGACATTGTATGAAAATTGACAACTTTATATATTATAAATTTAGGCTTTAATACCTACGCAAAAAAAAAAGTATCAATTTTAAGTTAAGCATACGCAGTAATTCTGGGAGGTGATATAGAAAAAATGCAAACATTTTTAAATTTTTATATAATGCTGGCAATTGATCGAGACTTTATTTGAATACATATCAAATATTTTCAGCAGAAAGCAACCATTCACGACACGTGATTTTTTATTTATTTTTGAAAACATTAATTGTACATTTTTAATACATTCTTCTAGTAAAGAGTATGTATGTAGGTAATTTATATTATTTCATTTTTGAACAATACAACATAGAAAATGATTCACATACCATGAAGTATTTTACCTGTATGTACCTTCTTTGATCTCTCATACCCTACTATGCATCTTACATAACAGAACACAAAGCAACATTATGACAGATCGACAAAAGTGGACAAGTTTTGGTTCGTAGTCGACACTGGCAACCTTGTCGCGACCTTTAGCCCATTGTAACCTAACCCTAACAACTTACAACCTGCGCGTTACAAGCTTTCACTTCGCTTGTCGCATTTACTTGGATTTACATTTTTTTTGTCAATACGTGAATACACGACAAATATTTACTTATAGTAGGGACAAAATCTCGCTGCAGGTCGAGTCATAAATTATTTTTTGCATAGAGTTATCGATGAATTGGTCGGAGCAGTAGGTAAAAAAAAAATTAACGCTAAAATTCCCGCCTACAAGAGTAAGGGAGCGGGCATGTTCTTCGCTCTACTCACACGTTTTATTGCCGCGCCTGCAGCGAGAATTTGTCCCTACTATAGTAGTTTCTATTTCTTTCGGAAAAATTAATAGATCAAGTTATATTAAAAAGTAAAACATGGCCTACTAACGACAAATAACCGATCTTTAGAATTCTTAAAGATAGAAGTGGAGTTCGTTTATCTAACACAAAAAAATCCTTAGTAGGTTTAAGATTGAACAAGGGATAATTAAATGGGATTTTTCTTCTGTAATGCGATGGTTACTGTAGCCATACGAACTGCTCAAATGATTGCGAAATGCAGTGTCACTACTTAATTTTATTTATGTCATTCAATATTAATAAAGCTTTTGGCAACAAAGTTGCATTTATCAGCACCAATAAATCAGTAAGTGTTTGCAGTTTAAGAAGCTCTCTAAACAAGCAGAATACGTGACAAACTCATTATGAAGATAAATGTCGTCCTCGCAAATTGAGATGTAATGGAAAAAAATTAGTCTGATTTGAACTTTTTATTTTACATCCAAATAATTACTTACCTGCTTTTCCATTTAAGAATTCAAGTAAAGTCATAACTTCCACGCTCCTATTTTTTTAAGTAAAGATCGGCAGACAGTTTGAGAGTTCACTTGTTGATAAGGTAGCATAGGGGTTGCATGTGTGTTGTTGATCTCTTTAGAAAAAAAAATGATTAGAAGGGGATAGGAAAATGGGTTCTGTCATCCCTTATTCACTAAAACACAATTTTACATCTACTTGCTGTAATTTCTAGAAAATTGCTGCCACTTACGGTCTTACTACAAAAGATTCAGTAAGCACTGTTCAAACACATGCTTAGTTAGACAAGCATTAAGCATTTAAGCATTGGTCAGCGAGCGTTTAAAATGTCCCTACCACAAAACCTTATTTAGCGCTTGTTTCGGTAGACAGTGTTAAAGTACGTGAATGTTATTGAATTATGGCAACCTTGGCAAACATTCATTCTGTCACTCGCCCTGCATTCATGTCGTTTTCATTTTACGCAGATCTGATAGGCGTATAATGATGAATTTTGGTTTTCACAAGCTATTATTACGGACTATATTAATGATATCAGCAAATTATAAGATTGGAATAAATAATAAATTACAACAAATACGTTAGATTATTTATAAAATTTCGTAATACCAAAAAATATTGAGCATAATGGAACGTAACTAACACTGACGTAATTGTCAAATGTGGTCAAATGTAAAGTTTGATTTGTTAAAATTGTTAAATAAAATTTTTATTTGAGGATCCACCTCTAGCATCACATGGTAGATCATCCTTTATTAAATAAATAATCTTGTTACCAAAGTTATATATTCGAATGGATTAATTCTCTCACGATGTATTCTATCTCAAAAATTATCCATGTAATCCATATCCTCCATGTCAATTAAATTTAAAATATCCATACTCATTTATAAAATCAAAAGAAATCTTTAATATTAATTATTAAGTATACGCAAAACGAAATTTGACACAATACGTCAGAGGAAGAGAGGCCGTTAACTAGATAGACACTCGTTAAACTAGCATATGGCGGTGGTTAAATTTAAATAATGCTCAAGCATTGTTAAACCCTAAACAATGCCTAGACACTCTTTTGTAGTAGTTTCTTTTTAACACGTGTTTTAAGCCTGATTAAAGTGTGTTTAATGTTTTTATGGTAAGACCGTATATGTTTTGAAAATAGTGGTTTTTGAAATTCTTTTTGCTTTTGTAGCATACTATATTATGTTTTTCTATCTACAAATTAGTAAATATATTATTTATTTTTGTTTCAGGTAATCATTGCAATTGTAAACGACAATTTAAGAAGAACGTCTAAATATATAAAAAAACTTTGTAAGTAATAAAAGGGTGTAATAATATATTAAGCCCTTAATAAATTATTTATTATTAATTAAATTTATTCATCTTTTGTATAAGGGTTAGACTTGACCGCCATTTTTAATTATTGTAAACGGTAACACAGAGTAAACGAGGCATAACTGGAGCGTTGGTGGGAGAGGGATAGCGATACAATGTCCTACGGAACCCGTCGCACGGTGTTTGTGTGAGATCGTGTTGAAATTCTTACATGGGACTTGAATTAAAACTTGAAAGTTTGGCCTCTTGTACCGATAGCATGCGAATCATTTGAAAAATTATTTTAATTTATAATGTAGGCACTCCTAACTAAAACTTCAAGTTAAGGCAGTATTTAATTTCTGCATATCGGCGAAAATTCTAACTAAAATCATATACTAAATAAATAAATAAATAAATTGATTGATATTGATAGATATAAAAAAAACACCAGTAGCATAATAAATGTCTGAATGGAAAGTCTTCACACATTGATGAATAAATAATATATAGACCATACCTAACACAGTGTAATTGACATTAATTTTTTGCCCATGCATTGGTATAACAAATATTAAAATGAGGATATCAAACATAATAATATCGTGATAATGATTATACATATATATACACTGTATAACTTCCCAAATGTGAAAGAATTTTTCAAATCGGTCCAGTAGTTTCGTAGTCTATTCAATTCAAACAAACAAACAATTAAATCTTTCCTTTTTATAATATTTGTATGTACAGACAAATATGTTAAGGCTTGCGCACACTGTACGGTTGAAATTCAGATTTCAATTATTGGAGCTGAACACAATTTTTAACGTATTGAAACTTTTTTTTGTCGACCGTACCACACCTTCCAGTCCGCTAATGCCCCAAGTTAAACTGTCACTATGGGGCCTATTTAACACCATCACCTCACCATAGATCAGATAACATTATACCATGATAAGTAATGATCGATTATAGATTATAAGAGTACAAATAAAAATACACGAACGCTTCATTGTTTGGGAATTTCCGGCTCGGTCTTGTGTCTCATATTTAATTATAATGTCGTCTGATAAGATTTAATTATTCATAGTCACATTACTTACACTATACCACACACATTAAATCTTCATTAAATGCTAAAAATCAAAATTTAATTATTGTCTTAGTTTCGTATTTTAGACACATATTAATCAGTATTTTTTTTATTACAGATGGGTTTGCTCGGATGCCTATTCACTCTAATTTTGAAAAGATTTGGGCTACGAATAAATAGGATTTGGGTTATATGAGCTCGGAAATACATATTTACTAGTAGCAGCACACACTACATCAAATTGACAACTTAAATTAGTCAGCTTCTCTGGTGGTAGTGTAATTAGTTTTCTCATTAATTTTGTATGTCTGTTGAACTAATAGTTAGCGACATAATCCAGACTATGTCTGCAAAACATTAATATGGGTCAGAAATTCTATTCATTTTTAATAAAACTTTACCTATGTCTGTGCCTATGTTTGCAAGTAAAGTGAACTAACTTAACATATTCGAAATTTAAATTTAAATACCTACGTCTATCCCAAAAAAATACTTGCAGTTTTTCATTCAAACAGATCAAGTCTTCACGCAATACCGCATATAAATTGTACGGGATTTTAGCGCCGTGTTTGAACAGAATGATAAATTCTAGTACATTTCCCCTGTTATGCACTCCGCGGCACACTGTAGGTGAACTAGGAAACTTTCTCAAACTCGAATACAACTCAAGCAACACAACACCGCGCTATATTTTATACGAGCCGATATCGTTCTAATAATAATAACTATAAAATTATTCCAATACAAAACTCGGCGAAAGGCAGACCGTATCACACACTCACTGAATCTTAATACTATTCTCTAGAACAATGAAGAACCGACCATAAAAGTGTGAAGGCACAGTCGTTATTTGAATGCGCGGATGTTCGGTCCGTAAATGAAACCAGTTAGGCTAAAATGAATTAAATGTACGTATTCAGTAAGTTGTTTGTAGACTGTTAAAGAAACGCAAACGTTCGGTATCGAATTTCATCCTTAGTTCATCAGGTGTCGCTGCCGGCGGCTTTTTGTTTTGCCCACTTTTGTTCTAAGCAGTGTGAAGTAGAGGAAGCGAGATCGTACAGAATAGGGACGTGTGTTCTTTTTTTAAATTGAAAAAAAGGCACGAGTGCTATGTTTTGGGGTTTCGATTCCTGTAGGTTTTTTTGATGTCTGGCGAAAGGTTGTCCTTTTGTTTTTTAGTTGAAGAAAGTTTTTAGTATGGCATGAAAATGTATGGTACAACACCCTTGTACTGTTTGGAAGTAATAACTGTGATGACTGGGAGTATGTTAAGAGATATCTATTTCTGCGTGATTCCAGCTAATCATATATTATTTTAGCGAAAATTACAAGCTGAAATAAAGTTACAAGCCCAGGCAAAAGGCAAAGAGGAAAAGCGGATTATATTATTTATCTCCGGATAATAAACTCCGATATCAAAGCACCTCTTAGAAAAAAAAATTACTGAGAGGTCCATTATCCTAAATTGACATTAACTTTCCATACCAGATTCGATTTCCGGCAGCCCCAACTTCGGATATTAACTTTTCAAAGTTAGCTCTGGTCTGGGTGTTTAAGTAGTTGTCGGGCATACTGTAATTTGCACTCATAAATTAGGCAGCCCGTTTGTAGGTAATGATCACTCTTCTTATTATTACAGAAAATAACCGTGAAATAAAAGCACATGTGCTTTTGTGTTTCGACGAGCGAATAAGGGTATGAGATTCCATATATCCTATCCCTATCTACTAGGGCCGGTGAAGTCTTTGCAACATCTGAGGCGTCGCGTGTTAATAGGTTAGTAAGCAACTTACTATCAACTAGACCGTCCGCCTGTCTGAAGACTTTTACATTAAAAAACATACATGTAAATACATTGCGCAGATATCTAAACGCGCATTATTCCGTTCGCTTTTTGAATTTTAATGTAATCACAAAAGAAACAAATCACATAATCTATAACGAGTCATTTATGCAAATGAACGTATGCGACAGTTATCGGCAGCCAGTAAAAGAATTTAAAGAATCATCATAATACAGTGGGGTTACGTTAAAAATGCATATAAAACATGGCGGGCCAGTGAGCAACCACGAGGTGATGGCGTTGAACCCAAACCGGCCTCACTAGCTGTTTGTTACATACTATAATAAAGATTGCCTTTGCATGATCTTAATTACTATTTTCTCGGAATACTAAAAACAATTTAGAATTATGTTGCAGTCGCACTGAGAATTCCGTCTTTTTCTGAATCACCCGGTTTATCGGTAATTATTTATTTATGTGAAAGTCTATAGGCAGGTACTTTTGATGGAAAGTGGCTATTGTTATCAAATGTTATAGTGCGCTTAGGATAAAGGATAAGGAACAATTTGGAAATAAAGGAATAAGGCTCTCTTGCTTTTCTTATTCAGTATTCAGCCATTAATTAAAACCAAGAGCACACATTCTTTTCATTTCACGATGGTCAAGTTCTATGTTTTTAACTAAATTCTAGACATTAAAAATGTTTGACAGATATAATGAATATGCTAATAATATTAACTAACAGGAAGTACGAGTATCTTAACTTACCCTACGAGACCTCCCCTCGACATGTGGGCTACTTGCCTCTTCCTAAATTATTCCAGTCATTACATATGTCAATGGGATAATCCTAACCATTGAGACAGCTGGTGTTCTGTGACAAATCCCTACCTGTCCATATGCAGAAGGTGGTCCAGCTCGATACAGCTGTGAGTCGGTTCCCGACCCGAAAAACTATGCATGTTAGGGATAACACCGTCTAGAAATATAATTGTTATTATTATAAAAAAAGTTTTTAAATTAAAACTCAAAAAAGGTGGAACTTTAATATCAATACTTATTGCAGAATAAAACAAGCATTAACTCATATTAACATAAAAACTTATTTTTATTATTACTTTTTAGCGTAATCAAACTTAAGTTAACGGACCAATTATTAAGTTAATAATACTGTATAGTAGACCTCAATTGCCATTTATATGTATTTGCGGCAAGATCCAATTCAATTTAGTTACAATTATTAAAAGAAAAAAAATAATTAAATTGTTAATTAATTTTTAAATGCCTCCTACATAGGTTTTATAGCCAACATAAGACTTCAATTGCTATATAAAATAAATTTAATTCGCCTTTGCTCTCTGTGCATTTTGAAATCGTCAATTAATGATTTCCTTTACAAATGATAGGAAAATTACTTATATCCTTATGGACGTGTTCGATCGAATTACAGCAGTGAACTGAATGTGTGGTTATATTACGATGATTAGAATGGATGGGGATCGATTACGTGTGAATGATATAACAAGGATTTGTATCCTTACACTTCATATAATAATAGAAGGTTCCATTATAACAATAAGAATATTTAACTTATATAGATATGGATGTTGCTGATTTTGATGTATTGTTTGCTGAGTTACAGGAAATACTCAATTATGCCAAAATCTAATTTTCATCGCAACATGAAATATGCGAATATTGTTCGCAGAAGGTTCAGAGATATATAATCATAAACTAATGTAAATGTAAAAAATGATATAACATTAACAAAATAATTGGACAAGACACATAGTAGTTTTGACACTTTTTAAATTTATTACTTTGCTTAATTATTTGAATTTGAATTTTTTTACTTAAAATTTGCTTTAAATTTCAACGGTCTTACTACAAAAACATTAAACACACTTTAATCAGGCTTAAAACACGTGTTAAAAAAAAACTTTACTACAAAAGAGTGTTTAGGCATTGTTTAGGGTTTAACAATGCTTGAGCATTATTTAAATTTAACCACCGCCATATGTTAGTTTAACGAGTGCCTATCTAGTTAACGGCCTCTCTTCCTCTGACGTATTGTGTCAAATTTCGTTTTGCGTATACTTAATAGTTAATATTAAAGATTTCTTTTGATTTTATAAATGAGTATGGATATTTTAAATTTAATTGACATGGAGGATATGGATTACATGGATAATTTTTGAGATAGAATACATCGTGAGAGAATTAATCCATTCAAATATATAAATTTGGTAACAAGATTATTTATTTAATAAAGGATGATCTACCATGTGATGCTAGAGGTGGATCCTCAAATAAAAATTTTATTTAACAATTTTAACAAATCAAACTTTACATTTGACCACATTTGACAATTACGTCAGTGTTAGTTACGTTCCATTATGCTCAATATTTTTCGGTATTACGAAATTTTATAAATAATCTAACGTATTTGTTGTAATTTATTACTTATTCCAATCTTATAATTTGCTGATATCATTAATATAGTCCGTAATAATAGCTTGTGAAAACCAAAATTCATCATTATACGCCTATCAGATCTGCGTAAAATGAAAAAGACATGAATGCAGGGCGAGTGACTGAATGAATGTTTGCCAAGGTTGCCATAATTCAATAACATTCACGTACTTTAACACTGTCTCCCGAAACAAGCGCTAAATAAGGTTTTGTGGTAGGGACATTTTAAACGCTCGCTGACTAATGCTTAAATGCTTAGTGCTTGTCTAACTAAGCATGTGTTTGAACAGTGCTTACTGAATCTTTTGTAGTAAGACCGCAAATGTTTTAATTTTTTTAATTGAATAATAAATTAATAAATAAATACAACTAGAGTTATTGTTTACCCAATTACGTGTATAATTTATATTTAATTATTATTTTCTGTTTAAACTAATTTTATTTTAATGTGCTAACCTAATCGCAACTCTAAAAGCTAACCTTCTGCGAAATGTCGCAATTTCAATTAGACTTTTATTAACATTGTAAATAGATTTGAGAAAGCATTAAGAGAAATCGGCTCGTTTAAATTTAAATGAGTAGCTACAATACTTAACCCCTCATAGAAAACGGAGATCGGTTCAGAATGGCGTCAATTAAATCTGGCGAACACAATTAACTTTGCGGGAATGTCTCGAAGCGATTATATCTCGTGACCTCAGGCTATCGGGTACAGGTACTGTGGGCCCGTACCGGCTACCGTTCGCTCAGTGTTACTGCTAGTTGTGATTTATCGTGAAAACCGTTTGTTTTGCCTGTTTTAATTAATTGATGGGCCATGGGTGGTACTCACGCCATATTCTAGACTGGTAGAGGTGCTTTGAAGATTTGTTTTCATTTACCCTAATTTATAAGTAAAGTAGAACAAGCTAAAGTGGTCTTAACGGTATGAAGAAAGAAATGGGCATTAAGGCATTATGCGGATAAACTAGCAATGTTTTCTATTATCATAGAACTCATGATTTTTTTTAAATTATTATTCTTGAACCGAAATTCAAGAGGGAAATTTACCTACAGCAAGCTGTATTAGCAAATTCGTATAGCAAAGATGAGGCCTATGATGGAGCGAGCTCACCTAGAAGATGCCTATTCACTCGAACTTTGAAAAGAGTGACATATTACACATTATTAACTATTAAGTAAGTACCTACCTCATTTATACTCGAGCGAAGCCAGGGCGCATTGGTCTTAGTGAATCTTATTGAAAGTATTGAAATATCTAACATGGTATTTCATACATGCGAAAACATTACGAAAGTACAAGTTTTTACTCAATGGCGCGTAAACTGCTGAACGGATTTTATGTAACATGTCGCTTAGATTTTCATGTACCTACCGGATTAAAACTAATTTATCTGCTATTTGTTCCCAATGGAGGATAACGGCAACGGGAAGGGATGGTATTACTTTTGTTACAACACTCATTAATTTATCGTTACAGTGTGATGTTCAATATTATAAGTAATTACGCAAAATGTAACTTTATTTTAAATCCTTTCTAAAATAAAATACACTAGACGGCACCGAGTCTATTTTAAACCGGATTTGATCACAATTAAAATGTGAAACGTTTCCAAAATGCCGCAGCTTAAATTTATGAATTTATTCCGGCGAATACTTTTGGAAACCGACAATAAATAGGGCCTGCTACAGACGAAAGCCCGTACAAGACATAAATACTGCGTTCTCGTGCGCCGAAACGTCGCAATTATCGGATGGCGTAGAAGAAAATTCGTCTTTACGCTACGACGCTTGAGTTTAAAATTGAACAGCTTTCAGAAGGTAGATATTGTGTGCGGTTTTGTTTGGTGTGCGAAAGACAATGCCATATCGTTTTTGGGGACAAGTGGAGGTGACAGCGGTCTCCGGTTTTCGGGATTTAATTCGCGAAATTGTGCGCTCGATGAGAGAGGCGGGCAGACACCACAGTCCTGGTGATATCGTTATGCAGCCACCGGTTGCACGGTGACACTGACGGATGCTCTGTTTCGTTTATTGACGACCTTTTTTAGCGGCGTCTTCTTTTGTTGAAGGGGCTGTTCCGAGTTTAACATAATTGTACATGCACTCATATCTCTCCGTAACTCATTAGTTAATGAAAGCTATTCATATTTTAAAGCCAAAGACAATTTACGGAGTAGCACGCACGAATTTTCAAACTTTGGAAATGGTGTACCTAGAACATTAACTGCAGGATTATTTAAGACAAAATTTTAAAGAATAAAATGAATTAAATTTATAAAATTGAAATTGTGACTTAAATTTATGAATTATTCTATTAAATACAAGCGACTTGGCCCCGGCTTCGCATGGTGTTGACATTTTTAAAAACTCTTTCTTATCTAATGCTTAAATGCCGCCGATCAGCACAAGCAACGCTACGTGCTTGTACGTAAGTGTGACACACACAAGTATGAATAAGAAAAAAGTTTAGGAAGGAATAGAGACATAGGCTCCTCTTCCCTTACTCACTTACTGAAACACATTATAGGTACCTACATGCTATTTATTTGACGGTAGTCATCTTTAAAGGTAGTTACGGCCGCCATTGGGCCCTGCCACTACTTATCTACTTGTATTATCTTCTGTAAGAAAGTTCTTACTACCTTATTCTAGATGTCACTCACAGAACTAAAACTACACATTATAGTATAGGGCATGACATGTTTTTTCCGGTTGAAATACTGTTAATTGATATTATAACACTAGATACGATTACAGTAACTCGAGAGCAAGCTTTCTATGCATACTATTTGTATTACGCCTGGATCAAAATACAACATATATATTTTAAAGATGTCTTTGACTCGTTCTTAGCGTTCTGATCACAAGTTAAGTTAAGTTAGGTTAAGTTTAAGGAATAACGTTAGTATCTTCCGTTTTACTGATAAGCAGCATCATATTGTAACGTATGTCAATTGTAAAAGGCCAAAGAAACTTACCACTTCAGGTAGAAACTTTATGAAATAATATCCTTAAACATAGCTAGAACCGTTTTGTTGCAAACTGGCAATGGATGATACTAAACAAGTAATCTTATTACATAATTTTAGTAGTGGCTCGGCGTACTGACAGCCCGCCTGACCGCAGTAACCTAGGCCTCACAGAAGACCACCGTGAAATAGTTCAACGTATGTTGTTGAGTTTCGGTAAGAGAGTAAGAAATTATTAGAGGAGTGTAGGACGTTCATTTACTTGACTAAGCGCCTGTTTCACCGTCTGTCAAGTAGGCTAACCGTCATTTATAGTCACCTGTCACCGGGAATAATTTAGCTGATAGCTTTGTATACCTTTGTATAAAAAAAATTGCTTATCGAAAGTATTTAATAATTTAAAACAAATAAACGAAAATAATACGAGGGTGGGTCAAAAAGTTCGCGGAATGAAAGGGTTAGAAAGAGTTAGGAATTTTTTCGTATACATAGGGCCAATTGGTAACTCAACTGTACTATAAATAAAAAGTTGTAGCTAAATCGGGTTACTTATATTTTAGTTATCGCCAAGTCAACAAGTCAATCGGGAAAGAAAATTTTAACTGTACAAAAAATTGAGTTTCGTGCTGTCATAAAGTTCCTCACCAAGTAGGGAGAAACGCCGCATATCATAGTGGAAGAGATGTCATCTGCTTACGTGAACTCTTGCCCTAGCAAAACCATGATTTATAAATGGTAAGGCCTATTCAAGCAAGGCAGAGAGTCAATTGAATGTCACAATCGGCTGGAAAGATCATGCCCACGATTTTTTGGGATTCTGAGGGTATTTTATTGGTCGATTACAAAGAAAAAGGGGTCAACATCACCGGAAAATACTACGCCAGGTTACGCGAAAAGCTAAAAAAATGCCATCAAAGAGAAAAGAAGGGGAAAATGGACTCGAGGTGTGTTGCTTTTTCACGACAACGCGCCATTTCACAAGAGCCACGTTGCGATGGCTTCCCTACACAAGTATAGTTTCGTAATTTTAAACAACCTGCCTTATAATCCAAAATTGGGCCCCGTCAGATTATTATTTGTTTCCAAAAATGAAAAAATAACTTTGTAGACAAAATTTTACAAGAAATGAAAAAGTGAAGTCGGCGATTTCGGTATATTTTGAAGGCCTCGACAAAACATTTTTTTTAGATGGTTTAAACAAATTATTTGACAGGTCTGAAAAATGCAATACAGTTAAGGGAGATTATATTGTAAATGAAAAATAATTTTGGGCTTAATTTCATTTTCTTTCCTTGCCATTCCGCGAACTTTTTGACCTCCCCTCGTACAATAAGGTGACCAAGTCTTTGGCAGAAGCTAAGTGTAATCGTATTGATTCCATATAGGAATTGCGCAGTCCTTATACTAATTTCGTGCCACATTAGAGATGAGAGAAGAAATTACCGGAAACTGTGGGGTTTAAACAGAAGTGAAGAATGTTTAAACTGTGGTAGCATACGTAAACATGAAATGTTGCCATAATTCGCTCTGTTTGTTTAACGCTTTATTTCGTGTTCGCATTAAGGTCGTGATTGCGTGCTCTTTTTACTCTGAAATTCTTAAATGGTACAGTCGCGAAGAAAATACATTGAAAACTATGTAATTTTTTTATTATTTAAGAATTATTTTCCTCTGAAGATTTCGTTAATACGAGTAATTGTAGTTTTTAAACAAAAATCTGTTATGGTATCTTTTTAATGTGCATTTAAATATGTCATCAAAATCTTTAATTTTCAAATTTAGTATAAGAATATCAACTTGATTTATTTTTCAAAACCCTCTCTTTAGCTAAATAAAAATTCTCTTAAAATAAGATAATAACTAAGTAATGAAAAACAAATTTTTTAGACTAGTTATTCCTTGCGGCGTCTCACGTAACCGTAGTCTAGTCCTACTTTGTTTATCCGAAAAACGAAACAAATGGACAGGATTAATAATATATGAATGGATATGAATAAATTACAGCACGTTAAGCTTTTTACCTTGAGTGTACTCGGTGATAGCCGTCCCGGATAACTGGGGTTATCTGATTGGCCGCGCCAATATTTGGTTTGAATTATGTTATTGAGTCGCAACCAGTACCCGATGTAAATAATTATTTTTGCCATCTTAAAAAATATATATTGTAATTATGCTACATGCTATCCGATCAATGGTTCTCTCGTGAAAGCTTTCCTTATTTTATTGAGTCTTTTTATTAACTCATTCGGGCTTGCAACAATGTTACCACCCTAAAGTTATATTCAAACAGAAAGACCACATAAAACTTTATATTAATGCCAAATTTATCGACGATATTGACAAAAACTTGGAGAAGTTGGTGGTGGTTAGAAAAGTGGATGGCAAGAAGTCCCGTGAGCCGATGGACAGACCAAGTTGTGCAACTCACAGGCCTTACAGTTGCGAAGGCTCTGAGAAAGGCTGAGGACAGGGTGGAGTGGAGGCAGCTGGTGGTCGATGCCACCAAGGCAATTCAGAGTGGGCACGACCTTCAGCAATGAAGAATCCGACTCTATCTAGATTGACATGTCACGATTTTAAAGCTCTTTATATTGACAATATCGAGTAGACAGTCAACTCCGTGCAAACCCGGGGTCGGGTTTAGTCTAGTCAAAGTATATTCTCATTCCGTTCCCTTAAGTCAAATAAATTTTCTTATTGCCTAGTATTAATTTATAGCATTAAACATTATAATTACGATATGTATCTAGAATACGCAAGTTTAAAATTTATTAAGAAAAGTCGAAGTTTAATGGCGAAATAAACAATTTTATGGGAATGTTTTACTATAAAATATCATTTAGATGCGGTAATTAAATGTGAAATTGTATCATATTTTTTATTGAATGTATAAGTTTCTTGCAATTAAATCGATTATCGATTGAAGAAAATCATTGGTAGATATATTTAATTACGAAAATTTGCTGCTGTTTTTTTTTTCATAAATACATTAGTAAAATTAATTATAAAATGTGCTGTATATTTTTTCTTAAATACATAGCAAAATTAATTATAAATATTAATTAAAAAAAACAAAATTTATTTATTTTACTTTTAAATTTATAAATTTTTAAATTTTATTTTGGACCAAATTACATTATTAAGTTGGACCAGTTACGAAGTTTTATAAAAATCGGTTCATTAGTTTACGAGTTCATTGGCGCCAAAAAATGCGACACGAAATTTTGAATTCTGAATACAGACAACAAACTGTATTATTTATTTTAATAAAAAAAAAATGAAAAATTAATTGTAACTTCCATAATAATCGAGCGATTGAAACTGGTAAACCGTTTAAGCTTCACCTACAAGAACTTGGATAATTGGAGCCGAGTTCAGTACAAAAGACACAAGGGATTATATACGCACTATCGACTTTTTCAGCGCGTATTTGGCTGTATCATAATTTCTTTTGAGCTTTTACCCTTTTTTTCCGTCTCGGCGGCCTGTTTTGATACGCTCAAAGATAATTCCGGCCTCTCTCGGCATTCGGAATAAATGTTCGCTACTTATTTCGTTCATCGTACCCCGTATAGGTGATGTAAGTTACCTTTTTTTTTCAAGTTTTTACTCGAATTCTACTTCTTATTGAACACTTGGGGTGTCACGATACATTTTTATATTCTTGTCATTGATATATTATGGCAAGAAAATAAAACTACACATTAAATTTGTAGCCAACCATTTTAGTATAATATAAGTATGATAGAAAGTTCCCCTGTTATTTGGTTTTTAAATTCAAGCTGAAGATTTTTTTTAAAATTAATTAATACTTTAAAATTATTTTTTTTTAAATTATTCTTTCAAATAAATATTCAATTATACAAAATTTAAAATTTCTTTATTAAAAAGGGTAAGGTAAATTAAAAAGTGATTACAGGAATAAAATTAAGATGTACTTACGCTAATAATATTTGAATGGCTTGCCAATCCTAAGCCAGCATGTAAGAGCAGATTAGTTTTTAGCAGATGAACACAAAATTTGTACTTTGCTACTTTTATATTTATTCTTGAACGAAATTTTTTCAATTAAAGTAAAGGCCTCGTTAAAATCTTTGACTTAATTTGAAATAATTTGATTTTAACCCTATAATAGTTTTAACATTGAGCGAATTTGTTGTATAACATTCATAAATGTTTAGACAATTTATATTTATCGAGTAACTTACTAAAAAAAATATTTTCGATTTTTTTTCTACTCTTATAATAAACTAATATAAATGTAAAATATTTTGGTGTCTACGCCATTAAAATTTATATCTATTGAAATTATTTAGCCTAATACTTAAATAGTTTAAGTAATATAACTATTAAGTTTAAATATTAAAACTAAAACTTAATACTTTACCTATTTAAGTAAATATATAAAATTAAATTATTTTTAGTATACAGTATTGTGAAACAATAGTAGTGTGCTTTTCTAAATCTATTGATTTAAATCTATTGATTTAAGTTACTGTTCATTTCCGATCAAACACAGTGGCGTCACCTTTCCAATATGCATGCACCCCAACAAAGAGGCACCTCATTAAACTAATTAGCAAAAAACCTTACCGTCGATCAGTGTTCCGCAGATTCCGGGTGTACCTCACACAACACTTAATAGCAGAATGGAATGTCTACTCTTCATTATTGGGAAAAATCATATCGTACCGTTGTATATCAACGATAATAATAATAATAAATATATAATAAATATATTCACACATTCCACACAGCACCATCTAGTTCCAAAGTAAGCAACTTGCTTGTAGCATAATGGTTGTATTATGGATACCAAACAGTTGATATAATGCTTGTATCATAATGCTTGTATTATACATACAATACTTTATTTTGTAAATACATACATACATACATATTATAAATACAAAACATCCATGGTATAAAGGTAAATGTGAACACATAAACATTTGCTCCGAGCGGGACTTGAACCCGCGACTGGTTAACAACTAGGGTTACTAGCCACTAGTCTAAACGTGTCTTAAAATAAAACGAATGTATGAACTTATGCGACTTAACATAAGTTAAGCCCTTAAAAGTGTTAAAATCCTTAAATTTTTGAGTCGCTTGTAGGTATATGTGGTAAACCATTTCAAGCGTTCGGACTAATTTGCGAGTAAGTCTAGATCAGCAACCGTTAGTCCTATCTACCGTGGGCCCGTATCAAGATCCCCCAGGTGCTTGCACTAATGAAAAGCGCCTTGTCCGCTTTATTAACTCTAATGTATGCAGTAGATGTGCTAGGCGATTGCAAAGCTAAATGTCAATGTTTGGTTCCAGATTTACTCCTGGAGTTGAGTTGTTTTTTTTAAGATCCTCCTTTCTCCAGATTTCATTAAAAATGAGCGACGTGTTAATCAAATAAATTATTCATTTTACTGACAATCGATTTTATTATTAATATCAAAAGTTACTATTTGCTTTTACGTCTCTTCTTCTACAAAGTAAAAATGCTTTTCTTTAAGGCCACCATTCACAGGCACTCGATTTGGCAGCGCTCCATTCCGACCAATGACAATAATGCCAATGACCAATGACAAATTCATGCATTATCTCATCGTGAATGTAAAAAAACCACGTCCACCAAAGCGGCCTTTAGGCAAGAAAATTTGCCTAAAAATAATTCTTTTTACCATCAGAAGTCTTCAGATGTAAAAATCTGCATATATATTTCAAATGATCTTGGGATAATACTTACAAAAAAGTCAGCGACAGCTTTAGCCAGAGTATATTGATGCGCTGCGGACAATAGTAGGATTAAGGATAAGGATTTATGAAGGGATATAGAAATGGCCTATGTCAGCCCTTACTCACTCACTTAAACGCTGTTTTTTCAAGGTGTTTTTATTTTAGTAAGGCGGTGGTTACTGCCGCCATTTGGTCTACCCAAATGACTGCGCTGTGTGAAATGCTCTACGCCTTAACACTATTTCACTACTTGCTACACCAGAGCCATCTATGAAAAGGTCATTTCCAAAGTTGTCCCTGCCGGGAATAGAACCCGAGACCCCTAAAACAGAGCGTTAAAGCAATCACTTTAATCACTCGACCAAGAGGCTTGTCAAATTAGTGAATCTTGATGGTCTGTCTGGAACAGTCCTCTCTGTCTTTTTTTCGTCGGAACAGCTCACTTACTTACTTTTACTTATGTTACAAATTCTAAAGTAATTATATAAATACAGACTTTTCCATGTGTATTAGCGTAGCATACGAATAAAAGCATAAAATACAGCATAAATTAATCTGCAAAACTGTTAACATCGGTCTGGTACGACCTCTAGCTTCTAACTCTTTAACCTTTGCTCCCACGGAGGCAATTATTTTCTCTGTCTGCTCCAATGGAGATAATCTTGTCATGTCACGGCTACACCACATAATAACATTATTATATCACATACAAATGTCATTTCATTTGTTTATATAACGGAATCACATATTAAATATATAGGTATTGTAAAGGGTTTAGTAGAACTAAGACTTTTTGGATATGAGGTTATTGTAATAGGACCAAATCCTAATAAAAAAGTTTTCGTGTTGTTAGAAGTTATTAGAGAATACAATTCTTTCAAGTGGAATTAAACTGCAATGTATATTTATTTTTATTTATTTATTTAAGATACACCAACGGTACACGTGTTATTTATAATCTAATATATAAAATTCTCGTGTCGCAGTGTTTGTTGCCAAACTCCTTCGAAACGACTGGACCGATTTTGATGAAATTTTGTGTGCTTATCGGGTAGGTCTGAGAATCGGCCAACATCTATTTTTCATAACCCTAAATGTTAAGGGTGGTCCATCCCAAAATTTTTTTTTTTTTTATTTTTTGGCAAAACAACGTTTGTCGGGTCAGCTAGTATTAATATAACAGCGTATTTCGACTGACACGCGTATGAATTACAGGCATACTTTAGCGTTTATATACCTATTCATTTGGGATATTTTTTTTATAGTAGTAATTAATCGTTAATTAACTAACTTACCCATAGAAAAAATGTCTTTAATTCCTATAGAATCGAAGTGAATTTGTAAATAGGGGATTCAAACTCGTAAATATAAATGGTGTGTTTCCCTCTCGCACCGGGCCAATGGGAGAATCCTTTTCTGTAATGGCTAACATTCCCCGGCATTCCCAATTACCTCCTTATTGGGCCAGGAGATATTGTACAAGGGCTTACATGTGGTTAGTTAGGGTTTAGAGTACATACGGAAGACGTGAAATAAAAATAAATGTTATCACGATTCAAGTTTATGTCATTGTTGCTCGAGAAAGAGCGAGAAAGGTGCATAGAGTGAAAGGGAGAGATTAAAGAGATTTTACTGTGCATTTATTTTTATTGGACACGTCCATGTGCCATCTTAGATTCAAGGAATTCTCTTAATCACAATGTGTGAACTAAAGTTCTGATATATTATTAGGACAATCTGCTGTCGATACGGTTAGTTAGACACATGTTCAAATCTCGGTAAGTCTTCAATTTTCGTTCTTGGATTTAAAAAAAAAAAAATTTAAGACGAAAGAATATAGTGGATGGGAGTAAATATATTAATAATTTAGGTAAACCATTATCATTTAGAACAATATAAAACCGATTTAATGAATACAAAATGAAGTTCACTGTATTTGAGATAGCTTCAAAGTTATTCATTTATCAATAACTAACAACCCGCTTATGCACGGCTTCGCATGGATGTAATTTTTTTCTGCAATTCATATATTACAAACCTTTCATTTATCGCTCTTTCCACTAGTGAAAACCGTATCCAAATCCGTTCAGCGGTTTAAACTAACTTACCGGAGAGACAGAAGTGGTGAGCGATTTTATTATATAAATTTTATAATATAACTAGCTGAACCGGCAAACGTTGTTTTGCGAAAAAATAAAATATAATTTTACCTTTAACATTTAGGGGTATAAAAAATAGATGTTGGCCGATTCTCAGACCTACCCGATAAGCACACAAAATTTCATCAAAATCGGTCCAGCCGTTTCGAAGGAGTTTGGCAACAAACAACGCGACACGAGAATTTTATATATTAGAAGTATAGATGCAATGTAAAATTGTATTTTCATACAACAGTAAATTTACTTAATAACACCTAACAGCTCACCATGTAAAAGACCCAATAATTCCCCATGAAACAATTCCTAAATCCTCAAGCGTGACCGCCATATTTGGACTTAGCTGGTGCCCGTTTGGTGTTTGGTGACAAAGTTTAGCGTTTAACTATAGCTAGTATTAAACTCAGTATTTCGTTGGTCGACTACTGTAAAATGATTTTCAAAGATCCTTCTTTTTGAATGTCACGCGATTGTTTGATTTAAAATTTTCTGTAGAGACTCATAGAGGCTCGTAGTTGAATAAAATTTGCAATTATAAAAAATAAGAAAATCCAATCTTCTTCATTTCAATTAGAAGAGTCTACATATCTCAGTATCATACTACAAAAATTATCTATTTTTAATATATAGAGTAATACTAGCTGACCCCGCAAACGTTGTTTTGCCAAAAAAAAATTGGGGTGGACCACCCTTAACATTTAGGAGTATGAAATATAGACGTTGGCCGATTCTCAGACCTACCCGATAAGCACACAAAATTTCATCAAAATCGATCCAGCCGTTTCGGAGGAGTTTGGCAACAAACACCGCGACACGAGAATTTTATATATTAGAAGATATACTTACCTATAAGTTGGTATTCTGTAAAAAGTTACCCTGACAGAGTGTATATGAATTAGACTTATTTTAAAACTCAAAGCTTAAGTAAAACTAATTCAATTTCCCACATTAACAATCAAATAAATTAGTCATCTACGAGACTTTACGGTTAAATAAGAAAAAAAAGTATATAATAATATAGATACGTTCGCTTTTAAACGGTATCTACAGGTAATACAACTTTTATCATGTTAAGAGCTACATTTAAGGTGGGTTTTACAGCTTTTTTATGACAGCTTTCATTAGGAGCTTCGAGTTAAAAAATAAAAATAGCTAGAATTTATAATTTAAAACCTGAACTCAATTGAAACTTGAGAAGTATTCAAATAAATATTTTTCTATAAAGTAAATTTAATTAATATTAATGATTAATGATATAAATAACTATTAATAAATTTTCTAATACTTGAACAATATTTTATAACAATAGTCACGAGAAGATAAATTATGATCATTTTTCTATAGGAAAAGTAATAAAATAAATTAATTACATTTTTATTTTTGTACTCAATAGGTATGCATCAAATTCCATTTATTAAATGTTGAAATATTAGCACATGTGCTGTTCAGTTTCGCTACATGAAAGAGTCTCCACTCCACTCACTTATAAACAACTAGCTGGCGCCCGCGACTTCGTCCGCGTGAAAAAAGTAGCCTACCCTGTGTTCCGTACGTCTAAATGTTTATCTACCAAGTTTCATGAAAATCAGTTAATTCGTTTAAGAGTTATGGAGGAACATACATACATACAATACCTACACTTACAGATTTATTATTAGTATTGATTAAAAATAACTTTAAAGCTATTAAAACAAGACACTAAGTAATTTAATATATTTTTAAGTCAACCAAGATATTTAAGTTGAAAATGTCGCATTACTTACTTCTTCGAAATTGCACTTTTTATAACACTAAATATCCAATTTCTGTTTATTGTCGACCCACAAAGAAATAACCAATTTGCATCTCACTTATCATTTATAATCGTAAAACTTGGCTTTAATTAGGATTAATAAACATTTTATTGGCAATTTTTTAAAGAAAAACATATAGCGTACAGTGAAATTAATCGTTCTTTATTTAAAAAAAGGTATGAAAAATGTTACAATTTGCCATCAGCAATGATTAAAAATACCGCCAGCGTTGAAAGTCGAAGGCTATCATTTACTGTGTATTAATATTGGAGTAATTGATGTTAATAATACTATATAAAAGCAATAATGTAAGAAAACAATCGACAACTGAATAAAAGTAAAAATAATAATAATTATATTATAAGACAAAGAATAAAATAAAGAACAAAGAAAATTTTAATAAATAAATATATGTGCAAAGCTCGGCACATAGAAGCTTTTAATTTTTTTTGGCCCTTTATTTTAAGATTTGAAAAAGTATTTTCAGAAAGCATGCACAAAAAAATATCTAAATCAAAGTCTGTGATAAAACTTTAAGAGGAAAAGAGACACATTTTTAATGAATTCCTAGAATCGTTGACCTCGACCTCTCATTGCGTGAGTGCAAATTCGCGTTTTTTTTTCAACAGATACAAAATAAGAGGTGGCAACTGATAACACTCATGAGTATCTATGTAGACATGCCAATATCTAAATTTTTTATCTTTTCTAAATTAAAAACACATTAAAACACAAACTAGGCAGTATTAAAAACGTTGCGTCATTGTGCCTCGATGACTTGTAACGTGCGTGACTCAAAAAATCTATTCGTGCCGTTAAAAATTAAACTCTAATGCAATCGGTCGTCGGTTTGAAATAGTGTGCACACAGAAGCGACTTCTGCGATTGGCTGTGAGGTTGATATGACTTTTTTCATCGGTCAGGCCTTTTTATAAGCCTGGGATAGTGGTTAATGGTTGGTGCGGTAATTTGGGCTGCGGACGACGTAGGGGTTAGACGCGTTGCGGGGGACGGGGGTAATTATAGGGCCGCCTGTGTCATTGTCGGTATCTCGCAAGCAGTTCTAATTCTCATACTGAGATTGAATAAAAAATGTTTACGATTCCTGATGGACGAAGCAAATGACTTGGATTGGGCAGTAAGTCTTCTTCGCGCTTTTGGTGACCAAAATTGTATTATGATGATTTTTTTTCAACTGTGACTGCAGACTGAGTTCGCACCTGCAACTTAATGGTGGCAGCAATCGTTACTTCTTTGAAACAACCACGTAAATGGTTTTGTATAACATCATTCACTTGCTTACTTAGTTTACTTATTACTTATACTTTTGTTTACTTAGTTATTAGAATACTAATCATGCTCCAATCATGAGATTAAGCTACTATACCACATTTTATCAAAATTGGTTCAATACTTTAGAGTGTAAACGTAAAAAATAAAACTGAGTTACATAATTTGTAATAACATGAAAAAGACAAACCTAATCCACATAAGGGTTAAAATACTAGGCATATGATCGATATAGTATAGTGTGTGCAAAACTTTGTGTTTGAAATTATGAATCTTAGTAAAAATTGGAGAACTTTAAAGAATTTCTAAGTTTGTTGCCTTTGTAAGTATTATCTACTTTTAGAAACTGAACTCCAGTAATCAGAAAATAATTTTTAACCTGTGCATGAAACAACTATTTAGGTAGAACTATGTGGGTTAGAAATAGACTTAAATTAATGCGAAGTAATAATAAGTTATATACATTCACAATTAAAACATCCGATGTGTAACTACCAAACAAACGCGGTAAGACAAAGAGCAGCAGTGGATGAACTTCAATTTTACACTTGCATAGAATTATTTTAACGTCGAAAGTCAAAAGTAGATTTTTTATATGTTTTAGAGTTCGCATCTACTTAACGCAGTTGAATATAACAGTAATTGTATTATATTACCGTTTAGTAAAGTAAGTATATTCAACTAATAGATAGCAGGAATAAAGGTAGGTATGTAATAAATATGTAATAGGTTTTTTTTTAATTTTAAAATTTAATTTTAATCTTTTTTAAAATGTTTATTCTCTAAAATGTGTCGTGTTCTAAATTCTCTAAATTCTTTAAAATGTTTATTCTCTGAAATCAAGGTGTATAACTACACCTTGATTTCAGAAAAATATTTTGGTACCTATTCGCTTTTTAATATAAAAACTCATTTCTTAATAACAAAAAAACGAGAAATTAAATTTTTTTTTTATGAATAAAAAAAGGGCTTAAACAAGACATAAGATGTTCCAAAATGTAGCTTTTCGTATGAAAACTCGATATTTTTATCTAGTATCACTTAAGTAATATTTGATTTAATTTGTAACGCACCAAGTAAGAGTTTAAATCATAATTTTAGTTTTATGATGGTACTTTTATTAAAGGTTCTGTACAATTCAGTCACTGGGTCACAGTACTGTGGAGCTTCAACCGTCAAAAATGCCTTTGCCTTCAGCAATAAAGCTTTGAGTAATGATGATTAATCCTTACGAGTTAAACGCAGTAGTGTTGCTGTGATAAACATGATAGATGAGGTACGTTTTGTTTAGAGGTGATAGATTTATGATATTAAAAAAAAACACATAATCCACATCAGAAACTCGTCAGACTATTACAGTAATTATCACAACGACATATTTCACTGATTCGTTTTTATTTTTTACACCAATCACAACATTGAAAATATTACTTCAATCAATGTTTACTATGCACAATTTATTTTTGTATTTTTAAGCCTTTAAAATCTATTTATATTTTTTAACTAACTATATAGGTACCTATTTTTTAAATTGAATATTTTAATAATTAAATAAAAGTATTGAAATATTGTAACCTAGAGGTCCTACTAATATTATAAACAAGAAAGTTTCTATAAAGATATTGTAGCGATAAAGTTGTTAGGCGTTCTTTAACTTTCTTTTTCTTTTTTAAAAAAATTAATGGAGTTATACAAGTATTTTTCATGTTACAACGCGGACGAAGTCGCGGGAACCAACTAGTTGCCAATAAAACCATCGGCGAGCATTAGAATCGTGTTCACCGAAACGAAACCGGTACGCTCTTATAATACACACTTCGTTCATTATTTTCCGAAAATTTCAAATGATACACGAAATACTCCGCTAGCTATGTTAATAGCTGCCCGAATGCTGCGGCCTTATAATTTAACTCGGAATCATTACGTTTGAAACACTGGGATTCTTATAATGATGACAGGGAAAAAACCAATAATAATGACTTGTAAAAACAGCATTGTCTAGTTGTAAGAACATTAATAAGAACATAGAATATATTTATCTGTACCAGATTATATTTATTTAACGTACTATAGCTGATCTCATATGTCCAACCAGGACTTCAGATGCCTTCAAAGTTTTCTAGTCTGAGATTAGCTAATATCCTAGAAAAAGAACTGCTTATCTTTCATGAACTATTAAGCGCATACTTGATCACATCTGGAAAAGCATGTCCCAGTTAAGTCGTAATATAATATTTTATTCACTATTAGAATTCCTATAGGTAGATATTCTAAAGAAAAAACTGCACAGTAGTGTAACAGTATAAGTGATTTCACATTAAATTCGCTTTGAATTCGTTACAAGGAAATCTATATAAATAAAAACTAATAAATATAAATAAACATAGGTTACACATAAACATCTGTCTAGTGAAAACGAAATAATATTTTTACTAATGTATTTTTTTTATTAAAAGTTGGCAGGCAGACTGACAGTCCACTTGACGGAGGAAACGGTAGAAGAATTGACGCTCTGTTGCCTGTCGTTACGATCTATCGAATTACTATTTTTCAAATTTTGACTATTGATTGACGGACAAATTAGTGAACTAATTAGTCTAGGAAAACCTATTATATGATTCTAAGTGCTTAAGGATGCGATTTTAGCAATTTCTCCTGAAGACAGATTAAGCGCTAGTTCAGACACGGTGGGAACCGCGTTATTTCCGCGCGTAAACCGGGCGGTTATGTCTGAACGATTACAAAACACATATAAATAAGACCCGCGCGATTTCAGAATCGCATGGAAATCGCGCGGTTCCCGCCATGTCTGAACTAGCGGTTAAGAAGACGCCCGCCGCATAAAGCCTTTGCGTGTGACGCCGCCGCCATAAAAATTGTCACAAACTCATTAGTTGCACACAGAACTCAAAAACAATTCTGTATCTCCGTGAATTGTTCACAAAATTACAGCGTTATCCCCCTTTACTGTGTCATTATATAGAAATTAGTGGAATATTACAGCGGCATTATAACTTATAACGACTCGGCTGATCCCTTTTTTGTAAATAAAAAAAAAACGATCCGTCCGTCGATACGTAATATGTAGGTGGGAGATTAGGCCTTTGTTCTTGTGTGGTGGACAAAAAAATTCTCTGAGTGAAACGTAACAAGATTGTTAGTTTGTGTAGACGTTATTATTTATTTTACTAATTCATCAAGTAAATTACTTACTCCCTTGCTGCGTTACTTTTGCTTCTATAAAATGCGGTAGGCAGGCTCCTAGTGTCATTTATTCTAGGCGGCTACCGTTCGTCGCTTAAGAAAAATAAAAAAAACAAATATTAGGCATTGTATAATGTACCCCGGTATACTCGTGATTTAAAGGGGAATTACTTTAATTTTATCACTATCGTAGTTCCGCGGCTCCACCCGTCTTATATAAATTGACTGCACAAATACTTTATTTCTGTAAATTTAAAAAAATATAGTTATTTTAAAAGATTTTACCGTTAAATAATAAAGATGTTCTTTGTTATGAACAAGGATAATGCAACATATTATAGGTAGGTAAATACATTTTGCTATATTTTTCTTTATTTTATCTTCCTATAAAGATAATATAGACAAATATATACAGATATATCAGTGTATAGACATATAGATATATCAGTGTATATAGATGTTACTGTACATGGTCATTGATGACAATCATTTTTATTTTTATACATTTTTATCTTAATTCGGATATCGCGTGAGAGCGCCTTGGTTACATTACAACGTGAAATGTGCAATGACTTCAACTGTTGTCTGTTGATATTTATTAAGCCATTTGCGTCATTATTTTGTATGACTGTCTAAACTTAAGAAATGTTTTATACGCTATCAGAATGGAGTCTAGCCGACCTTAAGCAACGCTACAGGTTCTGCAAGTGCGCTCTCGACCTTAAGCAACGCTACAGGTCCTGCAAGTGCGCTCACGACCTTAAGCAACGCTACAGGTCCTGCAAGTGCGCTCTCGACCTTATTAAGTTATGAAGAAAAGAATGAAGAAATAGTCTCAGGCATCCCTTACTCACTCACCGGAATCCAACAGCATACATAATTTTATTTCACGGTGTTTTCTGTAAGGGAGTGGTTGCTTGCTGACCAATCTGGCTTATAAAAGAAACAATTTGTTTGATGTTCATTTGAACGTAAGTTATAGGTAAAATTAATTTTAATTAATAATTTTAACTTTTGTTTCAGGTAAGGCGGTTTCATAAAATTTGTAGAATATTCCATTATAAAAGGTAAAATTTCAAGTTCTTAACCCTGTCTTTCTGATATCTGTTTTTATAAGCGATTGTACAATTTTTTCTGTGGTAAATGTTAGTTTTAATTTTATATTTACACATTTGTTTTTAATGTATTTTACATTGAATAAGTTTCAATTATACATTTATGATAAGTGAAAGTTTAAAGTTTATATTTCAAGCAAAGTTTGTAACCATCATTTCCTCCCTTAACAACTTAGCAATGAGGAGATTTTGCCCACGGTGGTCAATCGATCGATCGATCTACCGACGACGGTCAATTGTAAGATTTGCTTACTTTAAATTAATTTTCACGCTACAAAAATGAATTGAAAATATTTTGAAAATAATTCATCAAAAATATGACATACCGCTATCTGAAATGTTCCACTTAATTAGTATTTTATCTTATCTTTACAAAACCAGTATTGTTTATAGCTTTGGGTAAGATATTTATGTTGTTTTGAAGTCATAAATAACATCAAACACATTTGGTTTATAAGTGACGTGCTGTCCATATTAGTTCCGTACTTTTTGGTATTCTCAAACATATTATTTTACTAGCTACATTCTCCCGCTTCGCCCGGGTTCAAAATAAAAGCTATCCTATCTTTTAAGCTTGACTAAATTACACATAGTTACGAGGTTTATCAAAATCGGTTCAGTAGTTTAGGAGTTCATTGGCGTCGAACAATGTGACACGAAATTTTTAAATATATCTAATGATGTTAAGGTTGACAGACAGACTGACGGTCCATTTGATGGTTGGTGGCTACCGTCGCCGCAAGCAACGCCACAGGTGCTGCAAGTACGCTGCCGATCATAGAAGGATTAAGGATAAGGGGAAAGGGAAAGGGGGGGGGGGCACCCATCGATACCATGGTCTGCCTTCAAGTCGAACCAAAGTCTCATAATGAAAAGTTGGCGAGCCAACAAATCGAACTCGGGTCCTTTGATATAATAAAGCGTTAAAACAACAGCTTACAAATCTGGATAAATAACTTTATTATTGTTACCACATAACACCGAAACAAACACAAGATTACGAATTTGGTTCCGGCAATTACCTACATAAATAAATTCAGACGGTGTCTTATGGTTGTGTGGGAATGCCGGTCCGGCCAAATTTCTCGGCAATCAAACGTGAACAGGCGTGTTATACAATTGATTTTTTACAAAAATAAGTTTTTTTTTAAATTAATTTAGTTAAGGCGAAGACGTAAAGCGTGTATTTTTAAATTCATTTTACACAAGGAATAGGGCTGGGACACACTAATGCGTGCTGTGTTCCAAAACCTAGGTAGATAGATCCCTAGTGTTGAGTTGATTTTGTTTCTAAGGGACAGTATCTAAATCGCCTTCATCTTTAAGCTTTCTTGCCTCTCGTTATTGTAAAAAAGTGAAGGATTTAAAGTAGTTAAATAAGTAAGTAATTAATAATGCTAAAAGGTGTAACAAATAAAATGCTTCATAACAAAAAGTTAACCGAAGGTTTTCCGAAGTTACCCGAATTTCATTACAATTCGTCTACTATTTTTATAAAGTGTTTGGTTTTATATATAATATATATAGTTCAATAAAATGTTCAAACTTTTCGGACAAGTTTTCTAATGTGAGTTACTTTAAGTACCTGCTTAATCAATAAAAAATCATACAAGGTCTAAGAATAAAAAGCTTATTCTTATTTTTGTTAGCTTCGCATTAAGTGCCGGCCTCATCAAACATAGAGGCAATTATTAGCAATTCGTTATCGTTGGGACCAAAGGTACTCATCTATAGATAAACCATTCACTCGAGAGCTTACGTTGTAAGTATTTAATTGTCTTAAATTGACTCTAATGGTATGCATCGCCACACGCCATCTTTAAAAAATATATAGAAATTATTATTTTGTTGGCGTACGTTGGAGGCGTTAAACTTTTTATTATTGAATACAAATAGTATTAAAATATTTAAAGGATTTCATATTTACTTGAATAGAAACAGAAAAAAAAAACAGGATTCAAAATAGGGTCTGCAATAAATGTGAATTTCTTAAAAATTATTAAAAATTGGGGTAGAGATTTTGGGTTTTGGCTTTCTTAGGTCTTGGCATCCCTTCTCACTCATAACACAATAACTAATTTGCTGTTATTTCACGGCCACTGGAAGGAGGTCATTTTCAAAATTATTTTTTTAATAAATTTAACTCTACCTACTCTTAAAACATTATTTAGTTCTGTGTAATAGTATCCATTATTCGTAGGTATTTATATAATCCGAGAAAATCAAGATGGCAGCTCCTTTGCAATCTGAGCTGTCAATTTTGACACATAGTAACTTCCTTTCATAAGATCTATGTGCTAACTATCGTCGTGCAGAGCGAAAAAATAAATAACGAAGAATTTTGTATAAATATAAATCCTCTGACGGCGGTGGACGTTTTATAGAGGACATAAACGGATTGTTGTTGCTTATGCAGACAGTATGAGCTGACGAGTCACTATCTTAAATTAAGATTTCATATAATAGTACACATTTTGATCATAAAGAAACACCTTGTCTGAGGGAAAGCCACAAATGTTTAATAATAAATTTCTAATACAAACAATCATTACAATTAGTATAAAACATAGTCGCTTCCCGCTGTCTGTCTGTCTGTCTGTCTGTCCCTATGTTTGCTTAGATCTTTAAAACTACGCAAAGGATTTTAATGCGGTTTTCACCATTAGATAGAGTGGTTCTCGAGGAAGGTTTTAGTATATAATTTACATAGATACGCGGGCGAAATCGCGGGCAGCAGTTAGTTATAATTCGTTTGCTTTTTATTTTCCTTTTTGTATTTTACTTAACACGTATAGTACGAGTATATTTGACAGACGAGGGAAATGACGGAGATTAATAATAACATTCCTTTTTTCTTTCATTATTTTCCTATTCCAAATTTCAAACAACAACAAAAACTATGTATTTATTGATGAAAAAATTTTCAGAAAGTATTCAATGATAAAATACCAAATAATTTTACTTCTAACATAACGCATTTTTAACCTTCGAATTCTATCCACAGACAAATATTCCCTCGAGCATTACGATTAAAGTTTACAGCTAAAATATAATTTTATAGATGCCTCTCTATCTCCAGGCTACGAGTGGTATAAAGTTAAAACAAGCTATTAAACCAATAGCAACCTTTTAAAATGTTACGTCATCATGTAAAAGCGCATAATTTTTCATGACACTCTTATCTAAATGTATGAGTTTACTTGACAATTACTGGCTGTAATATCAATGAAATCGTACCGGTTCTATACTGAGGTATTTTGTAAATAAAAATAATCTAAGAAACACCAATAGCTATGAACGAATAATATTGAAATTTTGACTTCGACTTCGACAGACTGTCTTCGAGCGTATATAATTTAGGCGTATATTAGGAACTCATGAATCCATTTCTTCAAATTGATCTTTTATAAAGGACCGGTTACTGTCTTCAACTAAGACAGTTCAATATTTCAGTCGGCCCTGCTACTTCGTTAATTTCTAAATCTGAACATGAATAAAAAAAAAATTCAAATTTAAAAGGAAGTATAGTCACATTATACTTACATATAAATGTAATTTTGCTTGAAAAAAAAAGGTAAAACTAATTTTTAGCTTTTTATTTTAACTCAACGTTTTTTCGCTTACGACTACAATATGTGCCAGTACCTACCTACTCTGCAACATTATCCTGTCCTAGATAATCCTATTAAAATGTAATAAAATCACCGATTCACTATACTTTACTGACAATAAAATCGATTCTCGTTTAAGATAAGCCCGTACCAGTATTTGGCGGCAATAAAAATTGTCTAAGAAATTTTTATGGTTTTTTTATGGTCGTCCGATTGGTTTATAACAGAAACCATTTTTGATATCGATGTAAATAATACGGAAAGGTCGCGATGAAAACTAAAACGATCGTTGTGAATATTAAAATAATCGATTATGACATTTGAATATTATGCAATAACATATTTTGATATGTTTTACGATTTTTAAATGGGGATAGTGTGCCTGCCTACGCGATTAGAACAAGAGAAGGCTTATTCATAAAGGTGGGTTTCCACTACGTCGCTATAAGTATTATAATATTAAAAACAATTATAATGATATTCGTTTTATTGGATCTCATAACTCTGCTTATTTCAGTTTTTAATATTTTATTTTTTGCGCAACAAAAATATAAATAAAAATGTTTCAATGATGTAAAAATGAAAATGTTCAAATGCTATGAAATGCATTAAAATGATAGCTAATTTTACTTGGAGTTGCTTGTGTTATAGGCAATGGTAGATCCTCGAGAATCAAGAACCTACCATCAAGAAGATAGTCTACCTATTTGCACACTTTTAAATAATATTTTTAGGTAGTTATCAATTTATTTATCAAATAATAAGAGCTGAGGGTCGATACAGAATCCAGGCTTTTTTTAACTATCGCGTGGTTTTGAGAAAATATGGGGGAGGCTTATGTCCAGCAGTGGACGAATTTCGTCTGAGATTCGGACTGTGATTACTGTATTACATTCCAATTGATTCACTTCTGTACACTATAAAATTATTATTTCAGATTTATTTATTTGTGTACCTTTCAGTACACTTTATTTACTGTAGTAACGAACATCTTTCATACCGTCCTTATAAAGTATAATGGGCCACACACGCAGGATTTTATCACGATAAAATCAGTACACTATTTACACCTCCGGTGAAAGAAAAAAAAAAACAAGACGTCTTACAATGTTGCGACTAGCACCTGTCGCATCTAACACCTTCTATTTCCATTCAATGTGAACTTAACAAAGTTGTTTTCGCCTGTTAAGGTATTGGTAAAAGGGATGCCGTGGAAACGGACCTTAATGTTTTTGGCCTTAAAATTGCACAATTTTTAATTTGTTTCTAAATTAGTCTAGTAATTCTTTTTCGTAATAAAAGAACAAGACTACGCGTTTTCTTCTACCCTTACATAATTATATCACTCTGCCTCTTTCGTGTCGCACTACAGGCCAGATTAACTTTATATTATAATATTAATAAAATTAATAATAAGTTTTAAAATAATACGGAAATTATTAAAAAAAACTCAATGCTATAATAAAAACAAAAATTTTACGCGCTTTGAAAATATAAGTCATTAAAATTATAGAATAACCGTGTTCCTTGCTTGATTAGTCAGCATTAGGCACTACATAATCTGCTTCGCTCTTGCTTCGCTCCAGTACTGTGACGAAGGCCTAAATTTTAAACTAGCCACTTAATACAGGAAGAAGTTTAAAGGTAAATCTCTGAATTCATTAATCCACACGACTTACCCTGTCAATGTTGAGTGACAGACCAATAAGTGAGGTCTGTGGTTGGCCATAGACCCTAAGTGGTTGATTGTACTATGATTAATTGAACATATTTATCCCGTTACTAAGTGCCGACGTACAGAGTGTAGCCTTAAACAATAATACAATGAAGTTAAAATTAACCAATTTTTTTTCGGACTTAGTTTAAATTGTTTATTTATTTAAATTGTAAGACGTCCCTTTCTCCCGAGAAACAGTTAGTGATTAGTTTTTATTTGATAGTTGTGGTATGTAGCCTGCTTTGTGACCTTGGTATACTCAAATCTAATATATTATAATATACTAGCTACACGCTCCCGGATTCGCCCGGATTCAAAATAAAAACTAATCTATTATAATTGGTGGTTAGGTGTACTATGAACTTAATAAAGTTTCTACCGTACCTACACCTGAGTTGTCGAACAATAACAAAAAATATTGAAAATTAGTGCTATAAACAAACACAAACAAAAAAAAAGAAGTATATAATTTGTAAGTTTTGTGCACGTTTAGAGTATATGTATGCCTACATAACTCTATAGATATCTTGTGTTGTGTTATGTTATTCATTCAACAAATGAAACAATTCGATTCGCTTATGGTTTGGTATTATCATCACGTATGGGAACTTCAAATTTACGACATAAACATTGCCTGAGCACGTTGTATAGGCTCTTACAGTTTCTAATTTAATGTTACTCCATAAATAGTACACTGACATAGTATTGTAGGAATTCATTATAGTCAAGAATCATCGATATAGAACTAAAATGAAGCTGTTTTTGAGACTATAGAGAGGGGAACACTGCTCAGAGCTTATTTACAGCTAACTTAAAGAATTATTATTATAATTGTGACTAGATTACTCAAAGAATCAAAGTTACCTAGCCAAATACTCTGGAAAATAGAAAAATTCTTGAACAGATTCTAGAGTGGTCAAACCATTACTGATTACTTAGATCATTACTAGGATTACTGGGAATGTAAGAATGCTAATGGTCATTAGAATACACAGAGAATCACCGTTTGATTTGCCGGTAACAATCTGAAAACACAATACAATTCTTATATTACATGGCAACTAATGAGCGTCATTTTACGAGTACAACTTTAAGGGCATATTGTACTAGTTAAAACCAGGAGTAAAATAACATTTTGAGACAAACGCCTGCGTCGTCGCCATGTTGCCCGGGGCACTGACTTCGCACTGTGGCGCGCGTGCCTCGGCAACTCCTGCGCATAATTGAACGGCGCGGGCGCAGCCATTGTTCACGCAAACCGTCGCCGATTCGCGCCCGTGTGATTTGTACCAACCTTGTGTGCTCATGGGTTTCGTTAAATTGTTATACATTGATTATGTTCTATACTGGGAATCTGGACCAGCTCTCGCCATTCTCAGCGGCGTGAACAATTTATTAACAATATCTAGCACCAGTGCAATAGATATTGCACGAAATCAACTTTTCTCTAACGTCCATAGAGGAGACTGTAAATTTTACACTGTGGTGATAAAAAATGTGACCACATATTTATAATATTGAAAATGCAATTTTATTGTTACAAAAAAAAAAACAACTACCAATATATAGATAGTGCCTGTTACTTCAATTTAATTTTAATGATGAATTGCACAATGAAATTATTGGCTTTGAATATACATTTTAGGTTATATTATGTATACCCAGTGTATACATATTGTTATATATTTTTTTACAAAAATTATAAACAGCCTATCCAGAAAAATATTACAATGTATTGTTCCTGTCATGAAAAATCTTATACAATTTGAAGTTACTATAAAGCTTTTCTTTGGGATCCGAATAGTATTTTATTATTATAAAATTATTATATAGTATTTATTGCCTGTATCTATTTTTATCATAATATACCAGTATATTTACTAATATTGATGCCTAAGTATCTTATTAAAATCAATTTCCAAGATATTATTATGTCATTGAAGATTTTCACCTATTGGGGGGGCTGTTTCGTTTAGCGAACTTATTGTCCGTACTCGTTTAAATCGCGCCGCATTGGGAGGTTCACAGCTTCGTAATTTTTAAACCTTAACTTTATGTGTACAATTTAAGTGGCTGCCAAAAATAATTTATCAGTGCGGTGCCCCGGTCGATTATTCACGGGTATGACAAATGGTGGTGAGCACCAATGTATATTTCACGGATTTGTGATTTGCCATTTCGTAATGTATTGCAATGGATATTGTGCGTTTTTTATTATTATTTTCAACTCTGAGTGGTATACTTTTTTGAGCCCCGAGTGTAATGCTCGACTCAACGGATACTTTAATGAATGACTCATGAAATATATTGCTTAAAAATTATAAGGTACGTGCCTCTAAAGAAACTGCCTCTATTCGAATATTTTCTTATGTGGGTCAAATTTTTATGTGTTTGTGGGTTGTAGTCCCTGTTAAGGGGTCAAATATTTTCTCATTGAGAGAGAAATCTCGTTGCTTTTGAACCTTTAAAGCTTTTATGTCACCATCGGACATAAAAGAAACCAACCATCCAGCCATCGATCCACTCATAGGTATGTAGTTAGCAAAAACAAGGTAGTTAACGCAATAATTAATGTTAAGATTAAGCCTGATATACAACGACCTGTTTAGATCATTTTATTATTTTACAATGTCAAAAAATATAACTTATTTATTTACATATAAATTGTATGCATAAAAATTTAGCCATAAATTTTGAGTTTTCTCAAAATAAATTTATTCAACGAAATTGTGGATGTCTGGATTATGTGATTAACGTGTTAAAATAAAAGTTAATGAACAATTTTTGAGTCTTAAGTCCGTTCTGCTGTTAATGCACAATGGACTTGAAAAACACAATATTTTCATCAACATGGACATTAATAGTATGAAGATACATTAAAAATTATCTCAGAGCAATCTTAAAATAAAATCATTAATAAAAAAAAAACATCAAATTAACGAGAATTAATTAAAAGGTGTTGTCACTTCATTAATGATTGAATGTTTTTGCTAGTCGGTCTGTTTACACGGCCATATTAATATGCAAGCTATACATAACCGGGTGCCTATTGAGTAAATGAATTATGGCCGGTATGCAAGCATCAATGGCAAACTAACACAATGTAGCTGAGTGTTAACGTATGCTTTTCACAGTATGAGATCTCTTCTTTACGTCGCTTTATCACTTATCTTTTAAATATCTTGTCAACAATTTCAATGCATAGGTAAACCGGTTAGAATAGTATTTTAAAATCTCGGTACCAGAAACCTCATTAATAGAAATTTTATGGTAGGTAACAAATGAATAAAATAATTTTTTGACTACATCATCACAGAACTTTGTAAATTATGCTTTCAAATACCGGGGCATCTAGAGTTGTGGGTACCATTAATTTGTTCCTTCGATTATAAAAATCGAGCCCCCCTTTTGTCTATTACTGATAATATAATTTAGGACGCATACAAGAAAATTAAATAATTTTATAAAAAAAATATTTTTGACACTTCCATTTCTCACTTTCCCTGTTAAGGTTACGTACTGTTAAGCAGTAGTAGTGCGATGTTAGTGAGGATGAGATGAGAACACTAATTATGTTTCTATGGTGCGCGCGCGCGGGGGGTGTGGCATTCCGTAGGGCCGTTGAACTTTTTGCATAGAGTTATGTTTGATACCAGAAGAGACATCCCATCTCCATAAAAATATGATGGTAATATGTTAATGCCATTTATGTTTTTGTATTAAATATACTTATCTAAAATACTATTTAAAGATAAAATATTTAATTGAATAACAATCCCTAGAATAAAATAAATATATAAATATCTTCACACATTCTACACAGCACCATCTAGTTCCACAGTAAGCAACTAATGCTTGTATTATGAATACCAGACAGTTGATGTATTATATAGATTACTTTTTTTTGTAATACATATATATTATAAATACAAAACATCCACGACTCAGGTATAAAGATAAAAACATTTGCCCCTAGCGGGATTCGAACCCGCGACCGTTTGGTTAACAGCTAGGGTTACTAGCCACTAGACCAAACGTGTCGTCAAAGAAAAACCAAGTTTATTTTTATTAAATGACGGCACTGGAACATTGAAGTTATGGAAATATAATAATAACTTGAACATGTGAATTATAAGTTAATTGTTCATTCTGTTCATTTATAACTCTGTAAGTTCCGGCAGATGATATAGTGTATCACGCGGTGTGCGGCGCAAATGTGTTATCTACCGAGCTATTCTATTTTAGAGGCAAACACAAAACGTTCTGAATGCAAATTATTTTTTAAATCACCAATCGTAGTAGAGGTGCGTTTCGATTCACATTCTCCATTCCTATTGGTTGTTTTTTTTTTTCGTTGGGTGGCAGAAAGATTTTTGACACTGTACCTATAGCAATACGGTTTGCTAAATACATTTGTATCTAAAATCTAATATGTTATGTCAATCTTTAAATTCTAGGAATGTTATTATTAACTATTATTGATTTTAATCTTTACGTAGTAAAACATGGTCTCTTCCCGCCGTCTGTCCCTCTGTACGTTTAAATAGATCTTTAAACTAAGCAACGGATTTTAATGCGGCTTTCACTAATGGAAAGAGCGAAAGGTTTTATATGAAAACCTTTCTTATAATTTCCCGAGAAAAAAATATAAAAATGATGTTGGGTTATGTACAATTCAAAAACACGTGGATATAGGATATACTTAAGAGCAAAGATTCAAATCTTTGCTTAAGAGGAAAAAATTGCACCCCGGATGAAGTCAGGAGAGGGTCGCTAGTTGCTTATATTCTAATATAAACTTTAAAAAGTTATTCTTCTTATAGTAACTTATGCACTAAGAGTCAATACACCTATAAAGTGTCTTTCATCAACTTTATGGCAGATTTAAGTAGAATCGCGCACATAAATTTGATGACATAAAAATGCAAGCAAATGTAATTAGCAATAAGATTCTACTGGCTTTGATAATAAAACAGGATTTTGTGTAACAGTATATCTTAAGGAATAACACAATTCAGTAGTAGGTATTCAGTAGTAGCAGTTTCTAATTCTATGAGGATGAATCCGTACTAATATTATAAATGCGAAAGTTTTATGGATGTTTGTAACTCTTTCACGCAAAAACTACTAAACCATGAAATTTTGCATACACGTTGTCTGGGAAACCACAAAGGATATAGGGTACCTTTTATCAAAAACGCGGACGAAGTTATAATTATTTATAACTAGCTTTTGCACGCGACTTCGTTCGCTCCCCTTTTTCTAAATCGTTGAAACATTTTATTCAATATTTATTGCTCTTTTATTTTATTCTATAGATGGAGTAGTTAAGGCGTGAAAGTGTAACAAACAAACAAGTTGTTACGCTTTCAATTATGAGGTGTGAAAATTTATGGGAGTAAAATCAAATGTCACATGTCACACGTTACCTACGCGTTACAGGCTACAATATGCTTCAATACATATTAATCACTACATAGTATAAAATAAAGTCGCTTTTTCTGTCCCTATGTCCCTTTGTATGCTTAGATCTTTAAAACTACGCAACGGATTTTAATGCGGTTTTCACTAATGGGTAGAGTGGTTCTCGAGGAAGGTTTAAGTACATAATTTACTAAGTTACGCGGGCGAAGTCGCGGGCAGCAGCTTTAATTTTATTAACACGTAATTTTATAAACTATAACTAACATGTAGTGCCATCTGTTAACTTTTAGATGAATTAGAGTACTACATTGCTTCAAACAGAATTCCCTAGATGGCGTTGTAAATTTTGCATACACGTTGTCTGGGACTCCAAAAAGGACATAGGGTACCTTTCATCCAGAACGCGGACGAAGTCGCGGGCACCAGCTAGTATAATATATTAACATATAATATATTATTTTAATATTTTTTTAAATTATAATTATTAAATTATTTCTTTATCGTTCGTAAGGAGTGAACTACAATCGTGCGTCGGAGCTGACACACACACATTTTTTTAAATGACGGAACCAAAGATAATGGATTGGTCTCGCTGCGCTCGACTAGATAGAGCGCTATACAAAAGCACAGGGGCGTGCGCTCCATACATGCAAATAAGCTCTGCATACCCTGGAGTCCCACACATAAATGCCCCTAAATGATAACTATAATTTGTTAAAAATCATGGTAATAATAATAAATCTAACTCGTTCGCGTTTCACATCGCGCGCCATCTCTTATTATGATTGTGGAACTTGTTGAGATAGCGCCTATCAGCGCCCCATCCATTCTCCGCGGCTATAAGCAGTACTACGTCGTGCTTATTTTTCATACAATACATCTCGTGTAGTACACAGTAAATGTTTGTGTGCGTGCGTGAAAATGTATGCGCGTGTTTAACTTTTGACGAATTTTAGAGGCACAGCTTATGGATGTAACCCGTCCGAATTGAATAGCAGAGAAAGGTTAGCTTAATTGTTGATTGTAGGCGGTCGACTTGTTTTAGTCGGACAATAAGACAATTTTGTTTCTACTTATCACAAAGCGGTCAAAGCGTTTTGTCGCTATTTTTTTATGTAGGTAATTTAAGTATTTTGTTTTGATTGATTTTCTTCGTGTTTGGCAGTACGTAATTAATTAATTATTTCGTTAATTTACTATAAAACATGGAAAATAACATTGAAGTAATATGTACTAGGTAATGTTTGAAAATAAGTGTGTTTAAATAAATAAAAACCGCTTTTACGTAATAATATCAGCAAATTGTTTTCGACGTTATCTTTTGAGGATAAAATTAAATTGATTGCGAATGAAAGATTTGTACCCGAATTGAATTAAACCCAAAAAATTAACTTGTAAAAAATCAGTTGATCATTGATGTACCGAGATACTTTTTCAATTCGACATTGAACAGTAGGAGGCAGTTAGGTACCACCGCAGGTACCTACCCTACTGGCGGTAGGCCATCTAAACAATGCTGAAGTTGGTAAGTTTTGGCCGTGCATACCCTGTCTGAAATCTCTGTGCACGCCACTGCAAAAGCAATAGCTCCTAAAACTTTAGCAATTTTTTATTGCAGTGTGTGTAAAAAATCGTCACTTTTTACCCAGTGTTATTATATTTTTACACAGTTTCACTACTCAAACTGATATTTTATTATGCCTAAAATTTAATAAAACATTCGGCATGTACACACAGACAGTTTGCAGTGTGACTGGTTCAGGTACGTCGAATTCGGCTTACTATCTTATGCCGCATTTTACAAGTACGACGGCGGTATCTAGTCGAGAGCAGCGAGACCAATCATTCATCTATGGACGGAACCATCTCACATTAAGTAGACATCTTTTTGTTTATGTCACGTCTTTAATAAATAGGAATATAAAACAAAAAGGTCTTATCTATCTAACGACAAGTACACACCATTCCACTTTTTTATTCACAACGAATGACGAACGACAAAAACGTGATACGTCTGGTTTATCTCAAAGCGTTTAAAGCGCAAATGAATTATTGTTTGAACTTCTAAAATTTATTTTAAATACACATTGTTGTTTTTTTAGCATTTAACCTGAGGCTGTCGTTGAAAAATTCGTTATAAATGGTTCGACATAAAGACTATTTTACATCGGGAGGTATTAAAAGGTAATCAGATGTCAACGTTCGCGATGTTTAATTGTCAAGAAAGTGTTTTTTGTATTTTATTATATTTCTGACAAACTAATATACAGTGTGCAGTAGATTTTTCCATAGAAAATAATATAGTTAAAGATAAAACTAAGGTATACAAACTTATGAATCTAATAAAATAACTAAAAAAGGAATACCGAGATTCAATATTGTGAAGTTATTTTTTTGGGACAAAAACAGTTTCAAATGAAAAAAAAAAGTGTTGTGAAGTTTAATTACGAAACAAAATTACATTAGATAATCTTGTAAAAATGCTCAATAAGAAAAGTTTAGGATAAGAAACACATTGAAATTTATTAAAAAAACCTAAGCTGTTTAATTTTTACCAAGTAAACCATAGTTTAAATATTGCAAATTTAATTTTTTACAATAATAAATACCACCCGCTGTCTAATTTACATAGTTTTTAATACGAGAACATTACAGAACAACGAACGCCTATAGAACGTATCACAGAAACAGGCAGAGAATGACAATTAATCATGTAAATAATCTGGTATAGTTTGACGTCTCTATCATTGACATAATGTCAAAGTGTATAGTTGGTCACATTCGTTTTGACTATTGTATTTTTATTTACTATTATCTAATAGTTAACCTATTATGGTAGACGCTGGTAGACACTGACCTGCTCGAACAAGTTTACTAAGGAATGTCTGATTCAATTTTTTTAGTCGAATTTCTAGAAATATTTTAGTTCGCACTAATGAAATTCATCCAAAATTGCATATAATTACAACTATTAATGATTTTATTATTGATTAATGATGTCAGAATATATTTCTTAGGTCATTTAAGTAGTATGCTTCAGGTACTTATTACTCTCTTAAATACAGTCTTAGTAGTGGCAGGCAGGACCTACTGCCATGCGCAGTCATCAACTTGACAGCCTGTCTATCAGTAACAACTCTTTTAAATAAGGCCCCAACAGCACTTGTGTGTTGTTCCGGTTGATGAGTAAATGATGCCATGGCATATATTCCCAAATTCATTTCTTACTCCGCAATGTACTTTTATTCAGTGCTTAGTGTTGCTTGTTTAGATGACGGTGTCAAACTATCATTAGATGATAGTCAGATTGTCCGTTGAGCTTTACATAAAAAAAAGTTTTTATTTTTTTATTTTCTTACCATTATCATGCTGGTTAAATATACGACAGTCAAATGCTTTCAGCTCAATACTGTCTAAATTGTTATTGAAATCACTTTTAGAACTAAATATATTTGTGCAGCTGACTGTACATTTTAGCACGAGCGCAATAAATCATACAAGCGCGTTCGCGCACGTCATCTGTTGAACATTTTAATATTTGTCATTTTTTAAACTTTGCTATCAATGACTCATACACATTGGCTGTCGATAAAAAAACATGTATAGCAACTAATTTAGCACTAGGCTCACAAATTGTACTGTGAAGAAATTTACAAATGAGCTCGTACTCAATAAATAAATCAACAGATTGATTGGTAGGTCTCTAATCATTGTTTAATCATCTGTTTAATCATCTACATACAAAATTTAACTACACTACTCCACTACTAATCTAGGAAATGGTTATATATGTGCTGTGGGCCTATTATCCCTTAAAAGTCGCTTAGGCGTAACATCTTAAAAGAAAACTAACGTCTGTCTTTCCGTGGTATTATCAATGAAGCTGTGAGCGTCTTTAAAAAACCTGAGAAATTGTACGAAGGTACAAATTTCCTTTTGTTCTTATACATCTAATGAATGAAGCGAATTCTTGTCCGTTGGAATTTCGGACCAATGCATCTACAATTGAAACTACTCGAACAACGCCCATAAAATTTCAATATACTTGCACTTAAAATTATACGGAATCCTCAATCAGAGAGTGCTCTGAGTTACCGAAAGTATCTCTGTGTGAGAGGCGAGAAGTCGTGAAAAAAAGGAATAATTAAATTCAGTAACGAAGTCTCGACCGATCGCTATCACCGCATTAAGTTAGCAGCGAAGCCTTAATAAGGTTCTTAAAATGGTGACTTATGGTAACCTCGAATTTTAAATCAGTCTTACGTTTGAGTGTTCATGGTGATTTTTTTTTGAACGCTGCACCTGGTAAGTGACATGTACACTTAAAATTGCTTTATTTAATATTTTTTTATAAAAATATGAACTAATAAATAAAATTAAGGATTTTTTATTATATGAACTTGGCCAAAATTTTTATTTATACTGACATGAAATTTTTCTTTGTCGCAAATAAAATGTAATGTAATTTTATATTTTGGAATTGTACTGCTGTACTGTGAGAAAAGATAATAATTGTAAAATTTGAATAAATATAATTTTGATAAGCTTCTAAACAACTTCTAAGCTTCTATAATTGCGTACTGAAATAACTTAGTCTTAGTCTTAACTTAGTCTTATAGTCTCCCAATTGAGTCGATAATACAAAAGATAATAACGCAAGAAGTTACACATGAAGAGGTCACCGAATTTCGTGCACAAAAGTAATTTGTTTTCAAAAAACCTGCGCATCTCTTTAACGTTAGTTAAGCTCAGAAAGTGGTAATTAAAAGGCGCGTACAATGCACCGATTATAGATTGCTATAATGCGAGTGTCTGCTAACTTATTGGACGCTTGGAAAAAGCAACGTGGGATGCTCCAAGTGATAAGTGCGAAGAGATAAAAGGTGCATGCGAAAAATAAACTAATAAATATATATATTGTTGTTTTGTGCGGCTCGATTTATTTTATCCTACGGTGAAGAAGAAAAGTATTGAATTTATTTAAACCATTGAGAATAAATTCAAATTAAATCTAAAATTTAATTTGAAGAACACGACTTAATTTTGCGAAAAAATAATAAAATATGCTTACTATTTAAATTAACTTTTATTTTAGCTACACCTTTCACATTAGCTGTAACCTTAAGCTATTATTCGTTTTTTGAACGCTAAATAAGCCCAAAATATAATTATCTGTAAATCCTCGTTCTTTACATACCCAAAAATAAAAGCATGTATATCTGTCCCATTACTATATTTTTCATTGGGCTTCCAAAATGCAACAAGTTCAGAACATATCTGACAATTCGAAAGGAAAACTTGGCATTGGTTAATTTTTTTTTTATAGTCTTATTCAAATAATTTCCTATTAAGAAACCCCATAGGAACTAGACTGCCTAGTATTGACCTATGGCGTATCTTATCCTAATAGGATCTACAATTAAATCTACATCTACAATTAAATGGACTTTTACCTGCCGGGCTGCCTACGGATCTTTACCTAAAAAGGAAAATGCAAGGCAAATGATGTAAATCATGAAACGATTTATTTATTTATATATTTATTACAAAATCCACAGCTCTTAAAATAAAATTTACAAACAAACACAAAAACATACCTAACAGTCAATTAAAAATATTATATATTTACACAATGGTAATAATAATAAAAAATAATGAAAAGAAAAATAAAATAAAATTAAAAAACAAATTATACAATAACATAAAAATACATATATACATACATACAAAAATATACACGTAAGCTTAAATAATAAAAATCGCGTTACATATTAGACTTGAACCACCACATAATTTACTCCAAGACAGTACTGCGGCTAAAAGTGATAAACTGGCAATTCTCTTTTATCTGATTTTAATTCTTTTAAATAATTACTTTTGATCCTTCTGTGCTTAATACTCGATTAAGCGAATCCTTTTATTCATTGCGATTGCGAAATTAAAATGTAAACTGAGATTTTTGATTAGGATTCTTAATAAATTTCAAGGAAAACTATTATGGTTTTCAATTTATTGTTGTGTGCAAGTTCGATTGCTGGTATCTCCTTTCATTCATTTATAAAATAAATTATTTTATGCACGCGAACTTTATAAAATATAGCCTATGTTGCTCCCTGATAATATAGCTTTCTATGGGTGAAAGAATTTTTAAAATCAGCAAATTAGTTTTTGTGTTTATTCATTACAAACATACAAATCTTAAAACCATTATCAGCTAGTAATATAATAAATATACAAATATTATTTATTATATGACTAGCTGCTGCCCGCGACTTCGCCCGCGTAACTTTGTAAATTATATACTAAAACCTTCCTCGAGAATCACTCTATCCATTAGTGAAAACCGCATTAAAATCCGTTGCGTAGTTTTAAAGATCTATATGTCAATTTTTTATGAATAAAACTAGATGACAGGCTGGCTGACAATTAACAACTGGAATTGAGAATAAAGAGATGATTTTCACGGGGGTTTTCTGACAGGAAACGATCTGCTCAAGTTTTCCTTGCAGCAATTCTATGTGCTGTATCGCCTCAAAGCGAATTTTAGCAAAAGTCCATTGACCTCTCCCTTAGTAATCCTACTATGGTTTGTAGCACTTTGCATTGGCAGCACCAGTGGCATTGCTTGTGTTATAGGTGACGGTAGCCACCTACCATCAAGTGGACATCCTGTTCGAAGATATAAATAATGATATATTTACTTTTCTAAACTTTCCTATCGCTCCTCTCGATGTAGGTACAGAAGATTCGATACCTATGTATAGCACAGTTACTTGTCTAATAGTTTGAACGTTACATGACATTATGAGCATCACCGTTTATAAGGCGCACTAACAACGTATTTATTATCTTTAATGCTACTTAAAGACTTCATTTCAACCTCCTTTCTTCGGTTATGAACATTAATGGTGAACGGCCCTTCGCATCGGTTCACACGAAGAAATTATAGGAAATGATAAGACGAAAACTGTTATATAATATTATATTATACACTTTATACTTAATGTTTCACCGATACAAGCTCGGTGAAATTGTTAAGGGGTTTATTACACTCATATTTCAGAAAGTGGGATTTTATTTCGTGTGTGGAATAGATGAGGAAATATATTTTATTTCATAACTAGTTATTTCATAACGGGAGCAGTACTTTTTTTCTGGATGAAAGGTACCCTATGTCCTGTCTGGTATCCCAGACAACGTGTATGCAAAATTTCATGGTGATTGGTTCATTAGTTTTTGTGTGAAAGAGTTACAAACATCCATACATACATCCATACAAACTTTCGCATTTATAATATTAAGTACGGATTTCATAATTAGGTACTATATAATAAAATAAGCTTCAAAACATTCTTTATAATGCGCACTGCCAAGGTTTGGAACTCCTTGCCAGCGTCTGTATTTCCGAGCTCATATAACCCAAATCTTTTCAAAGTTCGAGTGAGTACGTAACTGGTTTCGTAGAAAGAAAAACAATTCTTGTCACGTAACTGGTTACGTAGCGTTGGTTTTGTAGGCGGCCGAAGCGGAATAGGCATCTTCTGGGTGAGTTCGCTCCATTATAGGACTCATCGATGCTACACAACTGGATGTTGGCCAAGAGCAAACTCATCTCCAATAAAAAAATATATATTTGAATTACTCTATTCACAGAAAGTTTCTAAGCGGCTTTAGTTATCGACCTATGTCGACATTTTGTCGATAAATGCTGCTATCGATAACGTAAGATTAGCGAGTTCACCTCGCATTTCAGTGAAAAATAAGTACTTAGGATTACTGTATACTCGTAATGACAGGTGCATAGCATATGAGATATGGTCAGGTCGACCATATATTTACACATGGACTCTTTAAGTCATGCAATGTCCTATTTAAAATATTCGTCTTAGTTCCTTTATATGGTAAAGTGAGTCCAATATTTGTTTTTGATGTGTACTAATGGATAGAGTGGTTCTCGGGGAAGGGTTTAGTCATAGACTAAAAATTGGTCTCGCTTCACTCGACAAGACAAAAAAGCAGTCGTAATTGTCAAACGCGAAAAAAATGATACGCCAAATTTGGCGGACCAGAGCTAGCCACCACCCAGTCACACTGCAAGCTGTCTGTCATGTGTACATGCCGAATGTTTTATTAAATTTTGGGCATAATTCAAACTAAAATGCCGGGGTGCGTAGTGAAACTGTGTAAAAATAATACCACAAAAAATAAGAAGAACACTGGGATCACATACCATCAGTAACTATCGTATAATTTCGAAATTTCAACATAAAATAATATGAACCCAAAACGCCATTCAGTGTTGCCGCGTATACAAGAATCAATTTCCCCATGGTTGAGATTTTTATAATGTGAATTTATTGTTTTTATTTTATTTTATTATATAACATATTTAATTTATCTAACCTAGTTATTGGGAATTATTTAGAATCGTGTGGGAAGATTTTAGGGTATTTAAAGGTTAAATTAGTTAGATATGGATGTTAATTTTATAAAAATATAGTTTTTATGGAAAGGAAATGAGTCTACAATTAATTTAATAATATTTTAGAACATAACCTAAAATTGTTTACAATACAAATAAATATGTAGGTACATACCAGGTTTGTTGCAACTATCAGCATCAGCATCACTTAAAAACATTATTACAACACACATATTCAGTACAACACATAAATTTTCACTGTTTAAAACTGTTTTCATTTATTTAATTTTGTTGTATCTACTTTTTACATACGTGTTTACTTCAAGTTTAATCTTCAACCACAGAGCCAATGAGCCACAGAGTCATAAACATTATGGAACCTAACCTATTTGTTTTCATCCAGTACAAATGTCTTGTACCTACAACATGTATGTAAATATTGATGTACTATACAAACAATTTGAGGTCATGTTTTAAAATCTATATAAAATTAATTCCTCTATGCATATCTTGAAAATTCAAACCTTGCACCTGGTAGTCCAACATTTAACGTCCGATAGCTTGAAAACTATGGACATTAAAAAAAAAAGTTTCAAATAAAAGTTGTGGGGAATAGATTGATCTTTAAAAATGGATTGATGCATTTTATTGATTAATCCAATATTATAAGAGTTATCGACCGAGATAGAAAAATGTGTTAATTAAATGAGCCATAAAACGTAAGCGGTGAGTTTTACAAAAAAATGCGTAACAAATAAAAGATGCGAAATAGTATTCTCTACAATAATGGTCCGTATCACTTTTGCCCTAAAGTGCATAGTTTCCGAGATATCGGCCAGAAACGTTTTTTCAAGATGGCGCCTATGCTGTCACCGGAATCTGTCAGCATTTTGTGATTGTACACTCAGTAAGTGATCCTAAACCTTATAGAAAAAAAAAATTGGATCGGTAGGATAATGCAAAGTTGACCAAAAAAAACGACTATATTCACTGTACTATAAATTAATTGTAGACTGATTTCCTTTCCATAAAAACTTTATTTTTATGAAATTAACATCCATTTCTAACTAATTTAACCGTCAAATACCCTAAAGTCTTCCCACACGATTCTAAAGCCAACCCTTATTAACCCTTATTTTTAATAATAACTTGTAAATATTACATGTAAATAAAAAAAAACTATTAAAAATAAGGCCTAATCATTGATATAATACATATTTTCCATTTTTCTATATATATAAATATATTTATACATTCCGTTTTAATTTATTGTTCATTTTTAAGTATTTTCTGAGCTATATTTATAACTTAATTAACTAATAGACCACAGCATAAAATATTTTTCCCATTAACTCGGGTAACAGTTAGCAGCTGGTAACACAATTCTTCACGCACACTAGTTCACAATGTCAACTGACAAATGTTGCTTAAACACACTAGAATAAAAAACGGCCGCATTTACGGAGCTGTCGTTGTTCTATAGTCCTCTATCTAGTCTAGCGTAGCGAGCGAGACCAATACAAAATCATTGGGTTTAGTATATAATTTACAAAATTACGCGGGCGAAGTCGCGGGCAGAAGCTAGTTAATAATGATAAATGTAGAAATGATTGAAATGTGACTGCATAATATTTAGCTTCAACCTTTAATTCCTTCAACTGTGATATGCAATAGTTTTCTTAGAGGAATACTGTCAAGTCTGAGACAAAATTGAGTTTAATTTCCATATAGCACTGCTCCATCCCACAGTTAGACAATAACATAAACATTGCAGACGGATCACTGTGTCGTCCCATACGATACCTAGCCATGTTGATACGTGAGTATGTCGTAAAGAGCACCAGGCGGGGGGTGCCTGATAAGCCGAGGATTTGCATATTCTGCCCGCTCACTTGACGACTGATTGAAGATGGACTTGAAACGGAGACACAGCGTTCATAAATTGATGATAATGGTTTTATGGCCTGCTTTACAGACTTTTAAACTGTTATCTCTATTTCAAAAATAATCTTATAAATGCTGATATGGATAAATAATATTAGCAATAGATAGTGCCTGCAATTCGGGCAATTTTTAAATTTTATTCCGGTCATTTTTGACGTTAAACTTTTTTAAAAGCTGATCTTTAAAAAAAGTATAACGTCAAAAATGAAACGAAAAAGTATATATTTTTCGTGTGATACGGAAGTTGCACTATGTAAGACACCATGAAATTAGTTTAGTTATTATAATGGTTTTCGCGCAGCGAGACCAATATAATTAATCTATGTGCAAGAACTACGAGTATTACTATTAAGGGCGTCAAAGTGGCATTTTCTCTCGATCGATTCATTAAAGTCACGAGCGGTACAATTGTTGCGAATTAAAAACCGTCGAACGTTTCCATCATAAATTAGCGACGACTACGGCTATCTCTATTGGTGAACTTGATAAGTAGCCGCGAAAGCCTACATCAGGCGCGACGGTGTCTGCATGAGATATCAGCATAACAAGTTAATTGCTCTAACTTAACCTGACACACGGTCGCGACGTTTGACGAACAAGCGAAGTTGACGAATTAATGGGACACTTAGGATTGCTATACATATAGTCAGGCCGGCATAGCCGGGCGATAGAATCGAATATGTAGTGTGTAGATGAACGTTCGACAAAATGCTATACTTATAGCCGTGTCGGCAAAGCCGGGCGGCAAAAATTGCCGAATGAAATGTGCCGGCCCGACTATATGTATAGAAACCCTTATATGGGAAGTAAAAGGGTAGAGATATGTGGTGCAGTTTAAATAAGGAGGAATAACATATTTAGAGAAATGTGTTGTTTTCTAAACGTGTGGGCACTGTGTGTGTACTAAGTGTTAGCCGTGCACTTATTTAAAGCGAGACATCGGCTTTTATTTATAGCGATTCGCGATAACTTGACGTGTGGACACCATACATCACTTTCGTTGCACCGACCAGTTTTTAATCACAGATTACTTGGTGTCCTTTTGCGTAACGGACGTGATATCGCAATACATCTTCTCTTGCAGTAATGACACTTCAAGAAATACTTGAATATAACCCATCTTGACATAATACAGTCTTACTATGCATATATCTTCAGTAGGTAGTGGCAGGGCATACTGCGTTACGTAGTTATTTGGGCAGCCTGTGCGGCGACAGTAATAGAAGATAACCATGAAATAGTAGCATGTGTGTTTTTTTTCGGTTAGTGAAAAAGAGATACAACAGATATTACTTATTTATTATCCCTTATAAATAAATCTTTACATAGTATAAAACAAAGTCGCTTTTTCTGTCCCTATGTCCCTTTGTATGCTTAGATCTTTAAAACTACGCAACGGATTTTAATGCGGTTTTCACTAATGGGTAGAGTGGTTCTCGAGGAAGGTTTATAAGTACATAATTTACTAAGTTACGCGGGCGAAGTCGCGGGCAGCAGCTAGTTATAAATAAGTAATACTTGTGTCGTGTCGTATAGGTGACGGTAGCCACGTACCACACGTTGGCAGGGGTACAGGAAAGGACAAATGGTAGGCACCTCTCACCTAGAAAAATGTACTTATCTTTACCGCGAAATCATCTAAACGATTTTCCCATAAACGTTACAATAAAATTTTATATCTGCATATGGCAACAGATGGCTCTGAATATTATGAAATACATTGTAAATTAATTTTTAATCACATTAAGCTACTCGTACATACCTTATTAGGTACTTGAAGTTATGTATAATGAAGTTTCAATAGATTTAAAAAATAAAATAAAGTTAAAATAAATTGGCTTAATGTCATATAATAAGTGCGTTGTTTGTGTTCACTAGAAACGGAGTCGCATAGACTGAGTTGACATACCGTTACTACACATTAAACTGTGATACACTTTGATGGATTGAGCTGCCAATTAGAAATATGATCTGGGGTATGGCAAAAAACAGTCTTTACTGATACATTGGTATGTAAATAGTACAGTAAATGTGTCAATTATGTTCTACTCTGTCACGGAATTGGACAGAATTTTAACAGCTTTTTTATTGCAATGACTGTACCAGTAGGTATTAAGTTAATACATTATTTTAAAAAAGTGCTCTGATTAAAACAACATTTTTCAATATGTTTTTTATAATAATGAAAGAAACTTTTTCGGATTTATTGAAAGTTTATTTGTAAGTTCCCTACGTAGTAGTACCTATCATTAGTTAAAACTACACAAACAAAATTATTCGGCTTGGCGTTAGTTCATATTTTACTCAAGTCTATTTATTTGCACTATTTTTTTTTCTTTTTTAATTAAAATAATTACTTAAATTTTAATCTATACTAAATGTAAGGAGGCTCCGAAACTACTGGACCGATTTGAAAAATTCTTTCACCTATAGAAAGCTACGTTATCAGGGAGTAACATAGGCTATATTTTATAAAGTTACGCGGACGAAGTCGCGCGCAACAGCTAGTAATATATAACATCATAACCTAACCAAATCACTCGGTAGTATTTTTCGATTAGTGAGTATAATTAGTAAGAAATGGACCAACCTTTATGACTTTGTCACTGTATAGTGCTGTAAGTCCGAAGATTAAAAAATACTTATAACTAAGTAGGTATAGTTTGTACCATAAAAATAGTGACGAAAACACTTGAGACCCTACTTCAAATATAACAATGCATATCAATAAAGATTGTAAACAACAATTATCTATGTTAGGCACTACAAGTGATCTTGATACTTTTTAATATTTTATAGATTTACCAAACTACCAAACTAAATAATCTAAGTATCAAAACCTTTCCTGGAATCTTTACAAACGTTATGATAACAATGGTATCCAACAATACAATGTATATTGGGCAGGCATTTAGGTAGGAAATAACCCAACCTTTTGTTTGTTTATAGCACCCTGTTGAAGTGTTTTCGTCACTATTTTTATAGTACAAACTATACCTAACTATACATCCAGATAGATGGCACATGTATAACCAGAATATCGTTGGTACTAACCACAATGTTGGTACCAAGAGTAGAAGCAATCATCGAACTCGTTTTTATAGCCATAAAACAGTCCGATAACTCGATGCAAACCACATCGGCACATTTGATCATTTATCTATAATTTCCGTTCGTACCTTCAATTTTTTCCGTAATAGCTTGCTTTTAAAAGCATCTTATGCCATTTAAAAACCTTGTAATTCTCATGAACAGCAACTCATTAATAAATTTATTGGTATTTCAAACTTTACGCAGTTTTATTTCTTTTTTAATTAAATTCAAAATTTATTAAACTTTTTATTTTTTTTATTTACTAATTTATTTATTTAGGTACCTAAGAACTGTGTTAACAGATACAGCTTAAAAGCATCCTTCGGAAATAAGGTTTATTTACTTACCTCAGGATCGATGGATTTACTAGCGTCAGTAGGTATTATCTTGTAGAAAAAAAAATTCTCTTGTGTCTCCGTAATTTCTTTAATCAATTCTATATACTAGATACCTTCATATTGTATTAATTTATACATAAAATTGATAACTTTGTCACAATTCTTGCATTTACATATGAAATAAGTTAAACATGTCATTTGGATATGTATTTGACATTAATTAAGGCTGTAATGTTTGCAGTACTTATTGAAATTGATGCAAATGTACTCAGGCATTTTCCTTTCAACTTTATTCCAATGACAATAAAGTATAAATTTAAATACACATCGTGGGTTAATATTCTCACACCCGATAACAGTCGGTAATTGTGTTATAAGTATGCTCTGAGCTTTATTGTGTCCAGTTAGAGTCTATTTTTGTATGACGAAGTGGATCCATATCTTAGTTGAATCAATATTCGGTTGACAATGACCACCGATTGAGCGATCTGATCGAAGTATTTCTCGATAAGAGATCGAAATCGGATCGGAATCGATCGATCTGTCTCGTTATTTTCGACGTTGATTGCTTACACTTTGTTTTCATAACGGACGATCTGAACTTATTATTCATCTACTAATTCGTACCAACCTACTAGATACTTATAGATGCAAAAATGAGTAGGTAAGTAATGCACTCTTTCTCAGTAGAAAATTCCCCCTCAGTTGACCTCCAAGAACAAAGTCTTAAAGACTTCTACATTCTACTTATTCACTAGGTACAGACAATTTAATAATATTTTATCTGATGTGTTTCTAAAAGAAAACTTTGTTGTTGGTTGGCCATTTTAGACACTGAGAGAGCAATGTAGGTACTGCAAAGATTTTATCTTGAAAAATGCAAGGTTATGTACCTAATTTAAAATTCTAAAAATAGTGAAAATATTTACATACATAAAATTGTACAGTGAGGTGGTAGTCACATGACCTCCTGAGAGACAGAATAAAAAAAAATAAGTAAGTACATCTTTTCGTAATTTTAAATACTATACCTACTTATTTTCTTACATTGGTTGACTATAAATTATTTTATACATATACTATACATCATAAATATAATCTGTCCCTAAGCCTCTCAGTATAGAAGTACCTAAACAACTACAATCAAAATCCGACAGTGGTATTAAATTATGTTCAGCCTTTTATATAAAAGTTCATTCGAAAACTCAGTGTCGATATGCATGGACTTCAAAAACGACATTTCAAACTTGTAACACTTCAAAACCAAACTAAATTTCCACTTCTCATCGAAACGTTTATACGAAAATGGACTTTATCACCTTGAGAAAAGGTCTGGTGGTTTATAGCCGAGTGGTCTTCGTTAGTTGGACGTATGACCGCTGAAACCCGACTCTCGAGAGGTAGCCCGGGATTAAAGCATGCCCATCGGTCTGTCTTAAAAGATCTAGTAAACGTAGCGATAAGTGTTCAAATATTTGCAGTATTTGCTAGTACTTAATGCGTTCGAGTCGCTTAACATTTCCTTCGAGTAGTTTGCGACGATATATATATATATATATATATACCTACATAATTATATTAGTTAGGTAAAAATCTGTCTTATTATGTGACAGAAGGTTTTTGTTATAGTTTTTAGTAGGAGTAGTGGATTAGGATTTTTTGAAGTGAAAACGGCGCTTATTTAGGCGCGTTGGGCATTTTTGAGATGGAAAAAAACCATTGAACTCGTGACTTGTTATGTAATGTAACCGACACCTCTGTTCACAATTATAAAAGAACACAGTAATTTCAAATAAAAATTACTTTACAACGGTCAGTGATATTTCAAAAAAGGTAGTCAACATTTTCCGTAGGTGTAGAGGAGCTACTGAGAGCTTACTCTTTTTACTTTTAAAATTCTGATTAGTTCCAAATGACTCTTATTTTGTTAAATTTGATAAGTACGTAGGTATTAGGTAATTTTTCTTGGGACATTGAACTTCTCTGAATCAATTAAGGCTGTTGTGAGTAATACAAATAGTAATCAAATATTCCCACAAAAAAAAAGAAAAAAAAAAAGAAAATAGGTATTTCAAAAACAGTTGTCTTTATAACGAACTTTTTTATTTGAATTTACATCGTATGCCTAGGTTTTACTGTATCTAGGAAGCCTATTTTATTTATAGGTAGGTACCCGGTAGATAACTTTTATATTTAATTCATTTAGACAAAAGATGTCCACCCACTTCGTTTTAATACTTCATTAATTATATTAGCAAATTACATTGGTTTTAAAATTATGTAAAAAGAGATACAATAAATGAGTCGTATAGAATCAAAAACAGCAATCTGTCAGTTTTACGCAATTCGAGTTATGAATATGGTAACACTGTCTTTTTAAAATACCTACTTTTTACTTATTTAACCACATCGTATCAAAAACAGCAATATTCCACCAAAAACCTGAATGTAAAACCCATATTGGTATCAAATACAGCAATCTGCATACGATTATTTGTAATAATGAAACTACTTTTACTAATTACCGTTAATAAGTCAAAAGTGAGATTGCTGTTTTTGATTCTATATGACTCAAATAATTACATTTGGCAAATTTTCAGCGGTAACACCGTTCGTTCCCGCCATGATGTGGCGGGCAAGAACCTTTTTCCGTCGCATGCGCCCCGACTTGTCTCGAAGCTAATTGGGTGCCGCGCTCCACTCGTCTCCTCATTGGTCGGGGGGCGGTACGTAATTATTTTAATAACCCCACCCCCCTTTTTTAATTAAAAGCACACCATGTGCTTTTAAGAGGACAATTTTATTTCAATTTTTATACCACTTTAATAGTCTAAGTTTATGCCACTACTTTGTGAGTAGTGGCGCATTTGAAATTATAAGTTTCAATGATAACTTGGAATAAAGTTTACTTTATTCCAAGTTAAGTTTACATATTTTTAATATTATTAAGTTAAAAAATAATAATATTAAAAATATGTAAATAATGCGTATTTGTATGGATTTTTTAAAGGTAATAATAATCTATTTGAAATGGTAACTTTAAGGCCTCTGTTACTGGAAGATAAGACAAGTAGTTTAGGAAAATAACGTATTGTTAAAGCTTAATTGTTAAAATACAAAACACGAAAATTATTTATCTATAGGTATACCTAATCAAGGTTAAATTGTTATATGGTTATGTGGAATTACCCATCGTTGTTAAAAAAATAGCCTAAAAACTAAAATAATTAGATGCTTTGGAAGTCTAAGCACGTTTTTAAATTATAATTCATCATACACTCTGCACGGTTTTACCAAACATTTTTCAATTCATTCAAACTTGTGTTATGTAGGTAGGTACATAGAGTAAAACGATCAAGGATTTTTCTTCACTTGATCAAGTGAAGAATCCTGTGCCATTCTATGGAACTTCGAGCTATGGTGGCGTAAGTACTTACCTACTTTTTATAGGTTTGATTTTTTTTTATATATTAGATTTCGATTTATGCTCTTGCCCAACAACCAACTGCGTAGCATGGATGAGACCTATGATGGAGCGAGCTCTCCCAGAAGATGCCTATTCACTCGAACTTTGAGAAGATTTGGGTTATATGAGCTCGGGGCTATGATCTGGGAATATGTAACAAAAATTCTTACCACTACTGGATACACGTCTCTCAATGACTGCGGTTTGTAATCATTTGGGCAGCCTGTCTTACGGCAGTAACAGCTTACAGAAGACACAGAAGTAATACCTATTACCTACTACAAGTCTAAGTATAGTAGGTATACAGAAAACTAACCATGGAAAACTAACCATGTGTGCAGATGTGACGATACTTGTAGACGTCAGTAGCCATCAAGACAGTGGACTTTGTGACTTAATTGAACTACATTCAAAGTTAAATATAACCGGGATTCAAACCTTCTCTCCCCTTTCAGTAGAAGAACGTTCATAGTTAATCCAGATGTAGATTTTGATTAACTTTGGTTAGTATCATTCCATTACAAGACACGAGAGCTTAAGACATTTACTTCTGGAAACCAAAAAAAGTTCAAGCGGATATCAAATTACACTTCAGTACACGTCAACGGACGACCTTCGAATACAATTTTGATTCGAGTTTAAATCAAAATTGCATCTAACCGCGCTCAATAAAAAAACTAAGAACAAAAGAATCCAAAACACAGTATAATGGTGATCACGTAGCTGCATCCCAGGCGTGCGTTGTCTCTTTCCAACTTGGGACTGCTGGTTAAGGAGTGAAAGAGAACAGAGAAGTAATGGCCAAACCGCAGCTTAAACTATCATTACCAGCTTTCCAACAGCGAGCACTGTGTTTTTATGTTATGAAAAAAATGCATCGTTTCTTTTGAGGTAAGGATTCGGTGTTTACTTGTAATAACACAGAGTCGTCTGTGTTCTTTGAAGAAAAACCTCATTGGCGGAAACCGAGGCGCAGTAATCATTGCGACCGACACTTGTAAGAAATAAAAAATTTTTTTTTTCATTTTGTTCTTCTTCAAACCGAAATCGGTTTTCCGAAAGAAGTGGGGACCGTTTTGATATCTTCCCGAAGATCTTCAATGTTGTTATTAAGTATAATTTTAGCGGTTATCGAGTGAAATGATATTATATTACTTCGAAATTGAATTTCATGAGAAGTAATATTGTTTTGTTGACTTATTGGTCAAATCGGTCTGAAAAAACTTGCCGACAAATGTATTTTTCGTGTACCTACATTAATTTCGTCCACCTATTAGAGTGGGTGGGTATAGTCAGTTAGAAAAAGTATCAAAGGGATTTAAACTGAAAAAAAAAAATTCTTACACATTTTTTTTAAAAAAAGCTCACCAAGTAGGCTGATAAAATAAACGAATTAATAATAAATAAATGAAATGAACATTTTGAAATGATAATAATAAATGAATATTAAGATACTAAGTTCACTTGATTTAATGCAAACCGAATATATTAAATATCATATATTACAACCCGGAGTAACATTATAGGGTCAAACCGCAGATCGTGATACGAAACTGTCTTCAAAATACGGAATGGAAAATTGTAGTAAAACACAATGCAAATATTAAATGCTTTGTGTTAGTACAGGGGATATTTTATTATCAAACTCGAATAGTGAACGGTTATGATTTTCCGTTAGTTCGCAGAATGTGGTCGTATTTTGAAAGGCTGTACAGTCGGATACATAAATATGTATAAACTGGATTTTAGTTACGGCTTCGCGCACGCACGAGGACTTATAAATTTTACGAATGCGACCGCCCCGATCTTCCCGAGCCGGGATGTTGCTCTGTCGTGGAACTTTGTTCTTTATACGTCACAAAATTTTAAAATACATTTATTTATCACAATAAAATACAATTATTAATGCTAAATAAAACTAAACTAAAATAAAGTCTAAAAATAAATACCCACGCCTAAAAAATATCTATAAAATTGGGCGCCCTCAGCATGGTACCGAGGATACTGGCAGCATTTCCTCGCTGTATTGCAATGCTAAGGCGTTGCGCGAGGAAGCTGTCAGCTCGTCGGTCACCAGTTGTGTCGATAAGCCTTTTCGAAAGCTCTTTGAAAAGTTATATTTTTAAAATATTTATATTAAATAATAGTTTCATTATTATTTTATGTAAAATATCAATATTAAGGTACAGTTTAATTGTGGTTTCTATAGCTAAAGTAAGTAGAAAATGTTACACCTCTTTTATTATTTTCTATTATCAACAGGAAAACAGAGGTTCATATGATGTTTGGTGACTTCAGTCGTCTATAATCAAAAGTTATGCGAAGTTACAGGACTTGCAAGTGCGCTCACGACCTAGATAGGTAATGGGCTCTACTCACTTACTGAAACAAAACAGCAATCACAGCTATTTTTTTTTCAATGGTCTTCTGTAAGAGGGTGGTTACTTCTGTGTTATTAAAAAAAAGCGTTAAACATTGCATATTTTTGGTCTATGATCACATGACAATACTTAGTTTCTATATCATCACTACATAGTATAAAACAAGTCGTAACTTAATATGTTACGAATTTCGAGTAGTTTAATACTTCGACTACGACTTTCGACTAATGAACATCTAAATAACTAATAAATTAATCTGTCGAGATTTCTAAAATTTAAATATTATTTCGAATAAACTTTCATATTTACTTATATTTAATTTGTTAAAAATAACAATACACATAATTAAATATAGTTGCTAAACAGCTATATTAAATATGGTTGATTTTTTCGAAAATCAAACATCAGAAAAGAGTGTCTGCTAGTATTTATTATGAATATTCATTCAAATAACACTGGCCAAATACAAGATTATTAAAAAAAAGGTGAAATTATAGAACTTTGAAATTGATGTGGGTATAGTTTCTGTTGATGAAAATATCAAAGATGTTATTTTTAAAGGTGTTATTTTAAAAATATGAAAATATCATGGCTAGTTTCAAAGATGTTATTTTTAAAGGTGTAATTTTTAAAAATTTTAAATTTTATATATGACATATTAGTTGAAAGCATTAAGTATTCGTAACGCGGCAACATTACTTGTTTCATAAATATTTCGCTCAGTATCATGGGAACTGAGAAGGAATCTCGCGGAATCGTGACCATAGATAGACGGAAGACAAACACACGTAACCATAATACACACATTCAAACAATGATATGTGAAACTGTAACATGAATTCATATTTCGAATTTAACCCTCCTCAAAGGAAGGCTAGGACGTGGACATAATATGAAATTTAAATAAAATAAATATTATTCCTTTCATTCAATAATTGTATCCTTAACACTTTTTAAACCATTGTTGATTAGAATTTGGAATAAAAAACACCCAAGCAAGCTTTCAACTTCCTTAATAATAATAAGGGATGGCTCAGAAAACTCAGAAAAGTGTTTGTGCGAAAAACAGATTTAAAATTAGGTTTTAAATTACTAGGTACCTAATTATTATTATTAAATAGTTATCACTTATTGGTCATCAGAAAAAAATATATTGGTAAATCAATATTAGGGATTTTATTGGTGATAAATAATATTTAATTGAAAATATACTTACTATTTAGTAAACCGCCAACTGATTTTGATACGGTTTCCACTAATAGAAAGAGCGATGAACATTCCTTATTTGTAAATTAATTTGCAAAAACATCAGTACGAAACCGGGAGCGGTTCGCTTGTGTTAAATAAAACGATTATGTTATAGCGTTATAGGTATTGCATTACAATGTTATAACCACGTTAGAACAGTAATACCATTCACCGTCATCGCTAAATGTCATAAATCTTATAGCATGGTTAACTTTGATAAGCCACGTCGAATTACTGACGGCGTTTATTTACGTAACCATAGTTTACGGAACGTCAGAATCACGTTGAATGTGTGCTCCAATGTAAGAGTAATTTATTTTAACCGTTTTAAAATAGTCTCAAAAAATATTTGTGTCTAGTAGCAATATGTTGCTGAAAAATATTTAAAAATTTATTGATAAATTTATAATACCATGTTAATAATATTTATTATTCTAACATTATTTAACTCTTAATTATTAAAAACATTTTGATGGAATAATTTATATTTTCATATTAACAGGAAAATTTCCACAGTAATATTGTAAATGAGAACAGTAGATAATACCGGTGCAAAACTACAACTGGTGTCCGCCATTTTGAGTAAGCACGAAACAGCTGAACAAAATGGCGTCCACCCATTTCGGTTATAGGAAACGCGTAGCGTATCTGTCAACGCGCCGCGTCGCAAGCGGCCATTGTATGATAATCGCAGAGCCGACAAAGTTAAAGGTTATGGCCACTAAGCGCAGTGATAGTGTACTGTAGGGTGACGACCATTTAAGATTGAATTGACCCTTAAAGGAACAATTGAAAAATAATTTAATAAATTCCATTTCTCAAATCGACTGGTGCATAAGTTTTAATAATAGTACAAGGTACTATTGTTTGAAAACGAAATAGGAAATAATATTGTTATTTCAGCGACTACACAGAAAAGGCCTAAGCTTTATCAATAAATCCAAAAGTATATACACATTAATAAAAAAATAACACAAAAATGATTAAAGTATTATTAAATTGATGTCGCCTATGAAAACGCTCTTTTCGTAGCCCCATCCTAATTCTTGCGCAGGATTACATTATTCCCTTATATGATACGAAATATGGATATTATTGTTATTAGCGGAAGGTTCGTGACGAGGCGTAGATACCAGCTCATGGCTGTTCTAACGAGAGGTGTGCAGTGATTACTACATACCTTCCTACCGTTGGTACCTATTGGACGATCCAACGCATCTAACTACCAATCAACTCAGTATTTCTACTTAACTTTTTGCACTGACTATACATGATTCCTGTTTGGAAACTTTTAATAAATATAAAAAGATCTTGCTTGAAGATCCCATTATGAACAAATAATGATTGTAAAGTATTAGATTTTGCGACAAAACCAAACCAAAACGTCATATTTGTGTTTCATGCTAATAAAACACTTGCAAAGTCTTATGTGAATCAGACCTTTCTTTTCCTTTGAGCAAATTCTCAAGGTTTCGTACAGTTCTACGCTCCCGGCTTATTAGGTAAAAATATATATCAAACATTTAATCTGATTTATCTCATCACGCATTTATCATTAGATTTTTATAAAGTAACTTGCGTACCTACTGCTATTGTGATTGAAGGGTTACTTTTACCGTTATATTATGTTATTATTCAAATTAACATTATATTAACTACCAATTTAATTATTGTGATCAGGGATAACGCAGTTCCTATCTATTAGTGTTTGTTTGTTACTATATGGTTAATTTGTTGTAAATTTTTAGAGATATCGGCAAGTAAGTACCATAAACATCCTTTTTATAATGAAAAACATAAAAAAATCAGGTAATGCATATTTTTATACTGTAAAGTGACTGTACACAACGGGAATTAACATTTATTTTATTGATGTTCAATTAAGTTAAATTTATAGGGCATGTAAATAAGTGTGGACAGTACTATAAATTAAATAAGTTGAAACATTTGTAAAACTTCTTTTTAAGTAAATGGATTTTATCCGTTTTGGCATTCCATTGTTGAAAGGGACATTGCTGAAAGGTACATTAAATATGTCAACATATTGTTATATATTTAGGTATGCTAATTGTAAACTAATCCATTGTTTCATACAAACGCATGCTTTACGAGTTGGTTACCTCAAGCGATTCGCGCAGAGTATTAAATCTTATCCCTTTGTCATACGGGTCATAAATAAATAAAAATATTAAAAGTAATAATGTTGACATCCGGCGCAGCTCAGCTATACCGCCCCGCGCATGCGTGGTTGTCAATTTGATTTGCAGATGAACTTACGTCTATGGTGTGTGGTACAAGTTATAAGCGCACAGCAACTATACATATGGGTATATTTATTGATTTTGAAGTGTAACATTAGTGTGTGTTCTTATTATTTAATTTTATAATATTAACTCAAGTATAAGAGGTCTAAAAGTATCTCTGTGAACGTCGTGAGTTGACGTCACTAAATTTAATCTTAGTTTGTATATTACTGAATGTGTATGTACTAAAAGGAAAGGAATCTGTTTAAAGTCTTTTGGACTTTGATTTTGGATTTTGGATCTTTTGGATAAAGATAAAAAAAATAACATATTTTGTAATGGATTTTTTTTCACTTGTACCACACATTATTCTCTAAGTATTAAGGCTGACAACCGAGGCTGTATTTTGCGCCGCACGCCCCACTAATAATTAATCAAACCGTTAATGAATTGCAAATTTTCTCATGTCCCTTTTTCTTATTAACATCCGCCGTAACCGTGTTTCAATTTTGGCCCCCACATAGCACAAAGACAAATGCATCTTTTAAAAAAAAATATTTATTACACTTTATGTTGTCGCTATAACTAAATAAGTTAATTTTTCATGTTTTTGTTTAAATTTTCACGTTTTTTCAAGTTTAAGAGTTTAAGGAGGAACATACATACATACATAAAACAATAAATACATTGAAGTAAGAAAGACTATATACTAAAGATACTAGTTATTGATTTAAACTATTTAAAATGGGACTTCTCTTAAGTTTAAATAAAAAAAAAAATTAAACTTTTAAAGTTGCTAGAGAAATAATGTAATTCTTTTTTTTCTTTTCAGGTAATAACAAATTGCTGTTAGCGAGTGTTTCGTGTGTGTTATACGAATGAGCGTTTTTGTAAGTGCATATTTATTTTATTCCCACTAGTTCCGTTGTTGTAGTTCGTGTGGCAGAACTAGTGAGATTTTTTTTCCATCTAGTTCCGCGGGACAACTATTAATTAAATAGTAATGTTTTGGAGAAGCTGGTGGTGGTTGGAAAAATGGATGGCAAGAGGTCTCTTGGCCGGTCTCCTAGCCGGTGGTCAGACCAAGTTGTGCATTTTACAGGCCTTACAGCTGCGAAGGCTGTGTGAAAGGCTGAAGACAGGGTGGAGTGGAAACAGCCTTCAGCAATGAACAAGCCGACTCTATCATCTATTTATTTTTTAAGTAAAGTCTATAAAGAAATATTCAATGCCACTTTATTATAATTTCAATCGCATACCAATTAGAGGCGTATATTCACGAATACCAAAAAGTGCGTCGACATCACAAAGGTAATGACTTTATAAAGATATGCGACGCATACAAATCCAGCCAATATTCATTGTTTTATAAATAATAAATTCAATTGTTACCTCCCCCGTACCTACTCGTACTTGTACTAATAGAATAAGCACAGTGTAGAACGTCGTTTGAAATTTTATAAAAAAAAAAAAATGCTTGAAATAATTTTTCATTTAATTAATTCTAGTAAAGGCATTTATACTTTCGATAACAAGCCAGTTTTTGAATAAAACTTTTATGAAATAAAAATACGAACAAAATATTTTATTTTTATTTATATAAAAAAGAAATTTTAACACTATTTTAAAGAAATAATGTTCATTTTTGTAAAACACAGCCGTTAAATGCTAAATTTTTGTTATGTTATCTAATATGTAGTCTTTTACAGTTAAGTTTTTTTTTACAGAAGATTATTGATATATTCTATTTAGATTGAGTATCTAAATACATATAATAATATTTTATTTAGTCTTTGTTGTAGGCTAAACAAACAAACAAATAAACAAAAACCTCGTAACGAATTTCATTGTCGTGAAAATAGTCACAAAATAATTTTTGAATTTGATTTGAATTTATAAATGAAATTTTATTTTAAATTTAATTTTCTCACTTTTCTGTTCTGTTTACTGTTCCAACGGAATGACGTTACTGCTGCGTATGTGCATTGTGCTATGGTAATTCGAATGTACTCGTATAATGTAGTCTCTGTATTAACGGTAAAGACGCTTACCCACTAATGCTAAGAGGAATCCATTTTTGGATCTCTCTATAAATTTATATTGAATTTGCTTTCGTAAACAAAAGCTTAACATTATTTATTTTTAACATGTTTTTTATGTGTACTGGACAGGCAGACGGTGCATCTAATTGAGTACAAATCTGTGCAACGCTAAGAGGGTAACGGGACTACGATCTTTTAGGTAACTGGGTCGGCACCACATTAAGAACACAGTACCTAAGAAGTTTCTTGAGTTTCTAGGCGACGGTATCCACTACCATCAAATGGACTGTCAGGCTTCCTGTCAGCATCTAATACCTACTTAATATTATAAATGTATTGTGAATCTGACTCTGTCTGTTTGTCTGTTACCTTTTCACGTCTCAAGTACTCAACCGATCATCATGATATTTGCATATACGTTGTCAGGAAGTACGAGGATGAAGTCGCGGGCAACAGCTATAATTGAATAAAAAATTCGAAATTTTATTTTAATAAATAAATTTATATCTATACATACAGTGATACACTCACACATATGAATCCTAATATTTTTAAACGTTAATTTATAGTTAGAAAACGAACATCGCGTTAGCATTGAACAGAGTTGGAAAATAAAATTACATTACCTGATTCATACGCCGCCGTACCAAGCCAACGAATACATAATTCAGTATGAACTCCGTGTCGCCGCATAATT